>VZRS01009170.1:0-61548 GCA_013398055.1 Ifrita kowaldi | reverse complement strand
TATATATATAAAAAAAAATAAAGGTAATAATGCAATTGATTTGGTTTGGAGCAACCTTCACTAAAAAAGTTCTTTATTATTGCAGAGTAACGGTTGGAAAAACGGTGACCAGTCCCCTCTCTCTTTTCAAAGTGGTATATTGTAAAAGGAAAGTTCATTGTTATACTCCAAAGCCTTGTTACAGAAAGAAACTCTGCCCTAAATCTAGGGGCCGTGACATGGCAAATAAAGAAAATGAACTGGCTTGTGCAGGGAATCTGCCAGCAAAACTTCACAACAGTCGTACACACTTGCTGAATTCTAGTGACTCTGGCTCGTCTCAAACAGAAGGCCCCTCATCCAAATACAGCGCATTTTTTTCAGAGGTGGGTAGAGTTTGAAGAAACTTCAGTTTACAAAAGAAGTGTTCCTAGTAATTAGCTGTGAAAGTTTTCTTTCTTTAGATAATTTCCTTCAATTCTTCAAATACCAGGTCTTGTGATTTACAGTCTCTGTCAGTTTATTGTGTCAGTTATTACAGTTGTCAGCAGTAATAGTCCTGCCACTTTTCTCCATCTTTGTGTTGGGTCAGAAACTCAGATCTGCCAGACTTGACTGGATTAAAATTGTACCAGCACCAAAGGAGAATGTTGTTTTCCTGCTTAGGTTTCATAAACCAGCAGGACACGTGTCCATATGTGTGTTTATAGAAGTGTAAAAATGTTAGTGTATCAATGGGGATAAACTGGTGAGATAGGTTAGGACAATTTTCAACAGCAGTATCAACTTCGTGTATGCAAAACTAAGTGTTTGTATGAGACTTTATTTCTTGTTAGGATTGGTTGAGGAAACCTAGTGGATGCTTGCGGGGCTTCTGAAACTGACTAAAAGGTCAGATATTTAAATGAAATTGATTTTGCAACAGTGAAGGCCGTTTAAGGCCCTCAATGTTGAAGTTTGCATTTCTGCCACAATAGATGTTTGTTACTCATGGAGGCTTGCTTGTGTTTAAAGTGAGGTGTGGCAGGGAAGGTGAGATTAGAGACATCACCATGCTGTCTTGTCATGGTGCTGTACATGTGGGCTGCCATGAGGAGACAGCCCTGAGAGCCCAGTGGGCTGAAGGCACAAATCTGCAGCACTTCTGCACTGTTTAATTTGATGGATTCAAGAAAAGAGCAGAATAGCTACAATAAAGAAGTTGCAGAAGGAAGGGTAAAGAAATAAAGACAGGGGAAGATTCATTCTCTGAGAAGCTAAGGGCCAGATTACTGGCCTCTGGCCACAGATTACTATTTAACTGGTTTGAGAGATGTGTGTGGCTGTGCAGTGTTCATTCCAATCCAAGGTCTAATTAATTAAAATGCCTGAACTTCATTCAGAGAACAAGCTTTTTCAGAAATAAACCTGTTCTGTCAGAGTTCGGAATAATACATTTAATTACTTGTGTCTAAATTGTGTCAAAATCAATAATCATCTAAGTAAAAAGTTCTCAGAGTTGGTGAGAATTATAGGTTGATGTTCATGAATGCTCATTTTGATTATTAGATACCTCTCTTAGGTGGTAAATATGTACAAACCTTATTGTAGCTTTTGTGTAAAGTAGGTCTAATGTTTTTGTGCCCCTTCTAAGGGAAATTTATGGTTTTAAGGCTATTGTTAGATACATTTCTAAAACAGACTCATCAACATACAGGTAGAAAAGTGTACTATCTTATACCAGATTATTATATTAGAGTAGCTTATTGTTGTATTGCTGGCTACCTAACTTGTGGCAACTTCTTTTATATTTTTAAAAACATGCAGGTTTCTCAGGACCATGAAACTATGGCTCAAGTTCTTTTCAGCAGGAATCTGAGACTGAACGTAGCTTTAACCTTTTGGAGGAGGAGAAGTATAAGTGAACTGGTAGCCTACTTAGTGAGGTAAAATAAGTCTCTTCTTCTATATCCTTAAAATGATAGCAATCCCAAATATGCCACAGTATTTCTAGCAGTTCTGTAAATGTTGTGACTTTGTTACACTTTTTAAATCATAGTGGAAGCATATACTTCAACTACTACTACTAGCAGTAGGATCTACTAGTAACACTTCTGATTTTATTCTTAATGTTTCTAGGATACAGGATCTTGGAGTAGTAGTAGACTGCCTTCCTGTGCTTACAAACAGGTACAAACAAAAAAAACTAGGGGATTAGAATCTGCTTATAACCACACAGAAGTTCAAGCACTTCTGAAACATCTTGTTTTTTAAGTTTGCAGGAAGAAAAACCATATGTTTCAGTTGGCTGCTGTGTAGATCTTTTGCCTTTAGTGAAATCTCTGCTTAAAAGCAAATACGAAGAGTAAGTATCAGCTTGGGATGTTTTTAAAACACTATTACTTCCTGGCTATGCAGAGCCCTAGAAATTAATGGTTTTTAGTCTTCTGACTCTTGTTCCCTCTGCCCCTTCTCCCAACTCTGCGTTTCTCAGGAAATGAGGAAGCTCTGGAATAGAAGCTTTCCTCTGAACCTTTATCCTTTAACGTCACAGGGGTGCAGAAATTCTTTTCTGCAATGTTAGGGACTTGGGGGAGAGGACTGGCTTTGCCCATTCATGCACATTTTTTTATCCTGAACAGTAAAAAAGAATAGTACTGAGATTTTAGTATGCTTTATAACATGAAATCAAGGCAGAGTTTTCTTCTACTTTTTCATCAGGAACTTCAGTTTACCACTTTGAAATTGCAAGTGTAGGCAAGTATTTAAACTTATCAATTTGTCTAGGTTTTTGTTCTTCCAGAATAGAAAATGTGTTGCTTTCTAAATTGCTTACCAATTTATCGCAACACTTCATCTGGCCTGTGGATAATGTACAGGGAGGAGGAAATGCATAATGTGTAAAATGTCTTGTTACAGATATGTGATAGTTGGTTTAAACTGGCTTCAGGCTGTCATTAAAAGATGGTGGTCAGAACTATCTGCACATAAAGAAAAGGCAGAAGATGGGTGAGTATAGTGTTGGGAAATATTTAAATGTGTTTCTGTAGCCTAGCTCATCTCACTCTGTTTTAATTTTGATCAGTAGGAGCACAACTTGCCTACAAAAGACAAAATTATAATTTTAAAGTTAAAGCTTAAAAGTAGTTCTGTTGTTCTTAAGACACAGGTGGTGTTTGAAAGCTTACTTTAAGGATAGTCAAGTTACTGGTTTGGTTTTTTTTTAAAGCTACTGCTTTAATACATGTAGGACATAGACATATCAGGGATTATACAAATGCTGTAGAAGTTGAATGAAAGTTTTTGAGATCTTACGGCAATATCTGTTGTATCGGCTGAGTCTAATGCAGTACTAATAATTCATTTTAGTAAAAGGGACTACTGAAATGTACTATGTATGTTATAAAGTGATGTTCATTCTCTTTCAGAAATATTCATATTTTAAAACAGCAACTAAGTGTTTTGTGGGAACAGGAGAATCATCTTACTCTGGTTCCAGGATATACTGGTAATATAGCTAAGGTAATCCAGTTCTGGTTGTGTTCAATAATAAACATGGTTGTTATCACCTGCAGTATTCCTCTTGTTTTACTTATGCTAAACTGTGGTTGGACAGAAACACTTTCACTTTAGTTTCTGCTAATGCACAAGTGTATTGCATGGTTTTTATAGAAATCTGGAGTTGATTCTCTATGATAGTTGTGTGATTTAGAATGGTAATTTTTTTTATCCTTTTTTCTTACTTTACAGAGGAAGCATCTCCATAATAACGAAGTAGCTAATAGTAATGAGCCTTAAAATTGATGTAAAAAAGGGCTCAGTTGATTAGGCAGACTTTGAAAGGGACAGATGTTTTCTCTTAGATCTGTTGTACCCATTGTTGTAAGTGTAATGCAGAATGGAGAATCTTAGGCCAGGAATGTCATTGGCATTTGCACGTAAGGTGACTGGGGCAAGTGACAACATACTAAATTCTAAAGCTTATTGCTGGCCTAATGCATAGAAAATGATGAGTTTGTGAAGAACAGAAGAGCCTGTCTGTCTGAGACGAATCCCTGCTTGCATTTCTCAGCAGGTTGTGGTATCAGTAACATAATAGGGGTGTCTGGTAGATGCACGTTTTGCTGTCCGTGCTCACCTCTATAAACATGGCTAAAAGTTACACTAGGTAAGAAACCTCTCCAGGTGGAGGGACCTGATGAAGGTAGTGAGGAAGGAATTACAGCAGACACTTGGTTGTGTGCAGGATTTGAGTGAACTTGAAAAGAACTTCAAAATTGCATCTTTTACTTACATGATAAGGAGTTTTGTGGAATCCATAATTCTGTGCCTACAGAACTGATCACATTGATGTATCAGACAAGTAAGTTATTTCCTTTGTTTCTGCGACTGCTGTGCACCTGGAACTTCAATTTTGATGTCCCTACAAGGATAATTAGAAATCTCTTGCAGAGTTTCAGTCAGCAGGGATGCTGAAGAACTGAGTTCTAACTCCCAACTTGGTAGAGCCATGAGAGCATGTAATGTAGACTGCCTAGTTCTTTTGCTAGATCAGCATAGCAGCTATAGGTGGTGTCTGTTTCTCTAGGGTTCAGGTTCCCTTTATGTTCATTTGCTAGCTTCTTAATGTATATCAGGGTAGATTATGAACAAGGTCACCTGAGCAAGAGGAGCAAAAGTAGTACAAGAATGTTGGAGGGTTGGGTGAAGGAACATATGTTTTAACTACGTGATTATATGATGATGATGATCTTCCCTGTTCATGCAGGGAGCAGAGGAATAACAAATTAAATTGACGGCTTTGAAAACTAATCCTACTCTTCTTGCAGGCTTTTTAGTACATAAAGAAATGTCATTGAAAGCATTAATTGAAAGTAATTGTGAAGATAAGTTGTTCTGAAATTTGGGCAAATACAATTTTTCTTGTGTTATGGTCCTTATTGGTTACCCTGCTTCAGACATAGAGTTGATGTTAGAGCTATAAGTAATGTGACAAACACTTTCTCCTTTTTTTCCTTCTAGGATGTAAATGCTTATTTATTGCAGCTACACTGACATGATGGGGAAACTATGTGTGCTTATGTGGTGAAACAATCCCCTAAAGTATCCCTGAAATGTGTACTGAAAGCCTTTTGAGAAATACTGGCAGAAGAGAACTGAACTGTCAAGCTGTTTAATGAAACCACTAACAAAACCCTAACAAATCTACTTCACATTGAAGTGGAAAATGTCTAGTAGGAGCAACTTTTACTTCAGTGAGGTGAAAGTGCACTATGAAAACTGTATGCCTTTGCTGCATTTGGGATTCGCTCAGTTACTAGGTATTCCTTTAAATGCTACTGTATTTTACATCATCGAATAAAAGAAGATGAATTATACTGTCATGAAGACAAGACAGCAGAACCAGTTATAAGGAACCAACAAAAACAATCAGCATTAAGAGCTTTTAAATGTCTCTTTCATAAGAGAACTACAAAATGCACAACTATCTTCCAATTACATTAAAAAATACAAAAAACTTTGGGATATTCAGTTACTTCTATGTTTTAATCAAATTATTAAAGACAGTTTTTGTTTGCACTATTGAGAAACTATACAGCAAAGATGCCTTAATTACTAGTATTTCAAAAAGCCAATGTGTTAAGATGCAAATAGCTATTATGTTCAGATTGTGATGAAAAACTACAAAAATCAGGGTTTCACATTGTGTAGTTAATGAAACATTGCACATATACAAAGATTCATGTATGAAAAATATTATAAATACCTGAAGTTAAGCTTGGATAAACAGTTACTGCAAATGTCAGCAGAATGGTGAATTTATGTCTAACAAATGTTTTTATATTGTATGTGGATTTCTAACACAGTAATCTTGTTCTGTATCATTCAAACTACATGCAAATAAGTAAATATATTAAATATATCTACTGTTTTTTCTTTTCAAGTTCAAAAAAACCAATTTCTAGAACAATCTCTTCCACAGTACTTTTTATCATAGATATTTATGTCTATTGTTTGAAATGTTTACAGCCAGGTGAGGCCATGTTATTCAAGTCACACCCTTTTTGTACTACCTCCTTTAAGAAACTGACAAAGAGCTTTTGCAAAATTGATCAAGTTTGAGCCTGATCAATGATGGCAAATTCATACCAACAACAGCATTGAGAATACAGCTATAAACTCTTTTACTGTCATATTGATATGCTGTTCTATTTTAATTTAAAAGCTATATCTTAATAGCTCTGAGGGAGTCTTAATCTTAGACTTGCTGTTGCCTTTTTTAACTTTGTGATTAGGAAGCATGCTTTTTCAATTAAAACTTGTGAAGTGCCAGCTCTTCACTTAAAAGTATACATGCACAGCATGTATGACCAAATAGACTACTTCCTTAAAAATAAGTACTTACAAGGGTTGTTTTCATACCTAGCATTAAGTATGTGCACTTTTATTGACATGCAGGAGACAAGTTTTTTGATAGCCCCAAGTGGTTTTTTCTTTACAGATTAAATAAATGAATTTTAAACTCCTCTAGTGGTCAACAACTTTAGGCCTCTTGTTGCTTCATTTTGTATTTAGTTTATGTATCATTGTGGCTGACTTCTGAAGGCCAACTAGAAATCTGTCATCAGAACTTGGTGCTTTTGGTTATTTGACTGTTCTGTAAACCACCAAAGGTTTTGCATTTCCTAGGGCAGTCAGTTACAAAGAGTTTCTGTGATATCCCAAAACTGAGAACTTTGTGGGACAATCTGAAGACATGCACATAGCCCATATTTTTGCTAGAATTGTTATGCATCAGTAGAGATATTTCATTCTCAAAAAGTTTTGAGATAGGACTTTTCAAATGTTCTTACTATCAATTAAAAATTTAAAGGAACTATAGTATGACAACATTCTTGTATTACTTTACTGTTCTGTTGAGCACTTAAATGTAAAAGTAACAAAGTCTAGTTTCATCGTTTGGGTATCAATTGCTGAAACTCTTAGATTATTCCTCAAGGAGAATACTGTTTATGGAAACTCAATTTTTTTTTTAATAGACAAAATAACTCATGGCCATTTATTTCTGATAATAGAAGACAGCGTAGTTGTAATTGATTAAAGGGATACTCTAAACATCCACTTTGAATATAGATTTAGATACATGAGGCTTGTAATGAATTCTGTATGTGGCCACAGAGGTACCACATCCTAACTGTGGACAGTGCTTTTGTTTTAGAGGTGAGGTAAGATTGACTTGAGGATCATTACTGAGGACTATCTAATAAAGTAATGCATTCTTTTTAACTGCCAAAAGTTGTATTTTGACAGCATTAATAATACAGTATTACACATTGTCATTAGTATCTGTGCCTTATTTTAAATGAATTTTTTACTGTTTTCAGGCAGCTACTAGACTGTAAGAACAGGATTCAGGTGTCTGTATTATGAAATTTTTTTTTCCATCATGTTCTTAATTCATTTGAACTATTCACGCTAATATTCAGGCTCAGCTTCTTGTATTCTCTTTCGTTCTCAAATGGCTAGGAATCAGTTTTGCTGTTACAGAATGTACAGGTATAATATCTGGTCAAAGTCGACATGAGTTAGATGTCTTAACAGCTGTGTAACTCCACTAAATTCATATAGTTGTCTCAGTGAATCTAAGAATTAAGTTTATGAGCTATCAGGTGCATAAATGCTAATCTTTGTGATACTTTCTAAAAATGCTGTTTCTAGGATGTATTGAAAGATCCAGGCAGAATTAATCCTTTTCCTGTATGTTCCTGTGATGCAGAAGCATGTATGTACTTGAGGATGAAGGATGCCTCCACAAAGCTGTTCTTCATGTTAAACCACTTGATATGAAACTGATGTCTTTGAAAAACAGTATGTCTTTTGCCTCGGTGTTCCCTCAAAGTACTTGAGGCTGTTTTGCTGAAGGAGTACTTCTTTTAAGTGTGACCCAAGATTTTCCCATCCCCTAAACTGAAATTAAAGAATCCTTCTGGCAAACTGTCTCTTTCTGCCGGGCTGAAAAAAAAAGTCCAATATTTCGTAAATGTAAGCGGCCAAGCTGAGGTATTGCTGATAGCTTGCTGAAGAGTGGAGAGGAAAAAAACTATCCCATTAAGTAGCTGGGTATGAAGATGTTAGCATGTCTTAATGATTATGTATGTCTCTGTTTTGAAGGAGCTATGCCTATTTCTCAGGAAAGAGTCCTCTACTCTTGTATCACACAGGTGCTGCAGTTCCAGACTACCTAATAGTGCTTACAGATTGTTGCTGGTATTAAAAAAATTATCTTTAGCCTTCCAGGAGCTTACTGTCTGCAGTGAGATATAAATAAAATGATTTTTCCCTCCTGTAGGCTGCTTTATCAGAGGCTGCAGTTTTAACACTTGAGGTGCAGGAGGGTTGGGAGCGTAGGAAAGGACAAAGTACACATGCCCTATGCTGAGTGACATCAGCCCCGCTGCATTATACTGTATGTATCTTTAAGCAGGCTGTATTTTCATTTTCTGGTACATGAAGTAGGCAAGTTTGGAGTCAGAGGTCTTTATGCATTATGCATTGAAGAGATAAAGGTTTTGAAGATGGATGCTACAGTGTTAATTTGTTGGGGTTTTTTTCTTGAAAGAGCGGACATTCTTACGTGTGGAAACTTGAAAGTATATTATGTGAAGCTTACATTTTAGACTAGTAAGTGGTTGCTTTTACCAGTTCATCTTGCCAGATCTTCCAGTTCTACAGAAGACTGAATGTCTGTCTTAGTGTGGAGATTTGCAGCTATTTTTTGTGCCTAGTTTTCTGGTGCAAAGTGAGACTGGTGGTTCATAGTCAACTATTTCAGAATACAAAACCATGCAAATTATGGTACTGGTGTGAAATTATTCCAGCTTTGCACAATGCAAATGCTAAAGTTTATGAAAGCAGTTGATTCTTTTGACATTAACTTTATATTGAGCTGATGCTGCGTTAGTGAAGGAAAAAAAATGAAGCGGTTTTTAATAGCCTTGTTAAAAGCCAGACAGTGTAGTCTAATTTTTGCCTTCAGTCTGCCATCCTACACACAGTAATCATTGTAGGCTACAGATGAAGATTCACAGAGAAAATGGATTGAGCATGCTTCTGTTATTAGTGCTTATGTTATCCTTCTTTAAACAATTTATGTTTATTCCATGAGTTAAATGGCTTGTTTTATGTCTCAGAATGAGACTAAATGCAACTATTTTTCTCCCTCTTTCCACATATATTCTTTAGCACTTAATGATGTTATTTATTGCTCATCTACTTTAAATATACTAAGAGTGTATCATGTTAGAAGTGAGGAGGGGAAGATGAGAATTCTAGACAAAGCCCAGGGCTAGCTATTTAACATGATTCGGTTTGAAGCAGTTGTGAAAAATATCCATCTTTAAAACTTTTCATGCAAATTTCGTTAATATCTATGAATTGAAGTGTGCACTCACAGCTCTTAGTTTGACTTTGAATTTGGTTGGAAAAAATAAAATGCTTTGATTCTAAATAACCAGAGCTGCAGTATTGTTTTTGTTCTTGTTTTCTGCATTGAGTACTAAGCTGAACTCTGATATTAACCTGCCATAAGGGAGGCCTGAGGTGTAGCACTGTCCCTTAAAGGGATAAAATGGAAATATTCACAACTATTGCAGACCTAGACTATTTTTGTTTCTGTACTGACTGGAGTTTTGTAGTATATCTCTTTGTGTAGCTTGTGGCTGCTGATTGCATTGCTGTAAAATGAGATCTACTTTCAGCTTGAATGTGTTCCATAGTGTTTCTGATTCATACGGATCACTGCTTCAATTCAGGCAGTCATTACATTGAGCAGTGTAGTATAGATGTGCAGCTAAGTGTTGGGGTCTCAAACATCTGTTCTGTGCCGTAACAAAACACAAGGACGCCACATTTATCTTTTCCGCCTTTTTATTTTTCCCTTATTCTTTCATTTAAGTGCTTAGAACCATTTGAATCCCCTTTGGAAAGTGATGGATGCCAAAACATGATAAAATGCTTTTACAAATATGCTTTTGACTTCTTTTAATACAGTTCTGTGAATAACAGTTTTCTGTGGATTTGGGGAGGAGGCTGTTTTCTGTATGTATAGGCTTGAAATAAACAGAACTAGTGGACTTTACTGTTACTGTAATTGTATTCTTGATACTTTCTTTTTTACATAAGCACTCTATGTATTGTGAAACAATTAAACCAAATGTAAATATCAAGATAAAGTCACATTCCAAAACTACCTCCTCTTTCAGGTGTAAGTGTTGAAATACATACGCACCTTAGTATCATACTTTAAAGTGACTTTAAAGACGGTTTAAAATAGCTTTTGTAATTTATGATGTCTCTTTGTCAAATTGATTTTAATCTATTGAACTTCACTTTCAAAAAGCCCAAATTATGTTTGGATCTTGCAGTTGCCACTTCTACTCATTTCAGATATTCTATGGATTTAAAGACTTAGTGGAGTAAGTATTCCACCTTCAGAAAAATAGCTGGTCTTTTTGTCTTTTGTGATAACAGGCTTTCATTACATCTGTTCTGCATGAGACAAACTTCTTTTCTGCAAGAGTTAAATAACTTTTAGGACTTTCAGAGGAGGGTTGCCACATACAAGAAACCTGTGGCATGTTTGGTTTCAAATGGGGAAATTGCACAAATATAGGCAGCTGTTAGGTCAGTGCACATTTCATTACTGTTGAATTGTCTTTTCTCATGTGAATCAGCTGTTCTATTACCTACTTAGTCTAGATAAAAGTGGAATGATGGATTATTGGGGAGTTGAAGTCTTAACAGCTCTTGGCTGTAAGAAACCAAAACTGCTCTTTCTATTCTGACAGAATTGCTACAATGAATTCAGAAAGGAACTATTTGTTGTATGTTTGGTTTGGAGAGCAGAAATCTCTTAATACTTTCTTTGTCTACTAATAGTACTTTGTCTTGAAGTTTAAAGGCATAAGCATTTATGTGTGTTTACTTAAAACTTTAGTTATTAAAATAAGTTTCTGACTGAATAGGACCAAAAACCAACCTTGCTGCATTAGTTAATTTCTGGATGACTCTGCTACCTCATGTTCCAGCTGCAGGAAACAGTAAATTATAAAAATGCAATTAATCATCATTGTACACATAGTGATAAAACTTGATTTTCAACATTGTAAGGTTTAGGCTATTACTAGTGAAGCAGTAAAACAAAGCAGGAGTAAAGAAATAGCTGCCAAGTTTTGTCCTCAGCCTTGTGTTTCGGTAAGTCTAAAAGCTTGACTTTTTAATCAGCCAAAATGAGTGGAGATCGATGGGAGTGTTAATTCTGGAGTAATTCTGTGCCAACAGGCAGCATTAGCATAAGAATAAGCAGAGTAGCTGCTTGTGAAGTGAACCCTGCCCACCAGAGCAACTGTCTTTTCACATAAATTTTCTTAGAGCCTTTTGCCTAATTTTTTTTTTCTTTTTAAGATGTTACAATTAAGGTGTTTTTGGATAAAGAGAGCAGAGAGGGAGTTTTCTAAATCTGTTAATTGGATGATGGGGTAGTGCTGCAACAGGTACCTCTAAAAATACTGCCCTCTGAGTGGTGGCATCAGTAATCATTAAAGGGGGTTGAGGGCTTGAACCACAGGCACATTATAATCAGGACTGTGGCCAATGTGTACTGTCCTGGATGTCAGTGTAGGGAGTTGCATAAAACTGGGGAAGGAGAAGTATTTAAGATACAGTACAAAAATTCCCATGACCTGAAAATGGTGCTTGTGATTGTTGGGAGATTGGGGTATGATAATAGCTCAAAGTGTTTCCACTCCTGTGTGCCTACTCCACAGCAGTCAGGCACTACACAAAGGAAGGCTGGAGACCTGATGCTCCCAGAGCAGTCATCTTTCTTCACAGCTGCTGCTTTTCCACCCCTCTGACATGCTGGGGCACATCTGCTTGGCTGAATTTCCAGCTCCACATCCTTGTCGCTTATCCAAGTGAGCATAAAATGCCTTCATATTTGGCACACCTAGTTTCCCAAGTGATGTCTTGTCCCTCAGGTCTTCCAGGTTCTGACTACAAAACAACTTAGTGCCATTGAACTGTGAAAACTCCGAGGCTCGTGCCCTACACAGGGCAACTGTGGAGGCCACCATGCTATTTAAGATTAAGCTGTTGTATTAAGGGGGTTTGTGTGTGAAAATGTTTTTTAAACATGAATGCCCTACCAATATTCTACTGGGTATTAATTAAAAATGCCTATAGTTCCAAACCTTTAAAAATGGTATGCTGGTGACTAGTTAGGGAGAAATCCTGCTGCTTAGGGGTGAGTGTTGGTTTGGGCTGGTGTTTTTTTCCTATTCACCCATCTTGCCTCCTCCTCTGAGTAAAGATCTTTAAATTTGTTGGTGCCAGTTTGAATTTTCAGTTTTACAAGTTTATGTCTTTCATGGTTTTCTGACCACACAAAATAATCAGGATGTTGGGTAGCGTGAGGACATGTTATGTTCACAAAATGCTGTGTAAGCAGGTTTGCACTCATTTCTGTGCAGAAGTATCCTTTTTGCCCTTTCCTCTGCACTCCAATACATCTATGTTTCTACTGGTGGCATGTCCCTTAACATCTCTAAAGGGGTTCTTTCCACCTCACAATTCTTGATTCAAAAAGCAGATTAGTTGCTTTCCAGATGAACAGAGAAGGTTGCTACTAAAGCTAAAAACCAGAAAGGGGTGGGGGTGGGGGGGAACCCAACAAAAACCATCAAACCACAAACAGCAATTCAAAACTCAACCCAAACCAAAGAACTAGAATTCACTTGTCTCTAGCATAAAGTAGTGCTGTAGCCAAATGACAACAAATGCTGCTCTCCATTTTTCATTGAAAAGGGGACATAAGAATGCATTTCTGAGCAAGGAGTCTCTGACATTACAAGTTGTTTGGGGTTTTTTTAGGGTTAGTGCACTGTGATTTAGTTTACTTTCTAAGTGAATATTTGGTTTGT
Source organism: Ifrita kowaldi (assembly GCA_013398055.1). NCBI lineage: Eukaryota > Metazoa > Chordata > Aves > Passeriformes > Cinclosomatidae > Ifrita > Ifrita kowaldi. The sequence continues at coordinate 48,610 of VZRS01009170.1, read as the reverse complement.
GACCTCATCCACCTTACTCTGAAGGGCTGTAAATAAGTGGAGAATGCCCTTGGAGCTTTTCTTCACAACTGGCAGCTTGCTAACTTCAGCTTTAACCTTAGGGACTAGCAAGGCGTATTTCAGCATTTCTGTTTGCAGGATTTGGCATACATGCTTCTGATGCTGCTTTCTTATTTGATAGTTCTCTCTGAGCTCTGGAAAATGAGCATTTAGCCTCTGGTGATTCCTTTAAGTTTAGTTTGGTTGAAACAGTTCTGATGTCAAAGATTATGCTTATGTGTAAGGAACTGTAATACCTCTCTTCATTTGTAAACTCACCAAATCTAAATTTTATTGTAATAGGCTTCTGTATTGAGAAATCATTAATCCACAGATTTTAGTATCCTCATTAATACTTCTTCCTGACAAAATTGATATGTCCGTGGTTCCTTTGTGGTATTTACTCAACTTATGGTATTTTTCCTACCTTATAGAGCAGTTTCTATCCATTAGCCCTAAGGTATGTCTCCAAGATACTGCTGTCCATGTGTTTCTGGTTTAGCATAATTGTCTCATTTTTCAGGCATTTATATGAGGTTGTGTTTTGGCCAGGAAATGTATTCAGAACTTGAATTGATTTTAATAGTTCAAAATAATATCTTCACTGGTGTTTAGGAGAAGTAAGATTTTTGATGAAAATATCATTTGTGTTGGCTTTGCAGCAATATAATTGAATTTTACAGTCCCAACAATGAGAGACTCAAGTGAGAGGAAGAACTAATTTGAGTCAGATGGCTCCAGCAAGCCCTACCTTTTCTTCCCACATCTAGTGGTGAAATAAAAGGAAGATAAGCAGCAATTACTGATTTAAGGATGGTTTGAAGCCAGCCTTAATCACAGCTTCTGTCTCATGTATACAGCTTCATCTCCTCGTGGCACTGCCAGCAGTCAGCCATGCGGAGCTGTGGCATGCGTGGAGCAGCTGCAGCACTGCTCCCTGGTCTGCTTTGTGAGCTTCAGACACAGCATCACCTCTGCTAAGAGACCCTTTTGGTGAACCTTTAGTAGGATTCTTTCCTAGCTGAACTACCTGTAGAAGATGTCCCAAACTCTCATCTAATGTTACGTCAACAATTCAGTTATAAAAGAACATGTCTTTCTTTCCTGTATGTGCCTTTTCTAGGTTAAGATGTGACTGTGTGCTTTGTACGCCAGGAGAATCTTCTAATTTTACATGCACAAGTTCAGACTTTCTAATCTCCCTATGTTTTGTCTGCCGCAGAGACTGTTCAGCCAGATACTGGGCTGTTTAAAAGCCTGCAGTGGGACTTGCTGGTGGTTCACCTGAGCTCAAGCTCTCTGTGGCCTTGCTGAAGAATGCTCCTCTTCCAGGTAGCTACACTGCAGCCTTTAAGAGGTCCAGTTGTTTTTTCATTGAGCATTGCGCTATTCTATGGAGAAAGGGATAGCACGTAAGATTATCACTTTCAGAGATGACAGAGTGGTGGGTTTGATTTAGGTTGTACAGGTATTACCTGGGACCTCAGTGCAATGTATATTTTTGTCAAGAGTTTGTGCACTGTTTCTTCCCCTCTCTATCCCACCCACCCATCCCCAACACTTTTGCATGAATACAAAGCAGCCCTGGAAATTACTTGATTTTGTTTCCTCCCCCTAATATTTTGACATGTCAGTATCTAAAAACATATCTTTACACTTGCAAGAAGTAATTCCAAACTAGATACCAAAGTCTCTGTCACCTGAAATGAACAACAGTTTTAAGATGCTTTGCTGAATTCTTCAGGCGTGCAGGAGACAGTAAAAGTTGTCAGTTAAATCCTGCAACACTCTTTCAGTAGATCATAGTTACTTTATTCACCTGAAATAAGAATCTAAAAGCAAAGCACAAAGTTAAATTCAGGACTTTTGCTATCTGTGGCAAAGCTACTACTTCCCATGAGCCTTGGATTTTGCCAGCCATTATAAGGAGCTTCCCAGAGGAGCCTGCTGTCAAATATATTTACAGTACACTTAAAAATAATGAAAGCAAGTAGCTAGAGAGGAAGAAAAGTCATTGCAAGGTCACTTATGCTATTATTTTTTTTCCAAAAATGTATGAGAAATAGAAAAATGACCCATTTTTATTTAGCTCAAAAAATTGAGGAAGGAAACATAGGCTTCCAAACCCGTGAATCATATGGCAAGTACAAAACTTCATGCTGCAATTGGAAAGACTTTATAGTCATTCCAATAATGCTAGTATTATAAATCTAAAAATTATTTCATTTAACCCCCACAGTGCTTATTTGAGAATTGGCAAATCCTGCTTCAGGCTAAACTATTAAAGTAAAAAAAATAGGTATTAATACAATATAGACAGAATCACTGTACTCACATAGGACTTACTTACCTCTAGCCTAAGGCTGACATAGATATATTTGAGTCAAACAGGAACTACTACTACTACTAATTGCAAAGCTGTTAATCACGTTGCTTTAATGAAACTGTTTAACACACTGAATAGCAATGTAACAACGCATAGAAAATTAGCTTGTTTGCCATTGATTAATGATAGATAATGCGTGCAGTTCCCCACAGTGGGACATTTGAGCAGTTCTCTGTCGTGTACAAACTCAGGCTCATTAAGGCATGTCTTTACTTGCACACTCTGATTCAGCATAAAATCGCACACAAATTGCACTTTAAAGATAAAAACAAGATTCATATTTAGCTTACTTACAGTGTAATAGAGGTGTAATGCACCTCCCAATTATCTCGTTCAGATAAACAAGGTAAAGATTGAAGGATAGAAGAACAAAAGTTGCTTATTTCAACAACAGCTTGAAAAGAGTCACAGGAGAATTACAGGTCAATACATTGAAAGAAGACAGTAGGAAAAAGTTATCAACAGTTACTCTTCTGAGTGTTGAATTTCCAAGAAGTGGCAGTTGGTAAACTTGTTTGGGTATCATCTGTGCATGTGTAGGTTATGTATCTCAAATGTCAGCCTTGTACAAGAAAGGCGTGTAGAGATGAACTTAAAACCAAGGAAGAGTTACAGTTCTCAGCTTCTCAAAAATGGACATAATGTGTTTAAAAGAAAAAGGTTTCTACAGCTACCGATGAACATTCACTTCAATTCAGAACTGCTGTAATTTTCTCTGTAAATGAGAAAAGGAGTTTAAGACCCAGCTTTGTTTCTTTTGCCTTGTCAAACAGTGCAAGCTCACAGGTTTTACTACTTTCATATTTAGTTTGAATCTAGATTTGCTAATAGTACACACTGTAATAGCTTTTGTAACAACATTTTTAATACACCAAAGAAAATATTTATCATCTAGAAATTGCTACTCCAATTCCACTTGCATTGTTATACTTTTAAGTCTCACTATAAATTGTGCAAAATAAAGCTCCCCCCAGCCCCCCCAAGAAAGTAAATTAAGCAACAGTAAGCTTTGAAATAGGGCAAATCAATCTTTAGTGGCCTTTGATCATTCACCCCCTTGAAAACCAGCATCAATTTTCCTGATAGGCCAGAAATGGTTTAACTTCCAGCCAGAAGGAGGATCTCTGTTTCTTTTGGCCTTTCTTTATTCAGGTTCTCCTAGCGCAGAGGTAACTGTAGCATAATTTAAGCAACTGCTTAAGGCTGTCTGAATTACTGCAGCCCTTCACATGTCGGATGCAGGATTTCCCAGACTCTCTGCAGGGCAGACAGCTTGTAGACCTGCTCTGTGAGCGTGTCACACGCTTGGTTCCTGAACAGGCTTCTCTCTGGTAGAACATTCTACAAAAGTGCTTGCAGCTGCTTTGTGTTGCTCTGAGCTCCTGTCAGATGTGAACCAATCCTACATAGCATGTGAGCTTCTTGAGACTGAAATACAAAGAAAGGAATGTCATTTTGTGGTGGTCTATTATAACACTGCAGTAAAGCAAAAACATGCTTTCATATGTCATTCTGTAAAGGATGTGATGATAATGCTGTATTACTTGGAGGCCACCTTGTGGCATAATGGAAGTAAAATCCAGATGTAAAAAACAACAGCATTTAGACTGCATACCAAGAAATAAGGATGTTAAACTGCTTATATTTTTAGAACCCAAACATCACAGTGATGTGTCATTCTAACCTCATGTGAATGATTACAGGTGCTTTCCATACAAGTAACAACACAGGAATCTGAGGACGTGTGTAGCATCATTCTGTGGGTCATAGCTTCTTACCTAGTCACCTTAATGAATGCTGCAATTCTTAAACCCACTGCTTGCATGGTTAATGCACAGTTGCTGCTTAACAGATGTGTAGGGACAAATTTTTACAGAGAACAGGAGCAGATGAGGAGTGCAGTCAAAGTACTGCAAAACTGACTTCCAGGTTACCATCATGTTACATTCTGCTGGCGTGAGGGAGTCCGGAGAAGTTTACAGCAGGAAAATTATGTTCCTTTTCCCTTTAATTAAATTTATTAATTAAATTTCTTCCACCAAAGAATGAAATTTGAAGTTAGTAAAGATCAGTTCAGTTGCAACCAGATGAAACTGGCTATCATCTTGCAATCTCAATGTCAGCATTTGCTATCTCCTAGGAAAAGTGTGCTAAAGTAGAATATCCTGTTCATGGTTTTGGACATATATTGTAAGAAGATGAAAACAATTCATTCCTGAAAAAAAAAAAAAGCCCTGAAGAAGTTTGTCCGGTCAACTTTAGGTGAAAGCAAACAAGGGAGTAGGGGAGTGTTATCTCTCTGAGACAGGAAAGTCCTCAATCGTACATGCTGACTCCATGCTGTGGGGGTGGACGTGCTGGAGATGCAGGAATTATTCTGACAGCTGCAGAGTTTGCAGGGAATTAAGAGATTTTCTGCCCCACCATAGAGTCATTTAGATTGCCAAAGGCATCTTAGGTCATCGAGTCCAGCCAGTAACCTGACACTGCCAAGTCCACCACTAAACCGTATTTCCTAAGCATCACATCTCACATCTCTGTGTAATTTAAATACTTCCAGGAATGGGGACTTCACCACTTCCCTGAGCAGCCTGTTCCCATGCTTGACAACCCTTTTGATTAAGAATTTTTTTCCTAATGTCCTATCTAAACCTCCCCTGGTGCAGTTTGAGGCCATTTCCTGTCACTTGTTACTTGGTCGAAGAGGCTGATCCCCACATTGCTGAAACTTCTTTTCAGGTAGTTTTAGAGAACAATAAGATCTCCCCTGAGCCTCCTTTCCTCCAAGCTAAACAACCCCAGCTCCCTCAGCTGCTTCTTATGAGACTTGGGCTCCAGACCCTTCATCAGTTTCGTTGCCATTGTTTGAACGGGCAATCTGTTTGAAGCAGACAGGGATTTTGGAGCAACTGGCCTGCATACGTTTCTGCCCCAAGTCAGAGACCCTCTCAGGGCATCTTATATTCAGAAGAACAAAAAGGCTGTTGCTGAATTCAGGCTGCAATCCTGACTTTTCTGCCCGTGTTACCATTTCTAGTGTAGCACAGTGAATTGCCAGTAGATGGCATTATGACTCTACACTACAATTTTTTTTTTTTAATGGTGCTGAAAGAAATATGCAGCACAATTTTTGCTAATTTGGTGTTTAATCATAGTAAAGTTCCTTGGGTAGGAGAGAGCTCAGTAAATGAGTTACCTGGCTGTGGCCTTTCACAGTACCTTTATGCTGAACTGTTCCATCTATCCTCAGTTTGTGTATTCTCATAAACCTGCTCCCTTGGCTGGGTGTTTTGATTTCTTCTCACCTCTAATTAGTTTATCAAAAACCAAATAGGCTGTAGCTATGAGTATTCTGATGCACATGTAGTTCTTATTTATTCTTCGTGTCAGCAAGGACTGTATCTTTGCTTCCACTGAACATTTGTGAACCAGCATTACTCATCTGGTGTGTTGAGTGTTATTATCTGTGTACCTATATCGGGGGACTGACTCAAAGATTATGGTAAGATTAGAGACAGATGGCTGAAGGTGCTCCCTGCTTGTCTGGTCAAAGTCAACACCTCTGCATATTCAGCCTGAGTCACACACAAAACAGATTTTGGGCTGCTGCTGTTCGTGGTCCAGTGTCTGTCTGGTGTATTACAGTAAATCATTATCAATGACAAATCACTGTCAAAAGCAAATATTTAAATACTAGCCAAGGTACTATTAGTTTTGTGGAAAGAGAAGTTTTCAGAGCAATTACACTGAAATGTTCAAAGGTGAATTACATGTTTTACTAATGATGACATGTAAGCAAAAAACATGTAGCAAGTTTTGCTAGCATTCCGACTGTGAAAAGAATTCAACAAAAAATGAATTCTGCTGCATTTTTTGCAAACTCCTTTTATCCTTGGGAGATTAAAAAACTCTCTTACTACTTAAGAGTATCCAACAGTATACAAACCACTTAGTTCTTTGTAAACAGCTATGATGACCTTAGATTCTGATGTGGTGTTCAGAGGGATTTAATGGGTCTCCTCTGCTTTTTCAGTTTGTATGTGAAACCAAAGGTGACAAGAATCTGGAGACACAGATTTCAGTGTTACCAGTGTGATGGCATTACATTAATCTCGACCTGCTCTTTGTTCTACCCATTAGGGACTGTCAGCTCTCATCCATCTGGCTGACAGTTCTGTACCGTTAGTGACAGCTGGTTGAAGCAACTCAGACAAAACCGAAAATTTGCTTGTGAGCAGGATAGAACTTTTAAGAAACTTGCAATTTTCTGTGTAGCTACTAGTCAAGGAGTAAATCCATCAATTAATCCATAACTACATGGAAGTCATTCTTGGCTGCACTTTCAAGTTCATAGAATTGTTTGGTTGTTTCAATTGAACTGAAACTGTTACTTGGCTGTTTTATCTGTCTTTTGATGAGATTCACTTGAAATCAAGCTGCAGAAACGACTTTGCTAATAGTAAAATTCCTTCCAGAAAAAAACAGGTAGCACCTCCCAGCTGATGTACTAATTGGTTTGATAAATATATACCTGGATGTTTTTATGTCTTTGTTTCCATTTTTACTACTGTTCTTCTGGGATTTGTTCTTTTTACCTAGAAGACAAACACCCACAGCATGATATGAAAACTCACAAAATAGCATTGTGGCAGCCAAGCTGGCGTTCTAGCTAGTCTTAACCAAAAAAAAGGCAGTAATCAACCAAATTAATTTTTTCTCAGTTGTGTGCACTTAAAGATATGGTAACTGATATATCTGTATGAAAGAGAACTTTTAGTATGTAGAGAAGTTACATGGTGAGAGGACAAGAGACTACTAACCTAACACTGAAGGGTGTGCATGCCAATGCAGCTATTGGACAAGGCAAGATACTGTTTAATTAACTTCTCAGTTTGTTAACAGGATGATATATATAGAGAGAAGCTCCTTGGATTAGATTATGAATGAATAAATAAGGGTTTTTTTCCTTTGGGTTCTCCTAGGATTTAAACCAAGAAACTGTATTATGTAGGCTATAAAAATAAACAATTAGGATGAGGAAATCCTTAAAAGTGGAGGGCATTATCATTTGTACTGTGGTCTGACAGTATCCTAATACAGTTCCTTATGTGTATTTTAAAAACAGGAGCATTTTTACACCAACTGCATGTAAAAACTAGTAACATGATGTGTCACTATGAAGGTGATGTCTCTCTGTGGTGTTGTACTGGAAAGAGTGTTGTGTCAGCAGCTTTAGCATAAATGCTATTGCTTAGTGGTTCTATTGGTAAGTTCTTCTAACACTATTCAGTTCTGGCATTCTTAGGTTTCCACCCCCAAAACTGCTGGAGTTTTAGGCATTTGTGAACTTATGTGACAGAAGAACCTCATAGATCATATGTCTTCCTGATTTTCTCCAAAGTAGAGACAGCTCAGAGGTACTCCAGACAAATAATTCACAACATCCCACTGACACAGGGTGACACATGGTTTTTAAATCATGCCTAGTATAATGTAATGCTTTTATTATCAGCTGATGACCAGGTTCATCTTGTTTAATGATAGTGTTTTCCACAGGCTCAGTGATTAACTCTGACGTAAATAAGAGAGGTAAAAGGAAGCAAGTGTAGCCACAACGTGACAACGAATACATATGACATAACAGGACATGCTTTGTAAAGGGAAAATAGGGGGCAGGGAAGGGATTACAGTCCTCGTGGTTTCTCCCATAAATCTGTGCCTGCCTGCTAAGTAACACATTTTCATACTATTGTAACTAATCAGAAACAAAAGGCAGTGCTATAAATCATTTTAAAAGATGACACTTTAGGCCAAGTTTAATCTTTTGTAAGCTTTTTTGTTACTTTTCCCCCCTAGAAAATGTTTATTAGTCTTTTCATGATAACTTAAGATTTCTAACTAAAATGCCTTAAATATATCCATTTCCAAGAAAGGTACATCAACTTCTTACACATTTATTTTCTTCAGGTTCACATTTGTTTCATTCCACATTTTAAGTGGCAACGTATCTTATCCTTTGCTTTTACTCCCAAACCGAAGCACGAGGGAGCCGTCCCTGCCCTTGCAACACCAGCCCGTGCCGTAAGCCGTGCGACAAGGGGCTCGAACCCGGGCACCGGTTACGCGGCTGCAGCGCCGGGGCGCNGCTGGTGGTACTGGGAACACTGCCCCCCTCGCCCTCCCGGCTTGTAAGGGGCTGGGCACGGCCAGCCGTGCAGTGCCGTAGGTTTTGGCCTCAGCCTCCAGTAGACGAATCCAAACTGATGACTCAGGTTACTGGCCAAAAACTTTGGAACTTAATTTTAATTAAAAAAAACCCCAACAACCAAAACAAACAAAAACCCCAAAGGCGTTTGCACTGTGTGGAGGACCGTGTTTATTCTCAGCTTCTGTTGTAAATTCTGCCACTTCTTATTTAAGAACCTCACTTTGGCTAAGAATTTACCCGATGTGGAGACACGTTTGTTCATGGCAGAAGTTACAGTTGTAGTTCTGTGTTAAGAGTACCCGTGAAAAACTTTAACTGTACTGGTGAAAGCCACTCTAAGGGATGTGGCTTTATTCCTTCACACGACATCATGCAAATGCAGCTGGAAGCTGTAAGGATTCAGTCTTGGGTGGTACTGAATATATTCAGATAAACAAAAGATCTAGAGAATCTAAGACATAGAAATTATTCTCAGAATTAAGAACTGAACTAATGTCATAATTTCAAGAGTAGAAGTAAATTCTGAAATCCTCTTCATGATTTTCAATACAGTATAATACATTGCTTTAAAAATATATATAAAAATGAGATTATGTGGAATTAAGATATACCCTCATAAATATTCATAATTTTTAATTAATCCCTCTGCAATAAGAGTTAAATTTGACTTTGGGTTCTGTCAATAGATTAGCACAACAGATTCTGCTCTTCAGATCTTGTAGAATCTTGACAGTGTAATGCCTGCTAAGCCACTACAAACAAGTTATGAGAGCCTGACATATTTGGGAGGTGATTTAATAACTGCTATCAGGCAAATTTCTAAATGCTTAATTGAAACTCTAAATTTCTCAAATACTGTAAAGAATGAAAAATTGGAAGGAAATTCCTAGGGAAACATCCTTATACCACTTGCAGTACAAGATAGTGTAAGCATTCTTAGGGATTCAGATCATCACATAAAGGTGGGTAGGTCCTTGCATGTTAGAGAGAGGTCTGGTATGAAGGACATAATGACATTCTTTGAGAATTCGCTTTCATGAGAGCTCATTTATTTGTTTTTCTTTTCCATGTTTCTAATGTGTTAGGGTTTATTAAATTTTTTGCCCTTTGAACAGATTTTTGTCTTAATTTTGAATCTTATTTTCAGGAAAGAGATCTTTGATGTTGCTCTTAACAGGGTAGAGAACACTAGGGTTTTCTTACTGGAAACTTCTGGAAACACACAGGAGGAAAACTTCTGTACCTTTAAGATAACTAGTGCTGCAGCTTTCAAGCTTCAAGTAAAAGGTTTCAAGTAACCTTTTACTAATATTTTCGTTGAATATTCAAGTTTCACATTTTAAAATAAAAGCCACCTGTATAAAAATGCCTTCTGTGTATATGTTCAGGGCTCTTAGTTTCGTTATTGCTTATTGAGCGTTGCAGCGTGGGCTGGTCCTAAAGGGAGCAATTAGAAGTAAAAACTGCTATTTTGTAACAAAGGCACAAATTGCTATTTTTGTGCATTGCAAATCGTCCCTAATACCAACCCACACTATGTAGGATGTCAGTCTGGGAGGGTTTTTGCTTTCAGCAGAAGTACTGAAGCAAAGTAAACTTCATTGTATGTATTTCAGAAGCAGAAGGAAGGTGTAAATTACTTCTGCCATCACTTGAATACATGAAATATAACTTACTTCAGATCTTATTTGGGCTGCTAAATTATTCTGCCAGCAAGACAACACCTTGAGGGCACAACAAAATCTTTAACCTAACAGGGAATTTGTGCTACTGTTGCGTCATGCGTTGATGAACTTAAGGGACTTGATTTTGTGAGTGCTGACTGATTTAAATTTTCTATTTGGTCATTGTGGTTGTATTAAGAATTATAATATAAAATACACAGCTTCTTTAAGAAAAAAACCAACAGAGAACCCTGCCTTATGTTCTGGAGCATACTGAAATACTGCGGAACTCACTGTTTTTTTCAGGACAGATGGAAGTTTTGTGGTTCATGATGTGCCTTCAGGATCTTACGTAGTGGAAGTTATATCCCCTGCTCATAAATTTGAGCCTGTGCGAGTTGACATAACTTCAAAAGGCAAAATGAGGTGAGCCTTTCCTGATTTGCCTCTGTATTGATGAATTACTTGTGCCTGACAGCACAGTACTACAACTCATGGAAACAGTGCTGATACTCCATCTCAGACTGTATGTGTCAGTTTCTTTTAACATCACTTCTAGAAGCACATTTCTCAAATTTCAAAGTCTGGTATCTTTCTTTAATATTTATGGCCTGAAATAAGAAAAAATAGACTTTAAAAGTCCATCTCTTTGTTTGCTTTTCTTATTTTTTTATGCAGCTATCCTGAAATAAAATCTAGGCATAAATCATTTAACTGCTTTATTATTTGTCAGCACCTTTTTTTTTTCCTTCTTCCCTTTTCCATTTCTTTAATAAATGCTCTGTCAGGATTTGGCACAATGAAATTTTAAATATTTCTGTTGCACCCATAGGATACTTGTTACAGTTACTGGTTAATACGAGTAGTTGACAGTTTGCATTTTTTCTGTAGGATTGTTAGCTTGTTTTTATGCTGTGGCCAAACCACTGCTGACTGTATACCTGTAACTGCAAACTATTCAGTAATACAGAAAAATCTCTCTATTAAGGTGGTTTTCATTTAAATGAATATGCTTGTAGTTACATTTTCTTTGTCCAAGCATGCACATAGCATCTTGACTTCTAGGAATACAATCATCAGTGTAAATACTCCTCCAGTATGTTTAGGGGGGGTTAAAAATTGAAATCTCACTGAAAACAGTGCAGTCTGTTTATAATATTAATTAATATAGTATAATAATTTATTATTATAATATCATAATAATGTTTGAGCTTATAATAATCTCAAACAATTTGTTTGAACTTAGGTTTTTCCAAACTTTATGTAATTTATATTTTTATACTCTGTTAGTGTCTTACTGGCAATAATTAATATGTAATAAATACAAATATATAGACAAAATATTTGGTGTAATCTCAGCCTTAGCACTGTTTGTGTGTCTAAGGACTAGTGAGGTGATAGATTTGATGTTGAATAAATTGCTAGGATACATCTGCAGAGGAAAGTAGCAGGAGGCTTGGCATCTCTACCAGTCCAACAGATAAAAACTGTATAATGAGCAATGCAGTTGAGGAATCAGAGATGCATGAAAAACGATACTTGGGGAAAATGTCAACAGGACTTTTTTAAGGGATGTGCTGCCTTAGAAAAATATGCCTTTGAAAGTTCCTAGAAGGAGGAAACAGCATGTGGATAACATATGTATTTGGTAACATCTACTTGAAAATCTCAAGTTTTGAAGAAAATATGTAGTATAAGGTAGGAGGGCAAGACATTCTATAGATGAGTATTTGGTGAAAAATTCAGAAGGAATAAATTATGTATGGGCAGAACTCATCCCTGGAGTTGCACAAAGTGGGTAAATATTCATAAATCATGAAAAATGGGTCAAGAGTGACAAAGGTGTTAGTACTGAGTAATTATCTAAATATTAGGCCCCAGTGAAGAATGCTAGTGAAGAACTATGGAAAAACCTGACAAAGGAATAAAGACTGAGATTCAGTATTACTAAGTGCAAAATAATGCACTTACGGGAAAGGTACTAACTTCACATACAAGTAATTGATGTTCTGAGCAAACTGGTTAAAGTACACTACACTGTTCAAATCTGGACCCTAAACAGCATAGTTTTTCTTGCTCGTTACCAAGGTGACAAAAAATGTTTTGCTTTTGATTTCATAAAACGTGCTGCTGAGAGAAATTAGCTTTTGAAAAGTGAAGCCTAGCTGATACTGCTTAGCAGATGATTTTATTTGTAGTCTTTTATTAAAACTTGTTTGGATTTTTTAAAATCTTTGTTATTTACTGTAGAGTCTATGTTTATATTTTTCAATTATTTACATTTTGCTTAACAGAGCAAGATACGTGAATTACATCAAACCCTCTGAAGTTGTCAGGCTGCCTTACCCACTCCAGATGAAATCTTCTGGACCACCTTCATACTTTATAAAGAGAGAATCTTGGGGATGGACAGATTTCCTCATGAACCCTATGGTATTTACAGAAAACGTACAAATATTGAAAGTATGCTAAGGATCCAAATACAGCTACTTGTCAGAATACTAAGAATAAAACAGTTGAGGAAAAGTGTGCCTATTTACTTTGCTCTTCTGAGAGGATTGTATTCGTTGTTTTCACTTGCTTACAAATGGAAAGTTTTTCTATGACATCTTCTCCCCTATATACCACTGTTAATGTGCGTCCTCTGAAAATAGCCCGTAGTCTCCTCCTTTGACAAATGTGATGCTGTTCTGGTAGTGCAGAGATCAACATGTTCCAAAATTATAATTACAACAGGTGTAAGAGAGAACAGCCATTTGCTTTATTGGTCCAACTTTGAAATCTATTATTTAAAGCACAATAGTCTCTTATCAGGTTTCTTTCTTGACAAGTGGATTAATGTTACTGGCTTACTGATTCAGAATGCAGTAGTTCTAGAGTCTGGCTGTTTAGTAGAGCTTCATTTTATTTTAGTAGGTCTAAAAGTATTTAGAGTAACACCTACGCTGAAGAGGTATTTCCTGTTTTCTCTGTAGGTGATGATGATGGTTCTTCCATTACTGATATTTGTGCTTTTGCCTAAAGTTGTCAACACCAGTGATCCTGATATGAGGCGGGTAAGTGTGTTCAATTGATGCATCTGTAGAGACCAAAGATAATGAGCACATTATCTATTTCTGTGCATTTCAAGGCACAGAAAAGTAATAAAAACAAAACTGTACTTTAAAAGAAGGCTTAATCGTCATCATTTATTCAGCTAATACATCGTTGCTGTTTTAACAATGAGTCATTTAATAAGTGTCAAGTGTGTTGCGAAGAGTGTGATGTGGGGTTCTCTTTCCCTTCTGCCTAAACCACAGTTTACTACACTGTTAAATCCAGATGTCACACTAGTGTATATGATATGGAGTCTTAATGTAGTCATTAAATTACCTGATTCATTGTCCTTTCATCATGCAAAATGCCGAATAGCAGAAGGCTAGGACAAAATGGAGATTCAAGGTGTTTGCTAAATCTTTTCTTTTTACAAGTATTATTTGTCTGTCATGGTGGCTGCTTTTTGAAGGCTTGGTTAACTAAAAACTCCTTTTTCTGCTAATGACCACTGTCTTCAGTAGTACTTTATAGGTGTCTGAGTATTTTTTTTTAATAGTTAATAGCTTTAAAAGCATATCAGAACTGTGTAATGCTCTTTTGGCTATAGTTTTAATTAAAGAACAGATACCAGAGATATGCTAGGTATTCATGGCGTGTTCTTCAAACCAAGCTGAACTCTGGAAGTTGAATTTTAAAAAAAGATAGTCACATATCCCTTACTTTTTTCAGTAATCTGACACTGCTTATAGACAGGCTGTTCTGATGATAAAACCATCAAAACTTCTGATGATTTAGTCCCTATGAGATAACTGATATGACTTCTTAAGGAGCAATTTTTAGGTTGAAAGAATTTTGCTTATAATTTAACTTATCTTTAAAGAGTAGGAAAAAGTTGTTTATAAGAACTAAATTGCAATGGCATTCTCTAGATGACCATGTGTTAAATTGTTAAGTGTTAACTTGTGGAGTATATGGAGCTTGTATGAGGTTTTTCAAATTAACTTGTTTTCCTTTATGGAATCATCATAGTACTAGTTTGTATAGAAAGTTTAATAATTTAATAACTGTGCTTGTTGTGGAGGTGTTAAGTACAGGTATAGTGTAGATGCAATAGTAACAAAGGCTACTAAAATGCCTTGATTCATCATTCTGAATGGTAGAAGAACAAGGTGACAGTCCCACATGAAAGTCACAATTGCTATAAGCATTATCCCATTGTGGATGTTCATTTCAGCTGTTCTATGTGCTAAAAGTACTTCAAGATTGGTTTATTTTAAAATGTGCTAATTCATCTCAGAGAACCGCTATGCTGAACCCTAAAGTTACATTAAGCTTATCTGGATGTATGGTCTTAGATTAAAATCCTTTCTTTCCTGAAGGAATGAAAACTCAGCTGCACTACTGTAGTAGCTTGATGTCAGAAAGTAGGGCAAGAAAAATACCTAATCCCTTTAAACAGCATCAAAAATTTGTTAATTTGCTATGAATAATACTGATTTGAAAAACAAAAGTGTGGCATCTATGAGAGCACAGATCTGAGTATCTAAACAATAGCCTAGATTTTAATATTGAGAAAAGTAGTGGTGAAAATAAATAACTTTTATCTTTTGGATTTTTTTTTTATCAGATGTTTGCCCTGTAAGACTGCTTAAGACATGGTTACCATTTTCCATACACCACTGCTTTTAGTTTTGGGGTTTTATGTTTCTGCATGTAGCTGGGTGTTTGGCTGTGGTTGCATAAAACTATGTAGCAATATGTATCCTGGAGCACTACAAAAAGTAAAACAGTATTTGGGAAAATTTGGTATCCTTCTCATACAATCTTTCAACTGATGCCTTAGATACAGCCAGAATTGTTACAAGCTATTAAGATTATCTGATCTTTGCGTGCAGGAAATGGAGCAGTCAATGAACATGCTGAATTCCAACCATGAGCTGCCAGATGTGTCTGAATTCATGACAAGACTTTTCTCTTCAAAATCTTCTAGCAAGTCTGGTGGTAGCAGCAGTAAAGCAGGGAAAAGTAGTTCTGGAAAAAGGAGGTAGTTAAGTCTTCCTCCTAAGTCTGAGTTTGCACAGCTGTTTGTTATCATGTGGTGTCATGTTTATTTGTCTTGAAAGATCAAAAAGCCACTACTGTAAACTTTAACCAGGCACAACATATGTTATGCTACAAGTGTGGTTTGTAGCTTTTTTTTAGACTGTATAAGCTGTTTTGTATTTGACAGTAAGCAAAAGAGGACATGGCTTCAATACTGTACTTGTATAAAGTTATTGATGATACTGAATTAACTATATTGTTCTGTAGAGAATTAAAATAAATTATACAATGTTCTTCACAGTAATAAATGTCTTAAGACAATGTATAAAAAAATTTCAAAGGTAACAGAAGTGGAGTTCAGTTTTAAGATGTCTTTAATGTTTTACACTTGCTGTTGAGTTCTGAAATGAGCAAATCATCCTTTCGAAATTGAGTTGTGAGTTTATTGAGTAAGTAATTTGCTGTATCAACTTGTCACATGTTACATATAAAATAATTTTATTTTATGCTGTTTGTACATTGCCTGTACAATTTACAGAATCACAGAGTGGATAAGGTTGGGAGGGACCACAGTGGGTCCTCTGGTTCAGTCTCCCGATCATGGTCATCCTGGAGCACATGGCGCGGGATTGCATCCAGATGGTTCTTGGATATCTCCAGTCAGGGAGACTGCACAACCTCTCTGGGCAATCTTTAGTTCAAAGATTTTCCACTATGTATTGCCCAGTTTTATTCTGATCTACTTTCTGCTAAAAACTCTTTGGGAGGAAAAAAAGCAAAGTATTTTGCATGAGAAAGTCATTTAAGCTGTCAAGATTTTGGATCTATCTTTTCTAGATTACATGTATCATTTCTGTGACACTTAGGCTTCTTACTGTTTTTCTGCATGCTGTGCTTTCAACTTACCAGTGGTATGATTTGAGGCCAAATACAGAATTTTAAATGAAGTTAAAATTAACTCATTTTAAAATGAAAGAAAAGAACTTAAGGTGTAGTAGGAAGCTAAATTGTGCTCATCTTATAAATTGTGTTCCAAAGTATATGGCTCTCAAGGAATTTAAAGTCACTGGCAGAATTTGTTCTTTGAGATGCCTGTATATCTCTTATGCAGTATCGTTTCAAGCTACCCAGAGAAAAGTTGAACAGTTTTTTGTTTTTCACTAGTTGAACATTTGCAAATTAAAATGACAGCAATACTTGCCAAACCCTATTAGCAGCAGTCCATAAATTATTTTTTTTCAGCATATATGCTGTTCTTCTTCCTGTTTACAATTGGTAGCTTCTTAGGTAACTGTGTCCATGCAGTGTAGGTAATGTATATCTGCTTCCAGAAATGGTATTTATTATTCACTTACTGTACATCTGAAGTAAAATCAATCCTAATGCATTTGTTTGTTCTGCCATACACACAAGAGGGCTATAAATTTTCTTAGAAAACATATTTGGTAGTTGTGCTGGGAAACATAAAAGTTGCAAGAGAATAAATATTAATTCATAAGATTAAGTCAATTTTTAAGATGTTGGAGAAGAAATAACCCAATGTTTTCTGTGGACAGTGGAAGATTTCAGTCTGCAAAGTAAGCTGCACATTTTTGCTCTCTTTTTGTTTTGCTTGAATGGTCTTTTTGCTTCACATATTAAGTAAAATATTTTCAGTGGGGACAAGAGGATATTTGGATATTCTTGCTGGAAGGATCTACTGAAATAAGTGTCAAGTTGCATTGGTGAACAAAAAAAACCAAACCATAAAAAAAAAAAAACAAAACACTTCTCTTTTGGCAGTATCTTCCTGAAAAATTTAGATGAAAAACTGGAAGCAGTTCTTTGAAGATGGAGCAATTAGCATTGCTACTGTGCTGTCCTGGAAAGTACAAGCCATGAGTTGCTTTTGTTTAACAGTAATTGAAATAACAACTGAATTGCATTAGATTGTAATTAATCATACTGATGCATTTTTCCATGTTACAAGGGTAGGAACTAATATTTCTGCCTTCTTTCATGGTGTCTGTTCACGTTCTTGATTCGTCTTCAAGGGAGAATGGAGAATTCAGGCCATGAAAAGATTTAAGTCTTTGTTAAGAGTTCAGAGTGAAAAAGTTCACAGGAATTGTAAGGATCCTAGCAAAACTTTGGAAGGAGCATATGGAATATTCAACACTTCTCTTTGTCTTAGGACTTTGTATATGAAGGTTGAGGCAGTTTTTTTGTGCATCAGGATCAGATGCAGTGTCCTGCTCTCAGAAACCTGTTACCAGGAAAATCCAAGCCCAAAAATCTTGTACATTATTCACCTCCTTTTCAGACACCTTTGTTATAAAGTAATTTGTAGAAGTGTGTTAGTCTGCTGCTGAACTACTGCCAGTTACATTTTTTTTAATTTTAGAGCTGGAATCTGTGTGTCAAGTGAGCAAAGAGGTTCTAGCCAGAGTGCATTGGTCACTTACGGTCAGTTGGTCATTGTTGTAGTTTAACCTCAGCCAATAGCCCAACCCCACACAGCTGCTCACTCACTTCTACCTGGTGGGATGGGGAGGAGAGTCAGAAGGGTCAAAGAACACTCATGGGTTGAGATAAAGACAATTTAATAGGGAAAGCAAAATCTGCACCCACAAACAAAGCAAAACAAAGAATTCACAACTTCCCATGGGCAAGCGGGTGTTCAGTCATCACCCAGGACAACAGGGCTCCAGCAATGCGTACTTGGGAAGACCAAGTCACCTCACTCCAAACATCCCACTCTTCTTCCCCCCACTCTCTATGCAGAGCATGGTGCCATATGGTCTGGAATATCCCTTTGGTCAGTCGGGGTCAGCTGTCCTGGCTGTGTTGCCTCCCAACTCTTTGTGCATCCCCAGGCCCCTTGCTGGTGGGGTGGGGTGAGGAGCAGAAACACCTTGGCTCTGTGGGAGCACTGTGCAGCAGTAATGCAAATGTTTCTGGTTATCAAAACTGTTTCCAGTAAAAGTCCTAAACATGGCACCACACCAGCCACTGTGAAGATTGTAACTCTACCACAGTTAAAACCAGCACGGTCAATTGAAGTTGTAATGTGGCCTTGGGCTATCATAAATGCCGCTAGGCAAAACTTAATTGATCCTGTAGCACTTAATATTATGATACAAGGTTGGCGTTCTGCAGAAAATAGTATTTGCTGTTGTTCAGTTTTATTTTCTTATTTGCAGATTTTTAGGAGTCAGTCTTCTGCTCTAGGTCTGACATCTCTATTTTCAAAAAAACCCCATAGCTCATAGCTGCCTTTTAGAGAGGCTTCTTGAGATAAGGCAGACTGTAAATGGAAGCAACTTAAACGGAAATTAGAGATTTACAGAATCTACTTGGAGTATAGACAAGCTGATTTCCTTATTGCCAAAAGGAGGAAGACATGCTCCCTCAGCTTGGACTGGGTAACCCTGCTGCCTTCTGACTACAAGTTCTGGTACTTGTCAGCCTTTGTCATGCGCTGATTTAACAAGAGAAATTATTCATCAGTCTGCTGGAATTCTCTTATGTTTTAGAAAGTTAAATCAGCTCACAGAAGGATCAAAGAAATCCCAGAGCCAGCGGAAAGTAAGCACCAGAAACGTTCAGTCAGAGGCCGGAATTCTCTGTTCCTGGCAGTGAGAGTGAGTAATACAATGAGCTCACTGCATCTTGAGGATTTGTAGCTCATTTAGCCACGTTCTGAATGAGTGGGCAACTGAGTTTATGACAAGCCCACGTAGAAGGGAGAGGAGATATCTTGCTGAAGCCTGTTTTAGCTATTAGTCATTTAAGATGGTCTGGAATTTTATCAATTGCATCATCAAAGGTGCTCACATTCTTCACACGCAAGGACAAAATCTAATGTCAGCTACCTCCTCTCGCTTTTAAACAAAAAAATATTTATTGGTGCTCTTTATGTTTTTGATGCAGTGGAGATGACAGTGGCTCTGTAAATAGGATTCGTATTGCTTCAGAGAGACAGGCTGGCTTCTGATTAAGACTGAAGGAAAATGGGAGTGTTTACATGTACTGCTGATGGGCTAAGGAATACAGAAAGAGCTTAAAATGTTAAATTTCAAATCAGTGGAAAAGCAGATTTACCGAACAATGTTAAAAAGTTAAAAGTGTTATATATGCACATTTTGCACGTTCTTAGGCATGAAAAGCGCAAGATGCACCTGTGGTGTGCAGGGCACTGGGAACGTCCCACTTGGTAGGCTTAATCATGGTCTATATCTCCAAAGGCTTGTTCCCAACCAGGTGCTGGCACAGAGGCCAGCTTGGCAGGAACAACCCCTGTGCGTGCTGTGGTCTCCAAAACAGAGCAGAAACACTGTGGCTCAGGAGTTGTTTATTGCCTCTGCTAGCTTTGCTACCATAACCAGGAATTACTGGGAGGGAAGGGACAGTGTTGTTATTAGGCATATCCCAAAAATGTATAGACAGCTATCTCACAAGCTTATTACTATGAATCAGCAGGTTCCCATGTCCAGGGAAGTTCTCTGGCAGTGTTTCATTTAGTAAGATACTTGAAGCTATAATTGTGAGGAGAAAAATTTGGAGAAAACCCCCAAAGGTAGAAGAAAATTTAAGTATTGCTGTCATGGCACATTTAACTTAAATATTAAGGTTTGTAAAAAATTGTATCTGGAAGATGTTTCCATGATGTTCCACAGACATTGTTTTCTAGGTGAGTATAGTGTTGGTGGTAGACAAGTGAGCAAATGAACTGTAGTCCCAGCCTTTAGGAGAGTGCTGACTTCTTTGCCTATTTACTATTTGCCAAATGGTATTTGCCCATTACCCATGCAAGTGAAGAAAAAGCAGTTATCCCATGTTTCTTTCCATCTGGGAAAGATTGCTATACCTTTCAAGAGATCAAGTTCATCAGTCTTTCCCTCCATCACTACATAAAAACTGGGCACCCCTTTAAGCCTCTTCCCTAAATGGTACAATCTATCTGGTTTTGGCCCACTCAGTGCAGGGTTCATTCTGTCTAATAGTCTTCTAACAAATACATTCTTACACTTTCAGTTCCAAAAAGCAATCAGTATCAATAGTGGAAAAAAAATAGAATTTAAAAAAGTCTTACTTCTTTCATCATTTCACTGGCTTTAAAGACAGGACCTTAGATCTTAATGACTATTTTGAACATTATACTGTGTGTATAATCAGGTGATTCAGGCCATACATTAGTACAACATTCAGGGAGCTTATAGTCAGAAGATTGTCTGTAGGAATAGTATTGAGTTTTAGTCTGTTTTCAGACTGAACTAGTGAAAGCTTCTTGAGGTCATAAATGGGCTGAGGCATTTTAATTTATTTTATTTCTATGTTTCAAAAGCCATAAAGGATTATTCATCCTCTTTCATAATAAATATTGATTTTTCAGGAAAATGGGTTCACTTTTGAAATTACAAGGTTATTCCTTCAATTATGCTGTCAGTAACCTTTATGTAATACCTTGTTTCTAATAAGGCTATAAAGATTTAATGACAGAATAGTTTTCTGTGGAAAAACAAGTGGAAGTTTAGCTAGTTAGCTCATTTATTGATGATGCACAAAACATCACAATTAGGATCATTTGTATTATGTGTTTGGTTCTGCGTGGCTGGTAGGAATAAAACTTAAAGACTCATTCAGTCAAAGACAAATGGTAGAGAATATGCAACAGAAAGAAAACCTTTCGTGGCATTTTTCAAACAAAACTGAATTTTTGACTGATTCTTTAAATTTGAATACAAACATAAAAAAGTACTATAACAAGTGGCGAAACTCATTTGCAAACACAGCAAGTACAAAACGGAAAAGGTTTTTTAAAGAATAATTTTTTCTGTATGAAATACTAGAATGTTCTCCTCAGAGGCTCTCTGGATTCTTTAAGGGTCTTCCTGCTGTCTGGTACACATGGTATGAGTTTTTCATTGTGTTTCAGAACACAGAATAGGACACCACAGCTCACGGTCTGGTGTGCAGGGCACAGGACTGCTATTTACCATGCAGATGCATGGAGAATCCAGTTAAATACTTGGGAGTAATACTTTCCATTCCTGGGATCAGAACAGAATAAGACTTGAAACAAATTTCTGTCAGTAGGAAGGAGTGTTTCTTTTCCTATCAGTTGTTTTCTCAGATGTGGTTCAGGATGCTTCAGTTTGGCAGGTGAGAAATGCATAAGCTGTGTTAGTAAAGAGCATCCAAAGAAATTGGAGGTCAAACCTCCTAATGAGATTGCATTTTTGCCATGCTAAACATTCTCTCTCAGAAAGAGGAGGAGATCAGATGAGAGGTAGAGCAGTTACTAAAAGTTACTGAAAGACAGGCTTATACTGGAATAAGTACAGCATCCATCACCATATTTGCCAAAAGTGATCAGAATTGACCTATGGTGTTATTACCAGGTTTGTGATTAAAGGATCTGATGTTTGTTTCATAAAAATAATACCTCTACCCATAGCTTTGTAAGGGTCCCTCACATTAGACATGAGCATCTACAGACAATGAGTAGAGAAATCCTCCCATTTTTGGTTTGGAATTGTAGTGTTGATATTCCCTCTTTTCTTTTGGTTTGTTTTTTGCAACTTCCATTCACATGGTATTTGCACAGAATTTTTTCACTTCTATTTGTCCTTCATTTTTATGAAGACTACAAGAGTCTTGTTGAAATTGCAGTCACAAGCTCTATTGAGCTGGTGCTGGCAGAAATAATTGTATACATCACTTGTTCTTTCAAGTGTTTCACTGGTAGCAACCAATTATTTCTATCACCAGGTAGCTGACTAATGGTGGAGAGGTCATTTGTCCTGGAAAGATCTGATCAAACTGCTGTGCTTTGTAATACGTTTAAGACTTATTTTATTGTTAGAGTTTTGGTTATTTTTTTCAAAAAATTTTAAGTGTACACTGAGGAGAGTATTAGATGGATTTTAGAGAATCAGACACTGCAAATACAAGAGTTTAACGTAATGCACTGTTTACAGTTTTTTCATTGGGAAAAAATAGAATTGAACAAAATGTCCTAAGGGTCTGGATAGCTCTTAGTGAAAAAAGTAATCTTAAATCCCAGTAACTAACACCAAAAGTCATCTCCTGCTTTCAACCCCCTTCATTAGTATCACATAGTAAAGAAACACATTTGTAGAATTCTGCCTCTCAATCAAATCTGTTGAGTACAAAAATTCTGCATGATCTTCTTCATACACTGTAGCTCTTTATGCATCTTTTGTATATGATAGAATACACTTGGCCTCTGAAGCTCATTAAGTGCCTTTACAGCTTTGCAGTCCCTCATTAGACTTTTTTAATCTTCTTGAATGTTGTTGAAATTTGATAGCTTTTTTTTTTAAGTAAATAAACTTCCACTTTCTAAATTTGCTTCTTTGCAAAACATGGTTGCATCTGAAAAGATTTAAATTTCTAACTTTACTTAAGCACTGTTTGTTGGGGGTTTTTTTATTACAGTGTTTTATTGTCTATTTTTTCCTTACGTGTTTTTAATACTTGATATACATATATAGTTTATGTTTACATACTTTTACATCCTAATAATTCCTTTATATTCCAAGTTAGGAATTTGAATAAGCAGGTATTTCTGCAATAACAATGTCATGTGGTTTATCAACAGAAATCTGAATCAGGAACTGGGCTCTACTCTGTTTGCTATTTTTAGCAGTGCTTACTTGCTTCAGTTAGCTCCTTTATGAACAAAACACAAACTAAAGTTACCAGTGTAGCCAGGTTACATTCATACCTGTGGAAAAAATCTGTGAATGCACCCGAAGATCTTACTCTGCCATACAGTGTTCCTTTTGAAGGGAACTTTAGTGTTCCTTCTCCAACCAATGCAAGGGGTATTGGTCTCAGCAGTGGAGCGCAGACAGCATGACTGCAGATATAAATGATGAAAACTCCCAGCCTACACTGTAGGAATGTACTTTTAGCCTGTGTATGGCTTTGTACTGCTGTAGCACTTCCAGACAGTGTTGTCTGAGTGACCATCATCTGCAGCCCGAGTATGCCATAACCATGCAATACTCCAGTAGCCAGGAAAGGGCATTTAGCCAACCAGACTGAAGCAGGGGTGAACAGGAATTTAAACCATAACCCTGAGATCTGTGCGTGAACTTTCCTTAATTTCTAAATTCTATCTTTTTTTCAGAACCAATGTGTTAAAGAGGTATTGCAGGTTTTCTAGTCTGTACAAGTTCCTAAACTATAGGTTCTTAACACCATAGTTCCTTAAAATCTTTCAGTAGTCATTGAGCAATCTGACTAATTCTTATTATATGATCTCAACCTCTCTCCTGGGGAGATCTGTGGGCAGCAAAATGTGTTGTTTTGACAGAATTTTTTTTTTCTCCCACCCTATCCACCCCCTGTGTATTATTCATGTTGCTATCAATTTTCCTTAAACAGTAGGATCAAGAAACTAAGTCATGTAGTTAGTGTGAGACAGTGAAATCTGTGATAAACATAATTTCCAGGAGAGATTGATTCCACAGTCATTTGCAAAGACATGTTAGAGTGGTGGGATATATGTTTTTTGGTTTGGTTTTTTTTCTTTTGGTTCTTTTCCTTTGGCTTATCATCAGACTGAGAATTTACTTTGCTTACTTAAAGCCTGCCTTATGTTTTGAAGCATTCTTTTCATGATCCTTCCAAGCCCCCCTCCCTTTTTGGTTTGTTTTTTTTTTTTTGCAATGCTACTGAGCTGTGAGGTTGATAAAGAGCAACAGAAGTCACAGCATTTCTCTTTGGAAATGAGATGGTTGCCATGGAAATGCTTCCAGCTGCTTCCTGTCCCAGTTAAGAAAACAATTTTTAGACTCCTATATTACAAGGTTAAGCTACAATGTTTAAAACTAAATCACAAAGCTAATTGATTTAAAAGTAAGATCAACACATTCTTTGTTAAGTATCTTTGGGCTGAGAATCACGTGAAATACTTGATTCAAATATTTGTGCAGGTACTTATAAAATATTTTTTCTATTTGTTTTTGTTCAGATGGAAAATATTTTCAATTAACTGATTTTACTAGATGTGTTTTTGTAGTAGAAATTATCCTGAAAGCTGGCTGCTACCTACATAGGTAGTGTTTAAAATATGACTCTGACTCATACTTTGCAATATGCCAAATCTGGATCAGACCTGAAATGTTAGATACTTTTAAAGTTTATTTTCTCTGAAGTCCAGACATTTGATGAAGTGTTGGTTGTTTTGGTGGTCTCTAGTCAATCTCACTTTGAACAGGATTATCACCAACACCAGTTCAGTCATGTTGTGTCTAGCCGGTATTAAAATCTGCAAGTATGGAAGTTCCACAACCCATGTGGGAAACCTTTTCCCCTGCTCCACTACTCCAGGTGAACAAGCTTTCCCAAATGCCCAGTTTGAATCTCCAAGTCACACGTATTGGTCATTGGACTGTGTTGTTGTTAGACTATGGGATTAATCATGCTAAAAGCCTGGTGAGGTTCAGGTGAATAATAACATGCAGAGGAACTTTAGTTAACATAATCAGTGAAAACTGCAAGGCACAAACTTCTCTGCTCCTAAGGTTATCAAAGGAAAGTGATTAGACCATTGTCCCTGGTGTGAAACACAAAGAAGAACTCCCAGAGCTCCTGGCACAGTGAAGTATTGCCTACAGGGGATTTGCTATGGGATGCAGGGGAAAGGGCACTTTGCAATTGTTTGAAGGTTATTATGGAAGCATGCAGAACTTTCTATTAAATGTTTAGTGAAAGGACCAAAGGTCAGAAAAGGAGGGATCTATGTAGCAGAGGAACAAGCCTGGTTTGATTTCTTTCTTGACCAGTCTTTGCTGGTTACTTTTCATCACCTTATCATCCTCTGGGGTTTTTTTTAGTTCTCTTATTTTCTGTTTTGAAAGGTAGCTCACTCTTCTTTATTTTGCTTAGCTTTCCCCCTTTTTAAAAGATAGGCCCAATGCCTCTGGAACCTCCATTACTTCTAAAAGGTAATAGTAAATGGTTCAGAGAGGACTTTTGCCATTTCGTAAGGTACACATAGAATTTTATCTGTCCTTGCTACTTTGAAAATATTTAACTACTTAGGTTTTTTGAGATGTTTTTCACTTAATCTGGCCTCCAGTCCTTCTCCTTCATTAAAATTCATTTCATTAAGTATCTGATCACTGTTTATGAAGTGAGCAACAAAAAAATCTGTGCCATTTGACTTTCCCCCTCATAAAATAATGGGGGTTTGGGTTTAACTTCTTTTTATGTCCAATCCATTTACAGAATATTTGTTGGGTTTTTATGTCCCTTGATAGCAGTAACCTTTTTAATCTTAACCTCTAATTATATCAAGATCAGTTATTGTACTATCCCTATATAGTCACTCTTAGGATTTGTCCTTTGATACCTCTTACACAACTTCATTCTGATTTCCAAATTCTTAAAGAACCCTTTAGCCAGACCTTTTGAGCTCTTACTGGTTCCTGTCTTTCTTCATGATAAATAGTTCATCCTTTCACCTTCACTATGGTATCTCCTATTGACTGCCAGCCTGCTCAAAGAGCCTGTCTCTCTCAGACTCTTAGCAAAAGAGGATAGAAGATGGTTGCCTAAGTTTATTGGTATGCCTTTTATTTTTTTAAATATATTGTCCTTACAATGCTGCACATACTTTTCCTCAGAATCACAAATTCTACCCTCTTAAGATAGGTGTCACCTAATTGGCATTCCACACAAGTGTTCTCCAACAGTTTTCACCTGCAATGTTTGTATCTGGCAATTTCTGCCACCTTCAGAATAAAAAAGTCAATTACCAGATGTGTCATATCATACTGTTTTTCGAAGCTACCTGAGCAACTTAAGTTTTTCATTACCAGCAGTCCTAACTGTCAGCTAACCAAACAGTTATTTTCTGGTGTCTTCCATGATGATGGTTTTGATTGTATTTAGTTGTAGTTAGGTCAGTATTTTTGTTGAAAGCAAACCCCTTTTCAATTCTTTTAAGTTTCTACACCCTTAGAATTTAGTCTTAGGTTCAGCAGGAAGATACGAAGAATATTATTTTAGTATTTACTTCAGTTCTTAAAAGATTTTTGTAAGAAATCTCAACAAATTTGCTGAACATTTGAAAAGTCAAATGTTTCTATGAGTGTAGCATTTGTTCTGTTTTACATTCAGTCAAAAAATATACTTTGGTTCGTTCCTCAAATAATGGTTCATCTCACAAACACTGGATGTGTAAAAAGAGATTTAAAATTTGTATTGAAAATAGCCTTATGTGCAATGTGTTTCAGCAGTTCCTGCAATGTCAGACAAAACACACACTTCATATGCCAATGCCAGCTCATAAGTTCAAGAACGAGTGAAAGCTGTTACGAACATTCTTTTTTTTGTTACTGATCCTATACAAAGATACCAAAGTGCATTTAGCCAAGGTTGCAAAACAATTCAAAATCTCTCAAAGCTGCAGAAGTATTTCTATGGCCTGATTTGTTGTTTGGTGGGGGTTTGTTGGTTTGTTAGTTTGTTTTCCCAAAGCAATCACTTGTGCTGTGAGCCCACGAAACTTCTTTCAGGAAAAATACTCAGTGAGCCCCTTGTTATGTGTTTCATGTGTTTTGTGATGTTAGAACTTTGTCTCTTGTGTTCCTCAGTATACTGAGCAACTTTCTTGCATGTAAGTCAGCATTTTGCATGTTTCTGGCAACCATACAAATCCATAAATCACCCATGTCAAGCCTTCCAAAGGTCCTGGGTATGCAAGTTGCCAGCATATGTCAAAGCCTTTCCCATAACGGCAGAGTCCGTCTTGGGCACAGTGACCATGAAATGATGCATTTTTAAGTTCTTGGAGAAGTAAGGAGGGGGGCCAGCAGAACTGCCTTGGACTTTCAGAGAGCTTGCCCCCGCTCCTGAAGTGCAAAGGAGTCCAGAAAGGCTGAACATTCTTCAAGAGGGTAATCTTACAGATGCAAGAGCAGGCTGTTTCCGTGTGCCAAAAGGTGGCAAGGAAGAGTGGCCTGGCTGAACAGAGAGCTTGGACTGGAACTCAGGGAGAAAAGAAGATTTTATGACCTGTGGAAGAAGGATCAGGAAACTTGGAAGAACTACAAGGATAATGTGAGCTTATGGGGGGATAAAATTAGAAGGGTCGAAGCACAACCAGAATTTAATCTGACTACTGCCCTAAAAGACAATAAAAAATGTTTCTATAAATGCATTACCAGTAAAGGGAGGGCTAAGGATAATCTCCATTCTTCATTGGATGCAAGGATAAACAGTGACAAAGGATGAGGAAAAGGCTGAGGTGCTTAGAGCTTAAGGTGCTTAACAGCAAGACCACTTGTTCTCAAGCTACTCAGCCCTGTGAGTTGGAAGACAGGAATGAGGAGCAGAATGAAGTCACCTTAATCCAAGGGGAAAGGCTCAGTGACCTGCTGTACCACGTAGACATGCTCAGGTCTATGGGGCCAGGTGGGAGCTGGCGGAACAGCCCACCGAGGCACTTTCCATCATTTATCAGCAGTCCTGGCTAACAGGAAGGTCAAATGCAACACCCATCTACAAGACTGGAAGGAGGATTTGGGCAGCTACAGGCCTGTCAGCCTGACCTTGGTGCTGGGGAAGGTCATGGAGCAGACCATCCTGAGTGCCATCACACAGCACATGCGGGACAACCAGGGCATCAGGCCCAGACAGCATGGGCTTGTGAAAGACAGGTCCTGCTTGACCAGCTGGGTCTCCTATGACAAGGTGACCTACTCAAGTGGATGAGGGAAAGGCTGTGGATGTTGTCTATCGGGACCTTAGTCAAGCCTTTGATGTCGTTTCCCACAGCATTCTCCTGGAGGGACTGGATTCCTATAGCTTGGATGGGTGCACTCATTACTGGGTAAGAAAGCGGCTTGATACCTGGCCCAGAGAGTGGGCGTGAGTGGTGCTACACCCAGCTGGTGACTGGTCACCTGTGGTATTCCCCAGTGCTCAGTTTTGGAGCCAGTTCTGTTTAACGTCTTTATCAATGATTTGGATAAAGGGATCAAATGCACCCTCTGTTGCAGACAAGCTGGGTGGGAGTGTTGATCTGCTGGAGGGAAGGAAGGCTCTGCCAAGGGATCTGGACAGGCTGGATCGATGGGCCATATGGATATAAAGAATGTGTAAAGAGTATTTCCACACGGGAGAGCCTGAATTTGAAAAATTCAAATGAATGCTTGCTAGTTAAAGCTTAGCAGAAATCAGAAGGATAATTAAAACTTCAGCATATTGCAGAGAATGAATATGTAGTCATTGGGCTAGGAGACTAAGTATCTTAATTAACGTGGCTAACAACAAGTCATTATAGCAATGTTTTATTTTGAAATCTGTATATGACCAAACCATACCTATGTAAAGTAATCTGACCTTAAGATCATTATATAATTTCTGAAAAATCAGTCTCAGAATCAAGAGCAGAGAGGGAGATGTAAAGATTTTAATTGTTTTTCAAAGTTTTCATCTACAAAAATAGACGTCTTTCTGAGCATGAGTGTATGAATGCTGATGCCCTTTCTTCTCTTTTCTAATTAAACACTTCCCACTTCACTTCTGCTCTGCCAGCTCAGATGAAAGTTTGGAAATCAACAAAGAAGCAAACAGTGAGAAAGTAAAGAAAAGTGGAAAGACAGGAGAGGAGATAAAGTGATGAAATATACGGGAATCAAAGGCACCAAAGATGCACCCCAATTTATATCAGGGTGATGAAAGGCCCACCAAACAATACCACTAGAGTCAATGGTGTTTTTCAGGGTGTATCTATACGGACAAAGTGGAAAGGTTCCTTCCCCTACCCTTTCTTAGCATGCTATTTCAGCAAGATTTGTATCTGATCAGAGCAATTTTATATTTCATAAGCTACCATACAGTATTTTCATGCCTTAGCCAAGGCTTGTAATACTTGGAATAACCATAAATTAGATAGTCAAACACACAGAGATCAGAAATTCCCTGAGCTTCATAATGCTAAAAGCAGAGAATATGTATTCTTAAACTTTTCCCTGTAGCTTTACTACTGACCAGTGTAATAGAGAAGACACTGTTCTGACTCCCTGTAGACATCCTCCAGTACAACAGATGGCTTGCACTTTAAAAAGGAAGAGAAAGATCACTGAGTTTTAAATGTTATAAGCAAATATTTCCTAAAACATTTGCTATGGGTATTGATTTAACTGTACAAGAAATACAAATCCTCACTGAAGATAAATAATTGAAAAACAGAAATTACGATTTTATATGAATCCTGAAGAAGATCTTTCACAGGACTTAAATGTTCCATCAACTTTAATTGTGATTTGTTTCAAGGACAAATCTGATCAAAGTGGGTTGCAGGGTGGATCAAGGAGCTCAAAAACTTAAGTGCTGTCTTATCATTCAAAGGATAAATGCTAGATTAGACATCACCTAAGGGCCATGCAGGCAGACAGTAGAACTGGCAGACACATAGCAACAATTAATTTATTTAATTCATGACAGGTTTGATCTAAGTTAATGTTAACTAACTCTTATTAATCCACATAAACTAAAATAGAAACCTGTTGACCAGCCTGTTCTGCTTTTGTTTACTCTATTTTTAGAGCTCTCAGACACTGTTTCTGATTCATTCACATTAAAACATGAAGTAACAACATGGTTTATAGTTGGATTGTTCCTAGTACTTAAAAATCAAGTCATCTCTGTGCAGTCTCAAATGTGACTAGCAGTACAGCTTCAAGTTAATTCATCTATGCAAAATGGCATAGTAAATTTTAGCATCTGCCTGTGTCTATTTAAGCAACATAAATAATTTACTGAACTAAAATTTCTTCA
Organism: Ifrita kowaldi; assembly: GCA_013398055.1. Classification (NCBI taxonomy): domain Eukaryota; kingdom Metazoa; phylum Chordata; class Aves; order Passeriformes; family Cinclosomatidae; genus Ifrita; species Ifrita kowaldi. The sequence goes on along the minus strand of VZRS01009170.1, from coordinate 18,429 downwards.
TGTTTCTCCATGACTATTGGTTAATAAAGGAAATTTAATTCAATTACTATGTCATTTTAATCACTATGGAAGAACTTTGTACTTTATAATTCGTACATACTTACTTGCAAGTATAATACGTCAGAGCAAAGTCCACCAGATTAAGCACAGTGTGAAATAAGGAATATGCAGTTTTACTGCACTTGAGATAGCACATTGGATCTGATTTATTCACCTGGACTTAAGTAGCAGGCAAAGTACAACTGTAGAGAGTGAGATAACTTGTGTTCTTTCCCAGTCTTCACTTGAAAGAGGTAAGGTGCCTGCCCAGTGCTGTTTTCCTTGGGTGCTTTCTTAATAATTTTTAATACCAATTTCTATTCTGGAATTAAATTGATCTGTAAATAATTTCAATGTTTACGCATAAATATAAGTGAAGAAAAAAGGTTGACTCATTCAAAAATACTAAAAGAAAAACAAAACAGTTAAAAAAATAACTCCAGATCCAAGTTCAAATTTCATGAAAATCAGTAAGCTTGTAGGTTAGGGTTTGATTTAAAGTCATTTATAATTTAATACTTCATAATAGCAACAATAATCAAAGCTTTCAGGGAAAAGGACACATGACAGTAGAAAATACAAATACAGCAGAATTTAAATGCTTTAAGGGAAGCACTGTGCCAAATTTCATGGAAGGTAATTTTCCAGTTTAATATGATCCCAATGTCAAATGACCAACTTTGCATAAAATGGCAAATTATATTTTAATAGTAAATCATAGTTATTACTGAATAGTTTTAGGTAGAATAGAAAATTCTGGTTTGCTTTGTGTATGGCAGGTAGAAAAATTAACTCTCAAACCTGAACTTTATTACAATGATTTATCTTGGACATTTTTTTAAAAATGTGCTGAATATTTTTTCACTCTGGAAAACTGTTTGCTGAATCCGCTGCTATGTCATTAGATTTATAAGGAATGTGGCTTTTTTGCAACATAAGCCACTGTGGAGAAGGATACTGGCCTCTGCAGACTGTGCTGATGCTGGCAGGAAATAAGCTCTGACTGGAGAGCTTTTTTGCTAGCTCTATTTTCTGCCTTCAGCAAAGTCACTGTGGGCAGCCCAGCCCTTAAAAAAAAAGTAAAAAGCATTAAAAGAGTTTGGTTAGAGTCTAAGTAAATATATCCTTTGAGAGTATGGGAAACACTTGTTTACCTGATTCAGTCTAAGCTGTTGTTGACAGAAATTCCTCTTCAAAGAATCTGAGATTTGCCTAAGTGAGGACCCCAGGATTTAGTCCAGTAATAGCCTAAGCCTCCTTCTGCATTGAATGAAGGATTACTAGACATGTACCCCAAAAGGTGGATAAAATGAGACTCAAAGCTGTTTCAATTCAATATATTGAACCCTTGTGGGTTTTGAAGAGGCTAAAGAAAAGTTCTTTAGCTTTGTTTACTGAACTTTTTTTTTTCTAAATCTGATTTAAACCTGTGACCTGTTATTTAAATCTGTAGATAGAAATTCACAGAAAAGCATAGCTCAGATTGAGTTCTCCAGTGCATGGAAACATTCCCAGCACTAGGAAAGCCATGTCTTTGAGTACTGTTTGAGTTACAGTCAGCAGAGCTAATGTTACTGTTTCTGTCCCTTCGACCATTGGAGTCTCTCTTTCACTGCAGTTTGGATTCAGGGAATAAGAAAAATTCAACTCTGATAATTAAGAGTTGTGCTTTTTCTTTTGTCATTACATTACTCTTGATGGCTTTTTGCCACACTCAAAATTACATTATGTTTCATTGCCCAGCATGGCACAAGGGGACGGGCAAGAGATGTTCTAAGCGCTAAGTGTCTCAGCACGGTGCTCTGCATCTGAGAAATGACTTGTCAGAAATGGAGTGTGAGACAACAGGAAATGCGATGGGAGATCTCCTTCAAAGATGGGAGAAGCCAATTTTGACAGAGGCTTACTGTGTTGAAGCTTAGTATTTCAAAACCTTTCTCCTTCAGGACTTTGATACTGAAAGTCATAAATATTGCCATTTTCAGCTCCAGTCTGTGTTACAGTTCTGTATTGCTGCAGGAGGACTGACTCAGAAGGAAGATGCTGCTGAGGAGCTCAGCAGGATTCGTGCTGTTCTTGCTCTCTCAATGCACTGTGTCCCTGGGCACCAAAGAGGAAATGGTTCTGGCTAATGCCCACCTTCTACCCCAAAGAGACTATGAGAGACTGGGTAACGCCAATGAAAAAGGTACTCGTGAAGATTGCAAGGGATTTGGAAGTGTTCTGTGTTTTATTTTATTGCTTTGCTGTAACATTTTCAACCAACATATATGAAACTTAGCCCTGGAAGAATAATTTGCAATATGAACATGTCCTGCCACAAAGTCCTGAACCTGTCTGTAGAAGTTGTTCTATAATGTTCACTGAGAAGGGCAATTGCAAGGGTCTATGGCTATCACCATAGAAATTACTTAAATAATCCCTCTATAAAATCCTGGCATCAGGTTTGGAGTCAGGTAGGCTATGTCTACCAATCAAATGTAGTTTTTACTGAATTTTTCTCACAGAGATAATAAAATTTTCAAGTTTTTATTAAGTAGAAATTACAAATATTCCACAGTTTAATGACATAAGGACATGCCTTTCAACTCTATGGAGAAGTGAGTGATTTCAATTCATAAACATATTTCTGAGTAACAGAACAATGAATATCATCCTTCTCTACAAAAGGAATTCTCTCTCTGTAAGTTTATACATATGTAAATGTACATATAAATGAATTAAGTTTTCTCTTAAGAAACCTCAGAATCAATTGTAAAATTCAGAGCATTGTGCCCTAGTCTCAGAGATGCTTGATATTATACTATAGCAAGAAGTTACCTTATAACCATGTTACATTTTTAAAAACCCAGCAAATATTTTAGCCCAATAGAGAGGGTCAACCCAAGCCTTATAAGCCATTTTTATTTCCCTCTGAGTCTACTGGATAAGCAATAAAATGGAAAAGTACTTTCACCTGTTTTCCCGATATCGGTGTCCAGCACTGAACAGAACTGTATTCTACCTGCAAATCCATGATAAAATTTAGCCTGGAGTTTGAGTGAAAAGAACTCTTCCTAAGAAAAATCCTCAGATGTTTATAAGCTTTATATGAACAAGAAATAGGCTTTAATATCGTCCTTTTATCAATGAACACATGGCATACATTTCAGAATTTAATATAAGGATGTTAGAGGTGCCTGAAGTATAAATTGGTTCAAGAGAAGTTAATTTGTTCATTGAGGAAAAGACTAGCTCTAGCTGTTGAACTCGATTGTCCTACAGATGGCACAGGGACTTGCAAACTTGCTGGGTTCTCAAACTGGAAGAACACCAGAGGAAAAGGAATGATCGGTACATAGCTTTTGGCTTTCAACCATATTTCTGTCATAAATGCAAAATCATACTTCAGTTCTATGACAGAGTAACAAACAATTTTTTGAATTTCTGAATATTTCCTGCATGTTCCTCCCAGAAATCTTCCCCCTTTAGCTGAGTAAGTGCCCATCAGCTGCAATGAAGTCAGTCAGCTTCCAGTCAGAACGGAGTCATTCAGTCACTCTAAAGGACAGAGTTCAATTTCTGAAATTTATTACTTGAACAGAATTTACTCTAATTTTTTTCTGTGGTTTTTTTTACTCAGACTATCCAAGGGATTGTTTTGAGATTTTACAGCGCTCCAAAGGAAATTCCAGAGATGGCCTTTACATCATCCAACCAAAAGAGGAACCAATTGTTGTCTTTTGTAACATGCAGGATGGTGGCTGGACAGTAATCCAGCACATTACAGCTAACAGTACTGTCGACTTCGATAGGACCTGGCAGGACTACAAATATGGATTTGGCTCTGTTCATGAGAACCACTGGTTAGGAAATGAATACATGCATCAGTTAACGGGCAGCTCAGTGCAATATATACTTGGAGTTAAACTTGTAAGCCTAAACGCTGAAGTCAAATGGGGGCAGTATGAGCCATTCCTGATTGAGGGTGAAGAATCTCAATACCGAATCAGGGTCGGTCTTTACAAAGGCAACGCCACTGATGCGCTGACCCTGGACACAGAAGCTTATCTCCATGACAACCAGAAGTTCACCACCAAGGACAGAGACAACGACAATTACTTCATGAATTGTGCTAAACTGGAACTCAATGGCATTCCTGGGGGAGGCTGGTGGTACGACGCCTGTGCTGGAGCAAATCTAAACCGCAGGAACATGATATACTGGCAAAAAGACTGCAACAAGCAACGCCCGTGCAAGTTTGCATGGATGATGATCAAACCCATTGAGCACCACCAGTCATACCCTACCAAGGCCTGCCCCTGCCAGAAAGTTGAACTGTAGAAAAGCCATGTGCGTTTGATAGGAACATGCACTCTTTCTCCAGTGATTGAAGTGAACTCAGTGACTGAGTAATCACCCTAAGTATCCATGACTGAAAATTTAAATTGGGCCTCTGCAAGGGCTTTAGGATGGCATACTGTCCAGGACTGGAACATGTCACAGAAATATGCCAACCACACAAGTGAGAAACTGTCAGAAACTGAGAACTCTACCAGAAGATTTAAATAACCAGAAAATTCAAATTAATTTTACAGTATTTTAGCCATAAAACAAGCCCGTTATGAAATCCAGGATATGATGTCTTGTACAATATGTACATAAATAAAAATGCATTTCAGAAGGTTTTGCTCTGGTGTCAGTATTCATGATTGATTGCACATCTGTAATTGCACATCTTCATATATCATGCAGCGAAGAAATTTCCAGTTAAATACCCACATTTACAAAATGCATATTGGAGAGTATTTTGTATCATAGAGCTCCAACAGGCCTTTTCTTTCTAATTTTAGTGAATGGTATTTTAATATATAAAATTGGAATTAATCATTAATCATCTCCCCTGGCTTCTTTCCCCCTTCATTGACTCTTCTTTTATCTCTACTTTTTAATGATCCCATATACAATGAAGTATTCAGCACAAGCTTTTCTTTTCTTCCTTCATTTTAGAGCACTCAGCACTAATGGGATTGTCAGCTTTCCCATTTAAAGCCACTAATCCAAAGCTTACAACCCCTCTGAATTTTTCCCCAAGAAACTCAGTGAATACATTTTTTTAAAAATCAAATTGATATTGCAATTGCTTATTTATTCCTCTATTTTCCCCCTGAAGATTACTCCACTTTATTTATCATTATTTGACTGTTACTTCTCCCTGTTCCATGCTGTGCTTCAGTTTTTTCTTTTTTTAATACCACTGTGAGAAAAGAAGAGAATGTTGCCTTTATTTCACATTTACTAGTTTCAATTGTTTTAGTACTTAACCTTGACATCATTTAAACAGTGCCTTTTTTCTAATTATAAAATAAAAAAAAAATTTAATTATAAATTATTCTGTTAAAAAATAAATAAAAGGATTTCAATTTTTATAACGTTGAAGACCTTGTTTTCTTTTGCAACTGTTTGAGTTGCTTCACACATTTCTATATCATTGGAATAGCTGAATGACAACTGAAGAGTTTTTATTGTTGCATTAAACAAAATGTCAGGATAATGATTAGATTGTCATGTATGTTTTCTTAGATATTTCAGTTAAAGAAACTCAACCAACAGACACTGTCAAATTCCTGCTTTTTAATTTAAAATATTTATAATTTCAATGAAAATTGCTTCAGAAAATAAATTCTATTGTGTTTTGAGAGGACCAAAACTGTCATGATTGCTTAAGATGAGAAACTATTTTGGAAGCAGAAAAGCCAGGAAAGCAATTTTTATTTTCCATGATGCACTGCAGCATTTTCAGAAAGAGACACAGCTATGTGAAATGGGTGAGGCCAACATAGCACTCATGCCAATTTTGCAGCATCTGATTTTTTTTCCCCTGAATTTGTGTTCAAAGACAGAAGTGCCATGGGGAAGAAATTGTTAGTACCTGAATTGAGTTTATATAATTGAGCCAATTTAATGTGGGTTCTGCATAATTCTATCAGGATGCCTCCAAAGTTGTAATGAGAATACAAGAAAATCACCTGAGTGCTGCCAGGCTCACACAGCTCTATAAGAATTCTTGGCCATATAGCCAGATTCTCACACACCTTCCAAATATGTGTTTTTAATAACCTTGACATGGAAGTGAAGAAGGGAAAGTCCACAGGCTGCATCTGCTGATCAAAGGCAGGTAACCTGTTCTACAGCACACCCCTGGCCTTTTTTAGAGGATTTTGGAGGAAAGGACTCTGCAAATAAGCGGTATGAATAACTTGGGCACCAGCAGACCAAATCCAGCTGCCCAGTGTTGGAGGGACTCTAGTACTAACTGGAGCCCTACAAACCTATGCACTGAATTCCAGAATAAAAATTAGATTAAAATGTAATAAAAACTCGTAACAAGAAGCCTACCAGCAAAAAACCTGAGACATTTAATCGAACTCAGGGACTGAGCTACATTCCACACTTCTAAACAAAGTATGGATGGAAATAAGTATTGGGGCTGGGTTTGGAACTAAGTACTGCATGAAAATGAGTAAGAATTTTCTAAAACATCCACCAGCATGGAACTTCTAAAAGTAGACTAAATTTTAATTCATAATTCCTTGGCAAAAGTCTATCTTAACTGAACAGATTTTTTTTTCTTCCATTGCTGAACCTTGATCATCAGATACCCAGAAAAATGTTGAAGGCATCTGGCCTTCAATACGGAATCAGTGAAATCGCAGACTGAAACAAGGGGGTTTCTACTCTACCCACTCCTATTTTCTTTTGCCTGTCACATTTCTCCTATCCTCTCTCTCTTAGCCTTTCCTGATTTTACTGCCTCCTGCAGTATAGGAAAGAAGAAGGGTCTTCCCATGAGTAGCTGTGAAACAAATTTATTTGGTAAAATAAATATCCTTCCAAAATGAGTAAGTATGACGAGGTCTAGAGCAAGAGGTTCCAGCTCTAAGCACCTGTGAATGGGAGGCATGTTCCACTTTAACCACACAATCTCCTAACACCACCAGCGAAACAGTTTTCTTTACCTCTGCTACTTTGCATTTCTCCTTATACTGTTTTCTCAACTGCAGGAAACTTAAGCACATTCTCACATACAATGCCACATTAATCAATTCAGAATTTATTTATTATTTGTCTTTAAAAAATAATTCAATTTTCATATGAGAAAGTGCTTGCTTTTGTTTCTGATTTCCCAGACTCCCAGGTAACCTTATTTTTCATGTGTTAACCATAGATTTAAAAGTATGACAAAGTGGTTTTAGGGGCTAGCTGACTAATTTATTGATGCAATTATATAAATAAAATGTGATGAGAATAAATATACATACATTATATATAAATATTAGTTTATTGATGCAATACTGTGTATCAAAAAATTAACAACGTTAGGGGCATGGCCTCATTTTTTCCTACTAGAACTAACAAACAGTCCTTTAGTCCCTCTCATGTCTTTTGCATTTCAGAAGGCATCAGGCCACAGGCTGAGTGGGGGGCTACAAAGCTGAATCCAGCCATGCTCCACAGCTGGAATCCTCCATTGTACCCTCTCTCCACTCTTCATCCTCTAGCTACCCCCTGAATTGCACACTAAATGAGGCCTTATGGACAGCACACACTAAAAACAACTATCTGACCTCCACTATGTCTAGGTTGCTGCTCCATGTAAGGATTAAAAGATACTTCAGCTTCTATTTTGGCATTGTAATCCAGGAATTCAGTAAAAACGCCCAAATTTAAGAGGTCTACTGAAACAGAAGCCATCAGCAAGCAGGGTCTGGAGAAGTACCTGTTGAGAAGAAAACTTCTGAAGGATTTGAAATGTTTGGTTTATTTGAAGAGGACTGACTTTGGTCTATCAGCAGATGCATGAAGAAATTAGTGACATTTAGTGACTAATGGCAAAAATACTGAGTAAAAGGCAGTGGTTTTACTGAGTGTAGCAAAGACTGAAGTTCCTTAATCCTGAAAAAAATACATTTACCAAGATGGAAAACACCATCCCTTTCTGAAACCACTAATAGTCATGGATTATCTCCTGTTTTACAACATGATGTTATCAATTTTTAATTGTTTTAACTACTTATAGACATAGGGTCACTATTAATAAAATCATAAACAAGAAGCTTATTTAAATGGCTAAAGTTTAGGGTTTTATGACACTCAACTGTCAAATATATCTGGGAGAACCTTTCTGACAGGGTTCAAAAGGCAGCAGTGGAGATTTGGGGTGACCACATAAGAAACAGAGGGGCCTCTTGCTAGGGGTAAACCCAAGCAGTCAAGTGAAAAGACACAGTATCCTTTTTTTAGAGGTAAGGCTTAGTGCGTGTCTCAAAACAGAGAAGCCACTGACTGCCCAGAAGCTGCAGGAGCATTACAGGAGCTGTCCTTTGCAAAGCTCTTCACTGTGAGTAGTCACAGAAAGTGCACAACTGTATCCAGGTGTTCTACATCTGCTTAAAAATTCTGGGAACTCTTCCAAGTATTTATCTACAAACATAACTTATATTTGCAAAAAATTAATGTTAGTTGATGAATTATGGGAATCCAGAATATGTAGGGAGGCTGGCATATAAGAAAAGGGAGAGACAAAAATCATACCCTCAGTTTATAGGAAAATTCAGTACTTGAAAAAAAGGTGCTGGGTCTCTGAAAAGCTTAGTTAGGGATGTGTATCTATGCATCTATATTGATAACACATACATATCTATATATATGTACGTGTACAAAATTATGTATAACTGAAACGTAATTTTACAAAAAACATTTCATTAGTCCATGATGATAATCAATTACAGGATCAGTAAAAATTTCATTAAAAGGACAGAAATACAGGTAACAAGATTTTCCTACACTGCAAAAGTCCCACAACACTTTTTAAAGGTACAAAATATAATCAAGTACTAACTGATACTCTGCTGAGGACCACATTTGTCTTTTTGTGGTTTTAATTGTTTTTAAGAATAAACATCCTACATAACAATAAAGCAACACACACCTCTTTATATAATTCTTGGTATTTACAATGTACTTATCTGTGGCCATGTAATCTCTCACATGGTTAGGTGCTAGCAGCGTAATTTGAGCACATATTTCACTATTACATTGAACCAACATTGTTGCATCCATCACTGTGTATTCTAATACATTTACTGAGCAGAGAGTCCATAAACATTTACAGAACATTCTTGATCAACAGACACCAAAAACAACAAAAAATACCCCATTTAATTTCAATAGGAGCCAATGCTTCACTTCAGCAATAACAGTGTAGCTAGCAGGAACTGTTACTACCTCATAAATTTTGCCTTTAAGTACAGCTTGTGCCCCCGGAGAGACATATTCATTTACTAAAAATCAAACATAGTTTACTGAATGTCTGATCTAATGTAATATAAAATAAACCCACTCTAATAACCAATTTGTACATAGTTACTGTACACAGGAAAAGCTCTGGAAAGTGACAGAGCAAAACCGATGAAAGAGTTTTTATAAAGGCCTCTGCTTTCCTTTCATAAATAATCATATGCTAATGGACAAAAAATAATAGGCACAGTATGGTGCATTACGAAATCAATCATGTGAAGTTAGAGAACATATTTTTACATTAGTATACTGCTAATCTTTCACTGACAAAATTTTCCCCTGTGGACACTGGGGCTAAAAAAATGTTAATTACTTGTACTGTGATTGTTGACACGGAGGATTTATCTATTTGTAGGGAAACATTCTGATGGTATGATAATTTAATAAATTATACAATTTCACTGAGAGCAATGGTACATTCATGATGACTTATACAATCCCTGAAATGTGCAACTGGGTAATGTCACCACTGCAATGTCCCACTAAAGTGTGCAGTAGATATAATATGAAGATTGTCCCAAACTAATATTTCATAGTATCTCACTCAGACTTTTGATAGAAAGGCTAGAACTGAATTTGAACTTTGTGTACATCAAGATCTTTCTCCTTTCTCCATAACAATTTGTTTTCTTTAGGACTTCCACGCCTCATGACTCCCGTTGCTGCTAACTTTGTTTTCTCATGACCTTTTCTGAGGCTTCTTGTTTGTTACCAGCACAAGGAGCCAGGTGACCAGGTCTGTTCCAAAGGCCTCTGGCTGAAGGCAGCCGCTTGCTTACCCACCCACTCGGTCAGGGCTGCAGGACTCCTGCCAACCTAACACAGACACCAGGCAGGCACAGGCAGTTCAGCTCTGGCACCAAAAACTGTCTCAAATCTCAGCTAGCGGCCAGTCTCAGCTCGTAACTAGGCCAGTACAGCCCAGTCCCAGAAGCCACGGCCACCAGAGGGGTTGACTCCAGCCACATCTGTAGCAGATGTGGTTTTGCTGGACCAAAAGAGAGTGCCTGAAGATAACTCATGTTTCCAAGCACCTGATGTTGACTAGTATTTCTAAAGCTATTTAAAGACAAAGAATACAAAGTGCTCTTAATAGTTTTATAGAAACATTAAAAAGTTGCTTAAAAAAATCTTCCCTCTTTAAAGGATGCCAGTTCTCTCACTGTTTATATATAGGTAAATGAAATGGAAACTTGTGGAGCAAGGTGTAGCGCAACAAAAGAGATTGCAAAAAATACTTTCCTTGTGTTGTAGATAGACTGTGTGCATTATGCTTTACAGTCAGTTCTGATTTGTACCATTGTCACTGCTGAATAAAATTTTAAAATTTCCTTCAGAAGTACTGGGAACTGGAGAAATTCAGAGCTATCTTCTAACCATCACCATTTTTACAAATGACAGTGACTTGCATGACGGAACTGAGACTGGGAGTTCCTTCTTCATGTACGAAATACATTATGTATTTCTTCCACTCTGAGCCCTTCCACTATGAGCCCTTCTTATGTCCCCACAAGCGTCATCCTTAAAGTGGAAATTTTCTCAGTATTATATTCTGCCATAATGTGTTGGTTCATTTGGCGTATTATGAATCTCCCTAACCATTTAGTATTGGGGATGACAGCATTTACCCTTTAAATAGTCCTTGTTTCATCTCAACAGCCAATGGTAAAGTCTCAAAACAGAAGTAGCACAGGCTCCATTGCTTGGTACATTGAAAACTAAATAAACAATACACTGGCAAAGAACTATAGGAAGAAACAGTTCTGCTCTACAGGGAGACAGACTGGATGACCTAACCTGATGACTGGATGACCATCCCAGTCTAATTTCTAGTAGTTTATAATTTACCTATTCTCAGGCTGAAAGAAAGGACATAAGACACCAAACACAAACACTATAATGCAATTCTACTGCATAGTCAAAAACAACCTGTGCTGCTCATAGCAGCCACTGACTTTTTTACCCCAAGCACACTACTTTCATGCAAAATTTAACTTTTCAGCATCTTTTTTTCAACCACTAGACACAACAGCAACAGCTTTGAAAAGATAGAATTTGCTAGGTTACATCAATATCTATATTTCCCCTTATTCCCTATACAAGAACAATTATGGCAGTCTAGTATTGCCCTGCCAGTATAGTTTCTCTTCCACTTTTTTCTTTTTCCACTGGCAGAACAGCAGCATCTTAAAAGTCTTCCTGAAAGTTTTATTACAGAGGGCGTAACACATGGGGTTAACAGTGCTGTTCACATAGCATAGCCAATATCCAAGGTGCCAGAGTGTCACAGGAATGCAGTCAGAGCAAAATGTGGAGATCAAAACCATGATATTATAGGGAGTCCATGTGATGATAAAAGCCAAAAGAATGGCACTTAAAGTCTGTGCCGCTTTGCGCTCCTTTATAAGAACCATCCGTTTCCTTTTGGTGATTTGGTTATTTATATTTGGATCCATGCTTTTGATGGAAGGGTCCTTTGACAGAGCAGCAGAACAGGGAGTTATTTTCACTTTTCGGCAACCATTGTTGGCTTCCTGAGTGCCATCAGCCTTAACCACCAAACGGAATTTATAGGCCACACATTTTTTATTTTTCTGTACGTGTTCTTTGGCAGGTGACAAAAAGTATTTCTGGTTCTCAAAATCATTTTCTTCAGGTTGGTCTTTGACAACGACATCTGTAGTCTCATTATACTCTTCTGCCTTACTTTTAGATGGGCTTTTGTAAGTTACTTGGAAAACCGAGTCAGTGGCAAGTCTGTCCTCGTCTTCTGACGATGCGTAGCTGCTGCACGTGGTTAACTGGTCAGCCTTAGCCCAGTCCATACAAGTACTCGCTGCCTGAGAAGCCTTCGCTGTAGCTGACGTACTTCGACTAGATGAAGACCAAGAAGCCTGACATCTCTCCCTTTTGACTAAGTTTTGTTGCTTGCAACTGAAGCAAGACATCAGGAGAGTTTTCTGAGGCTTTATTGTCTCAAACTCTGCCACAGACTCTGAGCCCTGCAGTTCAGCGAGGTCCTTGGTGCGTTTCTCCGTCTCTTTATAAATGCGGCAGTACAGAATGGTCATCACGGACACTGGAATGTAAAAAGCAGCAATTGCAGTACCAAAGGTGATAATGGGTTCATATAGAAACTGTATCTGGCACTCTTCCGGTGGTACTGTTCGTTCACCCACAAAATACTGCCAGCACAAGATTACGGGTGCCCACAACATGAAGGAAATTAGCCAAGCCATACCAATCATGATGCCAGCTCTTTTGGGTGTGCGTTTGGCCCTGTAAGTTAAAGGCCTTGTGATGGAAAAATATCTGTCAAAACTGATGACTAGGAGGTTCATTACTGAGGCATTGCTAGCTACATAGTCCAGTGCTAGCCACAGGTCACAGGCAAGGCTTCCAAGAGTCCAATGGCCTATGAGTATATAGGATGTATAAAGGTTCATAGAAAATATCCCAATGATGAGATCAGCACAGGCAAGGCTGAGCAAGTAATAATTGTTGACAGTTTTGAGCTGACTGTTGACCTTAAAGGATATCATTACAAGAATATTCCCCACTATGGTTATTAAGCTTACAATTGCAGTTACAGTGGCAATAGTAATGACTTCCCAGAGGCTATGTCCTTCTAACTGCTTATGGTTGATGGATGAACTGTTTACAACAGTAGAATTGCTCAATAAATTGACTTCCATTCTTGTCCTTGGTGTATTGTCATCAGGACATTAGCACTGTTGCATACTGCTTTCTGTGCTCAGAAGCATCCTGTTGGAGATAGCTGTAAGGAAAAAAAACGGAAAATTTAAGTAGCTCATTAAATAGCACAGACTTCCATTAGTTACCATGAAAACACCTGTAAAACAACCTATCACATTACTTGTGTTCTCTTTTTGCATTTTGATTGTTATTTCTACCATTGTGAACATAACTAAAACATACAAATGTATATCCTAGGACATTTCAAAATGCAATCTTACTATTATTTCATAAGACAATCAACCACAGCAGCTCTAACATTTTGAATACCTTAGGAACGCTCTACATATTCTCAAAGACAGACATTTAAAGTTTTGCAGTGCAATAAGACAGTGAGTCACTGTGTTGTTTCCTACAGTAGTATTTAAAAGGCATGTCAAGGTTTCAGCAATTATCTTTGAAAAATCTGTAAAAGTCACCAACAACAGAAAGAGAGTAAGAGAAAACTGGGGATGCATGGGGAGTTGGGAACCACACCGGCATTGTGACAGCAAGAAACAATTAGGTGTTAGAAGTGTTTGAGGCAATTGAGGGGGAATCTTTGAGCAAATGAAGCAGGCGAGGCCAAGAAGATGTTAATGGAAAAATAAGTTAGGCAGGAAAGACTCTTCTCTATTGAGAGATCTTAGGAACAGAGGAGACTGATGGAGTCAGGTGTGGAAGTACAGTCTGGGAAGTTTGGATGAGTGGATGGTAGGATTGAGGGTACAGAGGAGTAGAAACTGAAGAGAAAGAAGCAGAAGATAACCACAGTGATAAAAAATGCAAATTTAATAACCAATTTTAAATACGAATTTAATACTTGCATAAGCAGCAGAAGGTGAAAACAGGACCACTCTATTAATGCATACATGCTGCTGACATCCATTGCTTTCTACATTCCTCACTGCTATTTCTTGTGCCAGTGAGTTGTACCTGTATTAGGCAAACTTTCTTTCAAAGATACCTGCTGGGTTTTGAGTAATTCCATCACATCAGATGATGCTAATCACTTATTCGGTGCTTAGTCTTGCAAAACTGTGTAGTTCTGAAATAGTCAAATAGTACTCAGGTTTTAAAGTCAGAAATGAAAGAAATTATTAACAGATTTTTCTATTGGGCGTATAGCCAGTGTAAAACTGGTATGATCTCTTTTTTCAAAGCAGACATAGGTTCAGCTAAAATTATCACGAGTCACCTATTAAAGTCCATTTCTAAGTCTTTAAGAGTCTCTCTGCATCAGATCTCTATTATATGGTCCTCCCTATCCATCCACACCACTTCTCCGTGTTTTCATCTTTCATCCTAACTCTCAGAACTTTGTTTTCTTTGGTCTTGGCAAGTGTCTTTTATCAACTGCAAGATTTTACAGCCTATCTCTTTCCCACATCTGTCTTTTGTACCAAGTACTCGTGTCCTGTCTCTCACCAGCTGAATACAATTTTTTATAGCCACTAGTTGAACTTTCAGGAAAGTATGTAATTTCCTTTCATTGTCCTCTTTGTCCGGGGAGGTCACCAACCCTGGAGGTGTTTAAGAGGTGTCTAGACCTGGCACTGGTTTAGAGGTTACAGTGGTAGTTCTGGGTTGATGGTTGGTCTTGATGATTTTACAGGTTCCAACCTTGATGATTCTACGATTCTATCATTCTTATTTGCTTTTATTGTTTCCTTCACTTTTTTCCCAGGTCTCCTAAATATCCACAGAAGTGTATCATGTTTCTACTTCAAACCCTGATTAATGGTGATCTCTTGATGTGATGAAACAGGATAATGGTAAGTTTCCTGATGTACTGAGACTTTTGCCTATCATACTTCTCAAAATGGTTCTCCTCCATCTGTGTGTGTCTGTCATCTCCCATTTTATATTTAAATATTTGAGTAGCTGTATTCTGCTTATACACAGCAGATACTGAGCCTAATTCAACAGGATTCTAGTTCATGTACAGACCTTGCAGACTAGCAACAATCATAGTACACGCATGCTGACTATCTGTACACTTGGCTCTCTCTCCAACCTCCAGAGCCAGTCTAGCAGCCAGGAATAGCTGCAGTGCCACAGCAGTTCTAATTAGTCCTACGCAAAGAAAGACATTTCATCCTGGTTCTGCATTCTGCAAAGACCTCCCCCAGGTCAGAGCTGTCTTGATGGCTTGTGCACTGGCTTTACAAATCTTTAGAAAAACTTGAAGGGTAGGAATTCATCTCATGTGTAACAAAGGTGTGTGGAGCAGTGGCATGGCTGTGGCAGGCAGCTGAGCTGTGAGAGAGGAATGTGTGTTTCTGCTAACTCATGTGGCTTATGCTTTTTTTTCCATGGACAGTCAGCAAAGTTGTTCTGCACATTAAAAGCTCCATGTGACTAAATTTTCAAGCATGGGGTGTGGTGGTGGGTTCAGTGTGGCAGTGTCAAGGGACAGTGAGGGCTGTTTGCTCTGCAAGGGAAGGTGAGAACAATGCCAAGGCAGTGGGAGCTGAGACCTGACCAAGAAGCAGCAGGATGTGGAGAAGCATGTTTGGTTCATGAGAAGGTCAGAAACAGTGATAGTCCAGTGATTGCACAGCAAGTCTGTAGTGATGATCAAGCCAGGAAGCCCAGCCAGGAGGTCTGAGTCAGGAACTGAGTCAGGATTGAAGAGACAGAAGGCCAGGTGCAGATGCAGCTGCTGCCTGGCTGCGATGTAGCACAGGCAAGGGCCAGCAGTACAACCTCAGCTTAAAAGCAGTTCCCAAACAAAAGGTGAGGGAGGCCCTCATTTCTAGCTTTCTTTCTTTCTATGTCTTACCAGCAGAGCAGCTGACCTTGGACGTTTGCAAGATATCAGCTAAGGCTAGAGATGGTCCTAAAGAGGCACCAGCTATGAATATCAGGCACATGAATGAATCTTTACAAACTACCTTTGCCTAACACCTGGGTTTGAGCAGCCATGCAGAACAACTATAGATTGTTTCAACTTTCTGCCTTTTTTTGCCAGAAGATGGCACTCATCTCAGAAGAGGGAAGACTGGAAATTGTATACATGCTGTGGCCCGTAATGCTTTGTCTTTGCCATAGATAGCAAGTGTGTCTCCCTCTTAGGTCACTGACACTCCGTAACATCAGGAACTGGGAAGAAGGACTGCTCAAACTACGCCACGTGGATTGCAGACTTCAGAGCAACAGGAGAAGCAGAAATTGTTGCTGCTGTGACACAGTTGTTCTTGGTTTAAACTGACATGGGTTGGAGAAATACTGATAATATGTTATGGAAGCTACATAATTCCTTAATAAATTTCTTAATAATTTCTTAATGAAAAGCACTGTTTTTATCATCATGCAAAGTCTTCCCTCCCTAATGGGCTATTTTACGCTGATGTCTATAAAGTTGACAATAGCTGACCTACTAGTATGCAAAGATCTCTTCTTGGCATGTTGACCATTCTCGTCATCTCTTCATACTTTTAACATCTTTTGTTTCATAGGTCTGTGTTAACAGTTTGTGGTGTTACCTTTTGTCATCTATTTGTGTATCACTCAAGACAATGGAGCATGTGAGTGGGACTTCTGTGTGCTATGGTAACATAATTTATGTTAATTGTCTATCATAAGAGACTATAATAATAGATCAAAATTGAATTATAAAATCAAAATGCATATGTACAGTATCATGGCTTTGCTATGTCTCACAATTATTAATGCACAATGTTCATGCTTGTGAGATGTAATGGTATTTTTTATGTGTTGCCAAGTAGTAATGATTTTTTTTTCAATCTATCTGTATTAATTAATGTGGGTTGTTAAATTTGTACATAAAGTCAGCTTACAGTTCTCTGCAGGCAGATTGCTTGTGTCACAGATTAATTGCACCACAGATGCAGTCACAGCTTGGGTTCACCAGGTTTTATTAGCTCTATCTCATTCTGGGTCTGTCAGACCTGTGGTGGCTGCGTGAGAATTGCTTGGATATCTTTGCAACGTGCTTGCCAATGCTGCTCCCTGTTACTTTATTTATTTGCTCGTGTGCTTACTAATTTACTGATTTGCTGCACACTGTGCCCTGGAACTCAGCAGCCCACAACACAGGTAATTGTGCAGCTACAGTATAGCCCATGATTTCACAAAATGGGAGTTTTGGTCACGTTATGCTGGAAGGACTACTGGGTTTAAAAACCCTTCAAAACCAGATCGATGTTTTAATGTGTTGTCAAATGACAGCTCAAGAGGGATAGGGCTAGCTGATGTTAGGAAACTGGTGAACTTTCTCGAGAACAGCATGAGTGGCTGCTTAGTTTAAGAAGAGCAGGACAAACCAGCCTAGCACTATGGCACAAAGCTGTTCCTGTGTCTCTGCTCTGTATCCTGAGAGAAGGACACTTCTCAAGAGGCTGTGGAGTCAACTCACAGGGTTCATGTGGCGCAGGCATCTGTGTAACACACTGTCAGCCTGGGATCAGTTGCTTTTTCCCTCATTTGCTACAGAAAGCAAAGGTCCTGCACTTGGGTCACAACAATCCCATGCAGCTCCGCGAGTTGGGGCAAGAGTCGCTGGAAAGCTGCCTAGTGAAAAAGGTGCTGGAGGTGCTGGTTGACAGCAGCTGAACATAATCCAGCGTGTGCCCAGGTGGCCAAAAAGGCCAACAGCATCCTGGCCCGTATCAGCAATAGTGTGGCAGGGATCATCCCCCACCCTGTACCCGGCACTGGTGAGGCCACACCTTGAGTCCTGTGTGCAGTTCTGGGCCCCTCGCTGCAAGGACAGTGAGGAGCTGGAGCAGGTCCAGAGAAGGGCAACAGAGCTGGGAAAGGGTCTGGAGCACAAGTCCTGTGAGGGGCAGCTGAGGGAGATGTGTTTGGTTAGACTGGAGAAAAGGAGGCTCGAGGGAGACCTTATCAATCTCCACAACAGCCTGAATGGAAGCTGTAGTGGGGTGGGGATTATTCTCTTCTCCCTGGTTGCAAGTGACAAGAGTAAACGGCCTCAAGCTGCACCAGAGGAAGTTTACATTGAGTATTAGGTAAATTTCTTCACCAAGAGGGCAGTCAGGCATTGGAACAGGCTGCCCAGGGAAGCGATGGAAATCACCTTCCCCGGAAGTATTAGAAGATGTGTAAATGTGGGGCTTATGAACATAGTTTAGTGGTGGAAGTGGCAGTGCTGGGTGAACAGCTGGACTCAGTGATATCCAAGGTCTTTTCCAACGTAAACAATTCCATAATTCATCTGGCTTTAGCTAAGAGTTCTGTTTCCTAGACACTAAACACATGGCGTTTCTGTTTTTATTCATGCACGTGGATGGCGATGTTCCCCTCCTCGCTCGCTGGCACCTGCAGGAGGGC
>VZRS01009169.1:216200-391036 GCA_013398055.1 Ifrita kowaldi | reverse complement strand
CAGCCAAGACCAGCACAATGGCCAGGGTCACAGATGGGTAAACAGGAGGCAGGGATGAAAAAGGATATACAGAGGTGACACAAAATAAAAATATTCATTAGAAATATATTCACCTTTTCAAGAGAGTTCTACAAAAATAAGGTCTATGTAGATAGTGGCATATGTAGATTTAGATCTATGTAGATATAGACATACAGGGAGTATGGCAAGCATGCAGCCTTCTGAAAAAATCAGGGGGGTTGCAGCCCATTTTAATAATCTCTTTTGAAAGCTTGTTCTCGTAACTTGCTGTTTCTCTTAATTTTTTTTTTTTATTTTATTTTCTTCCAATTTTATACCTTGGCAACTCAGTGGCAGTAGTTGACTCAAGGATGCACTGGGAGAATAAAAATTTCAAGAGGACATTCAGTGAACAAGGCAGCATAGAGAAGTTGACATGAATATGACTGACAGTTATTATTTCCCAGGAACTCTCTTTGAAATTGAACACAAGTGTTACTGCTGGACCTGCAGTAACCCGTAAAATTTAAAATGTCCAGCCTATGAGAAAGTTCTGGATTCTGAGCACTTTTATTGTCATATAGAACTGGAAAAAGCCCCAAACCCAAAACTATTTGGGTTTTACTTTGTTATTCACCGACACTCCAGGAAAGGTCAGTATATGAATGCCTTTGAACCAGCTCAGGGAGAGAGAATCCTGGTAGGAAAACACTGGCTGCATTTTTCCGGGCTTGACCTACTCACCCTTTAGAATCATGGAGTGACCATCTGAGTTTTTCCAACTGCAGAGCTAATTCAGGGACACTGCTAGCTTCAGTTACCTTGCTTGTCCTCCACACTGGACCTTGAGCAGGAATACTGGTGTGGGGTTTCTTTTTGGCTGGGATTGATACCTGCAATATCAAGGTGCCAAGTAAATGCATTGCCTGTGGTCCTTGGGGGTTATCCAGCAGTCAGGATGTTGTGACACCTGTCAAACGGATTTTCACTTTCTGGATGACTAAAAAGAAAAACCTCTCTTATCCATTTTCAGTTGTATTGGGGATTTCTCAGGTTTCAAGGTCATGAAAAGAGTGATGTTTATCCCCTCCAATGTTTCAGGATAATTTTGACTGCTTTTGCACTTTGCATGGATCTGATGCCCTCTCCTTCCTTATATCCCAAGAGATTAATTGAGGTTATTCATGCATCAGTGGCAGCCCGTTGGAAATATCACCAACATGACATGATGAAATGCAGGACTGGATAGAACCTCTTTGGCCAAGCCCAGCCTGGGTAAAGGCAGGCACCATATTCTTAAGCACAGGACTGGAACAAAACAATAAATATTGTGGAAAGGCCAGTAGAAATCTAAGAAGTTTCCAAGAATTTCCATTGGAGAACTTTTACATGACATTGAAAACCAAGTTAGTATGTAGGTCGTAGTATATAAGTGCTAGTATATGAGTTCTGTTCTGCCTTGCTAAAGACATTAAATGGCTGCTCACTGGGCTTGGTTGCATGAGAAAAGAACAAGATGAAACTGTTCCTTTAATCATGAGAATGGATAAGGTAGTTAAAAATGGTCCTTTTTGTAACACTCCACAACAGTTTTGAAGGCTTCCTTTCTGTAAATACTACTGCATGTTCTTCTTTGCCTGCACAATATTTTCTCCTATAAATGGCCCAGGAACACTGCTTTACAGCTTATTTTGCAGTAAGGAGCCTTGTTTTTCTAGTCCCTTCAAATACTCAGAGCAAAAGAGGCAGTCCTCACCCCACAAATCTCTCTGGCTTCTATTGTTTGCAAAATACTTTTTTTTCCCCAGGAAGTGAAATTATATAAGGTTAATTAATAATGAGGTATAGAAATTTCTATGTGACTCTCCTGCAGAGCCCACTTGCATGATTTTATTTTGACCTTAGGAATTTAATAACCATCAAGCAGTTCTTTGCAATACAAAACTTCTTGTGTTGGCTGCACTCAGCCAGCAGCTGGGCTACTGAAGATGGTGGTTTACAAGTAGATTCAAGCTTGTTCTTGTGATCAGTTCCTGTAGCTGATCTGATTTAATGCCTTTGGAGTGGTTGAAGAAGTGTCTCACTGGCTGGATTTCCCCAGCAATACAAACTTCTTTGTCAAACAGTGCTGATCCTTGAAGGATTTGGGAGGCACACGCATGGAACAGATTCAGCCTCTGCAGCATGCACTGCCATTTACAAGAAACAAAATGTATTACTGCATAGACAAAATTGTGTTGAGTAACCTTCAAAGATGATAATAAATATTTTGCCCTCATCATAGTTCAATATTCAAGGCTCTAACAGAGCAGTTACCCTGAAATCTGACCTTCTCAAGAGGTGAAGAGGCTGTGACTCTTAAACCTCTTTGGTTTCCATAACAGGTAGTTGAGATCTTCCTGCACTGTGCCTGGTCCCTCTGTGTACCTCTGTACCTACCTGTGCTGGTACTGAGCATGGCTTCCAGATCCACCCCTTGCAGTGTGGGATTGGCAGCCAGGGGAATGGATCCTGGGGTGTCAGCAAACCTCCGTATCCCTTGGGAAGGGGTAGAGGCAGGTGGAGAACAAAACTGTAAGTAAGACTGTTTTACCCTCTACCAGAGAGAAGCTCTTGGTAGTCCAGTGGCCTGCAGACCCTCATGGAAGATGAAGCCCAGGATATCCACCATTGCACAGCTGCTGTTGGGTGTCCCAGATGGTCTCCTCCTTCAGCCTTGCTACAGGCTTTAGGTTGTAGCCCTTAATAATCCACTGCTGTAGACAGCTGCCTACTCTGCCTCTATGTAAAACACACTGTGGTGTACAAATTAGTTATAAATCAGCCATTCCAATCCAGTGACTTGCTACCCTGGTAGGCACAAATGGTACTATGAGTTGTGAGAGCACAGAGGATCAAGATCCTAGTCTTAAGTGTAATGCCTGAAAAAAGAGCAATAAATACAAGAGGCAGCAACAGCATGACCAAAACAGAAGAAATATAAATCATGCTGTGGAATGAAGTGCAGTGATTCACCTGCTATGCTGGGTGCTGCTGCCCTGCAGACAATCTGACAGCACAGCAGAAAAGAAATGCAACACACCAGAAATAAATACTCACCCTGAACTGACACAATGCTATTCATTTTGCGTTAATATATTTCTTCTTGAAATTCAGCAGAAACCCATGGCATACAAATCATCCCAGCATCAATACAAGGTAAACGTGTGTGATTAAGGAAGGAGAGGGACATCAGCACAGCTGCAACCCCTAAAAGTTAACTATTGTTGGGTTTCCTCTGCATGAGCAAATGGATCCTCTTTGGTAGCCCACCTATGCTGGCTTGCCTTTCATTCACCCTTAGGCCTTCTTTCTACATTATTTGTCATTGTAAAAATTACCAGTTTCATTTCACAATATAGTCACCAGCATGACCAGTAATAAGGTACAGTCAAAGAAGATATAAAAAGCGGCAAAGACAAGCTTAGGGTTGCAAGTGAGTTATAATAAAGTTCAAAGTAAAGAGTCAGGGTACCTTGAAAGGTGGCCACCTACAAGATGGAGGTCCCTGGATCTGCTGAGAACGAAGTCAGGACCCTTGGGAATCACCACTGGCTCTGGAAAGAAGTTTGCTCAGAACAAGCAGTGTAGTGTTCACAGCCAAGTAGGAGGGCTCTTAGGTTTTACATGTCAACCAGCAAAAGCTAATGGAGGCATATGTCTTTCCATTTCAGAAAGAGTTTTATAAAGTTATTGCTAACCTGCTGCAAGAATCTGAGTTAATCTCTGTCATCCAGTAACTTGTGTATCCACATGATAAACATGGGAAGTGCTATTTGCCTACCTGGAGATTGTGAATGCTGATTAATACCTTGTGAAAATGCTGTAAGATTATTTGGAGAAAGTAACTGTACCTTCCCAGAGTGCAGCAACAGATTTTTCTGCTGCCAGCCACAATAGGAAGTGATTTGTCTCCTTTCACCTCCTGTTCCTCCTTCCTTGTACCTGGTATCAGCAAACGCTTTCTTGCTCTTGGTTTTTCTCTGATAGGAAAAGGACTTGCTGGACCTGGAGGTCAACAAGCACTTCTCTTCCATTTTCCAAATTGCCCTCTAGTTACTGCCCCACACAAGGGCACAGCAGCAGAAAAAGAGTTCATTGGGTTTTCCAGGTCTCCATGACAGGATGCTTCATTTAACTCTAATTTGCACAGTAGTTCTTTGTGCTCTATATGCCTAGAAATAGTTATACACTTACAATCTTTTAATAACCAATGTTATCTATAAAAAAACCCCTAACTGTAAAAGAATGTGACCCAGACACAACAAACTATTATAATATCAGGGAATTTACCTCACAACCTTATCTTCTTTAGCCCTTTCTTTGGTCCTTCAGATTCTCTGCCATTTTTCCATAAAAAAAGTTTCTACCCTTGATTTTGTGTAGATTTTCTGAGATATGGCTACCAAAAAATTAATTTCCAGGGAGAAATGGTCTTAGAAAGGTTCAGGTTGTCTAATTTTATGAACCCATGAGTGCAAATGGGTGCAGATATTCTTGTACAGCAAGAGCATCTCTGGGTTTCCCTTAAGGACCAGCGATGCATTCATCCCACAGCCACAGGGTCATGCTGCTAACTTGCAATCCCTGCCCCAAGGATTTTACTGCCCTGCCACACGGAAAGAGAAGCGGTAAGGGAAATGCAACACAACACTGATAAAAAGCTGAGGTCCTGGTATATGGAGCACAAAAGTGGTTCTGTCCAATATTTCACGGGCACCAGAGGTAAATTGAAAGGAGGGAGGCAGAAAGAGACAGTCCACTAGGGCTGTAGAGATTTCCAGGTAACGTGTTGCAGCAGGTGAGACAGTGATGAAGCCAGAGGCAAAACTGCACAGATGGGCTGAACTTCTGCAGAGCATGTGTGAACTGAAGCCTCTTAGGCAAATGAAAACACAGGAGACTACAAAGACTGATTAGAAAACCCGCTTGAGTGGGGTACCTCTGACTTAATAGAGGTGGGGGGGAAGTTGCAGGGGGAAGCTTTGCATTTGGGTTTTGGGACTTGTTGGAGTTGGGCGTGTGAAACTGGCTACACTGACCATGTCCAGGGCAGGGCATGGACCTTGCTCTGCCGTGTGGGACAGACCTTGCTCCCTCTCACATGTGTGACTTCACCTGGATGAAATGCTTCTGTGAGAGAGCTCCTGAAGCTGAATCCAGGCAGATGTTTTCTGTGCAGCAGAGAGATCCCTGCAGTGTTTTGCCAGTGCTCAGCTAATGAGGGAGAGAGCGTGTTTTATCTTTGTTACCACGGAAAGTTAACCACAATCCAAGCAGTGATTTATAGGTAATGAGTCCTGTCACACGTACAATTCATGCCTCACATGAAAGTCATCAGCATACCTACCGCTGATCCTAAATCCAGGTATATTTCTCTATGTTTTATTCACAGTCTAATGATCTGGCAAGGCAAAGGCTGGATTTAAAGCTGATTGCTATCAACATTTACATCTGTGAATGCATCTGAATGCCAAGGAGCATTTAGGAAATCAGTTGTCAGATGACTGTAGCAGAGGATACTTCCATTGAGTGGGGTAAGAAGGAACTGCAGGGGCTCAGGGGTCACTTGGAAAGAGTGAGGAGAAGAGGAGCAGAAAATAAAAAATATCTTTTGTGGACACTGGGGGTGGGACTGCTAGTGAACAACAAATGTCTGCTGTGGCTCCCACTTGCCCCCAGTGGGATGGGGTAAGAATTGCACACATGCAGTTGGTTTTTGGCAAGAGATGGAGTAAAATACCCATGGATTCACAGGAAAGGTCGCAGTTGTCTTTGGAGGGTGAGATGGACACCAGACACTCAAGGGGAGATATTCCCATGCACTAGGCACTCTGGCTCCAGTCCCTGACCTGTGCTTCCCTCGGCTTGGCATGGGAATAAGTGTGTGGGAATGGGGAAAGACCCCTCTGCTGCCCTGTGTGGGGTGAGCAAATGGAAATGTGCTCCTGGTAAAGTCCTGCAGGCTCCAGTGACCAGGCAGGGAAGGAGGTAGAGCTCCTGTGTGTACATGTAATTAGTTTCTGTTCTGCACTGTTCCAAAGTTACTCTTTGGAGAGCAATCCTTCCTAGGAGCAAGTGCTCTGCTAGCAAATCTGTTATTTGAAATACCATGAATTAGCACATGTTTATTTATTTAGTGCCCTATCAGCACCTATCAAAGTCACTGAGAGTATTGTCATTTCAATGGAAGCAGAAATAAGTTTTGCGTTATTTTATTTAATTTTTTTTTTTACTGTATAAGAAAGAGGAGAGGTTAGGAATTTATCAGCAGAGCTGTGCTAGCAATTACTTTCCTTTTGTACCTGGGGCAAAAAAGGCAAAGCAAAGCTGGACAAGAGGTGTCATTTTCCCTTACACTTTTGCTGGACGTGTGTGGTGAATGGAATACATTTTTTGCACTTTGTGCACTTTGTCCTGCATCTTAATATATTTTTCATCTGCATGAACAATATATTTAACAAATGAAAACACATGGATATTTCCAAAATACAGCAAGCTTTACTGTATTTATAAAATATAAGAAAAGGAAAATACTGTATTACAAGAGAAAAATGCAACAAAAGAGAGTGAATTTTCCTTAATTTTCTGTTTTTATGATTATTTAATTTCATGCTTATTTAACGTTATGCTCATTTTTTAAAGTCCCCTTAAATTTTAATGTAATAAAATGCAATTATAAAAATGTTTTTCTTCAGTTGTCTTCTGCAATATGTACTGACTGTTCTCAACAGTTATCTAAGCATGTGCCCAGTATGCAGTGAAGAGACTAATGTATTCTCCAAATAAGATGCATAACTTGAAAGGCAAAGAGGCAAAATTTCTTCTGAAAAATATCCCATCTAAACTATTTTTGACAGAAAATTTGATTGTAAGCATTTTTCGTGTTATGTATGTCATGTTTCTACACTAATCTGAAGATGAACTTAAAAAAAAGAATCCAAATGAAAGCAAAACNCAATATATTTAACAAATGAAAACACATGGATATTTCCAAAATACAGCAAGCTTTACTGTATTTATAAAATATAAAAAAAGGAAAATACTGTATTACAAGAGAAAAATGCAACAAAAGAGAGTGAATTTTCCTTAATTTTCTGTTTTTATGATTATTTAATTTCATGCTTATTTAATGTTATGCTCATTTTTTAAAGTCCCCTTAAATTTTAATGTAATAAAATGCAATTATAAAAATGTTTTTCTTCAGTTGTCTTCTGCAATATGTACTGACTGTTCTCAACAGTTATCTAAGCATGTGCCCAGTATGCAGTGAAGAGACTAATGTATTCTCCAAATAAGATGCATAACTTGAAAGGCAAAGAGGCAAAATTTCTTCTGAAAAATATCCCATCTAAACTATTTTTGACAGAAAATTTGATTGTAAGCATTTTTCGTGTTATGTATGTCATGTTTCTACACTAATCTGAAGATGAACTTAAAAAAAAGAATCCAAATGAAAGCAAAACTCAGAAATTTTTTCTTTTTTTTTTTTTAATAAAACATTAAAATGCTTCTGAGAGAATGCAATGATTTCTTTAATGACATTTTCCATGGAAAAATTAAATCTCTCTCTCATTCATCATACCCACGATGCAACACATTGCATACAATTTGCCTAATAGAAAATACCACCTCTCCTTCAGCAAAGAAAAGGCACTCACACAGAATCATATTCAATTAGAGGCCTGCAAGCTCTCTGATTTAAAACTGATGTAGCTACTGCATTCTTAAAAATTAAGGTCCTTTTTTCAAGAGAAATAATGTTCTTTTATGTTACGCTCCAAAGTGCTTTAAAGCCTTTTTAAATGATAAATGTCCAACCCTATTTTGTTTAAAGGTGACAAAAAGAAAAGCTCACTTAAAGAAATGGGGACTGATTTATTGTGGGGATCATTAACCATTAGCAGAGTGTCAGGTATTGCAGCACAGTAACTCTACTGAGACTTCAGGATTTTTTTTTCTGTGGGTTATTAGTAGATATTTACAGTATTTTTAATGGGCTTTTTATTTTCCATAGGAAAATGTAGATTTTATTTTTTGTGGGAGAAGAAAGAAGTGTCAGAAAACCAGGATGAAATGCTGTTTCAGGCTGCCTTGAGGTCAGTTTGTGCTTGCGTGAGCTGCTACGATGCCACTGTGAATTTTTTGTCAAGCACCTCAAGTTTGTGCTGCCAGGCACTGGAGGAGCGTGGCTGATGGCCGTGTGGGCACAGGCCAGGCAGGCTGCCTTCTCTGGTGGCACAAACACACATAGCTCAGAGTCAAGCTGAGCCAAAATGTTGCAAATGACATTTCTTTCTGAGATGTTTGCTGCAGAAAAAAAAAAAAATCACCATTTCAGCTTCTTACTTTGAGACTGAAAGCATTGATGGAGTTTGCACTGCTCTTTTTCCTTCATCTTTCATGAGGCAAAGGAGGTAATGGAGGAGATGGAAAAGAGTGGGTATAGCTGGGACTACGAGAAATTCGGGTTTACAAAGTGCAATTGACTAAACTGTAGTTTAGCTAATTGCATGGACAAGATCTAACTCATAAGAGGTATTTCAAAGCTGGCAGAGACCACTTCTAATCAGCCCTTGTTTTTTTAAGCATGACATTTGAAAGATGATGAAGGGTACAAAGAAATTGCTTAGATTCTTTGCGAATGCACAGTCCATACTGCCCTGAAGAAACCCACAAATTATTCATCTAAGTGTTCAGCACTTTGCAGTATCATCCACTCTGGAGGGTATTTCACTGGGCGGTTGTGATCATTTAAGCTTGCAAGTTGGAAGAAAATGTATTGAATTCAAAAATACCAAGGGAAACCGGACGAGTCAGAAGTCTGTGATGTGAAATACTTTAGCCTAATTGACTGATGCCTCAGTTTTGGGCTGTTTTTGCTATTTATTTGTTATCGTTGTTTTTATCTCTTTATTGAGGAAATTAGTTAAAAGAAATCAATCAGCATTTACTTTTTAGGCAGAAGCAATATGTTTTAAAAAAAACCAAGCTAAACCAAAACAAGTGGAAAATGGCATTTTAGATTGAGCAAACTAGAAAATATTACCCAAAAGACAGGTGGAAGAATTTCTAAAATATTTTTGGCATTTCCTTAGCCTGCAAAAATATAATTATATGGAAACTGGTCTCTCTTTTGGGCCTTGTCTGCAACACTTCTCCCCAGTGCATGTGCTGGAGGCAGAACTGAGAGGGAAAGCTGGGTTGGGGCTGGGGCATGTGCTGAGGTTTCTGTGTCCATTTTGGTAATCCTGTCTGGATGTGGGTCTGGAAAAGTAACGGGTGAGGCACCAGCCTCCCTCTTCTGTAGCCTGCGTAGCTTATTGAAACTTGATTTTGAGAAAGATTTAAGAATCACAAATGAGATAGAGTTGAAAACGTAAGATTATAAAATGATGATCCTTTTTTTCTAATAGAACCTTGCCTTGTAATACATCTTAGAAGACATGGTATTTTGTGGGAAAGACAAGGAGGAGTGGTGTGGTGTGGTGTGGCATGGCGTGGCGTCTGTTGAAATTTGATTGAAGGGCCAAAATGGGACTGACAAATGTGACAGGAGCTGAAGAAAATCTGGAGCACAAAACCATTTGCAGCACACTGGGATCCTAGGAGGGCAGAAGGCCAGAGGGGATATTAAAGCAGCATGATGTCAATTAGAAATTGGTTTTATTGTGGGATAAGCATCCTTCCAAAACCATCATTAATGGGCACCTCTAAAATGCTGAAGAGGATGATAACATTCAAATATGATGCTTTACTTTCAGTCGGTATCCTGGGTAGAAGGAAATAATAATAGTAATGATGATTGAAGTAATAACAGTAATCACAATAAACATGACCCTTTATCATTCCCACTATCTTTGTTTATGCTTCTCAGAAAGTTTTTAGGTGAAGTAAAAAAAAGGTTTTCAGACTTTGATTAATAGGACTATTACATTGCATTTTCAGCAAACTGCTTCACAAATCTGAAGCCTTGAAATAGCTTCAGTTTGCTGCAGAACACGCTGTACGTGAGGCCTCTGCTGTCCCCTGCATTACAAATTTGCATTGTACTCAACAGATAAACACCATTATTAGTCTGAGCATTTAGGGGATGAGACACAGTCAGTTCTGCTTCATGCCAGGTTTCAGTCAGCATCTCATAGTTTCAGTAAATAGCTTCTTAATGTGATGTTAAATCCCTGCTTTTCTGCAAATCTCTCCTCTCTGGAACATGGTGGCTTGGCAGCCCTGAATGAACACACAAACCCAGCAGTGTGCGGGTGACCCAGGCAATTCCTGCACCATGTTTGAACCTTTTCCTAGCGGGCTGAATTGGCCTTGGATAAAAAGGCTTCTTCCAGCTTGGCAGAGCTAGGAAGTTCAGTGGTTCTTTAGGAGCTGAAAATTCTTTCCTTGCCACTGCTGGTGGGGCCAGCCTGTGCTGTTGGGATTGCCCCTCACTACCCAGGGTTTGAGGTCTGGGCTCTGCTCTCACATGCTCTCCCACCATCATCCGAGACAGGTTGGTTAAAGTGTGTTCCCTCTCTGACAATGCTGTCCCCCCGTGTTACTCCTCCAGACATCCACACTGCCTCTGTGGTACCTCCTCTATGGGCTCTGCTCCCCCAGCAGGGTATCCAAGTGTGAATTAAGGCTGGGGTCACCTCATGTTGTGCTGTTTGCCTTCAGCACAGGCAAAATCATATTGCTCTGAAGAGCACAGAGCATCCCCCAAAGGGGAGACAGCCAAGATTGGCCCCTTGGTCTGGATGGTGTGAGGTGTTTCTGTACTCCTACCAGACACCCTCTCTCTGTGACTCCGTCTCTCAGCAGCAGGATGGAGATGAAGAGTTCCCTTAGCTGTCATGTCAGCTCTGAGGTCACATTACCACCAGATATACTTCATTAACATCAGTTTCACCTTCCACCTCTTCTCACTTAGAATCTGTCACTTGGACCATGCAGCAAATAGACCTTTTGCTCTCCTATCACTCAAGCACTATATTCCTGTCAGAAAAAAACCCCAAACCCTGATGCAGAACATCTTAGCAAGTTTCAAGAAAATTCCTGCTGAATTTCACTCTCACTGAGTCAGTTTTGAACAAGTGGTGATCACTTATTTCCTTGAAATATATTTCCTTGAAATTATTAGAGATGAAGTGCTGAGGAAATATATTTGGAATGCAGAATGTGGGCGGAGGATCAAATTAATGTTAAAGAAAGCCATTACAGATAGGGAACTAGCAAGACCCTCCATGGAAAGGCCCAAGCATGCATACTAAACATAGATCATGAGGTTAGCAGATAACATTAAGTAACACCATCTTTTTCAATCTTCACAAACATGGCTTGGAGATCTTTTGGTAATTTATCATCCTTCTTGTTCTAATGTCATGCTTTGCCCCTGAGTGCTATGAGGGATAAGACAAATTTCTTATTAATATACTTTCATAGGAAGAAGATGAGGGCAAACCAGGGCTGGGGTATCATTCTGCTCTGCTGGTTTTATGCTGCTGTGGTTTCAGGACACACTGAAGTTTAAAAATTACGATGGGAGCAAAGCAGTCCCTCCAGATGAGGAGGGTCAATTTATGAATCTATACTGATGGGACCCCTTCAGCAAGGAGCTGGCACAGATCTACACATTTATCTATCCCTATCTAATAAGCAAAAAGTATCTCTTCATATCTTTGCATGATTCAGGCCATTTAGTCAGGATCAGTATCATGTCTGGACTCTGCCTCCACCTCTACATTTGTTGCACAGGAAAGATTCAGTTATGTAGCCTTTTGTGCCATGTCATACAATTCCATGATGTGAAAATAGCTGAAAGAAGAGAGGAACTACTCTGATTTTAAATTTTTTGGCAAAATTCTTTTAGCAAAACCAAATCTTCAAAGCTCCAAACTTCTTTTCCAGTAGGTAGGTTTTGTAAAACATGGAGCAGAGGGACACTCAGCAAAAATGCTTTCTAAAATGCATTCTGGGCATATACTGATCATGACTGATCAAACATTTCAGGTCTGTGATCTTCATGCTCAAAACAGATTCTGAGACCTGAACAAGAACTTCCTCTATCCACCTTATGGTTAATACCTGCCTGTTTAGGAATTTAAGATGTGTATGCATTTCTCTGGAAATTAATAGTGATGCTTAAAATATATAATAGATAACATATACATTAAGCACCGCAAGAGGTCTAAAAGAAATAAATAATACATTTCTCATACTATTTATTCACTTTTTGCTGAAGTAAGCACCAGTCTCCTACCAAAAAAAGCATGATGTGTTCTGTTTTTACTTTGTAGGGAGGGATTGTAAATGTCCCTCAGCTAATGAATTCACAACCTTGCCATTGATTCCCAGTATGTACATAAAGAGAACTTAGAATTCCATTAAATCTCATCAGAATTTTGCTGTACATGAAGGCTGAATTATGAGTTTCCTTATAGTGACTGTAAAGCAGAAAACTGAAAGCTTGTTCTCTCATGTGCTTATTAGAGATGGGCTGGGACCAAAATGCCCTGCAAGAAATATATGAAAAATACCTGGGTGTGTTGTAAGAAATCAGCTAGTGCTGCACTGAAGAAAAAATATTTAAAGAAAAAGATATGGTATTTGTGCTTGATCCTTTAATTGAAGATGTCTGTAGGAGCTTGCACAATGGTGCAAGTTCCCTAACACCTTCCATGACAACACAGAGTCATGGAATCATAGAATGGTCTTGGTTGGAAGGAGCCTTTAAAGACCATCTAGTTCCAAACCCTGTGCCACAGGCGGGGAACCTTCCACTAGAGCAGGTTGCTCAAAGCTCCAGCCAAGCTGGCCCTGAACACTTCCAGGGATGGGGCATTCACAACCTCCTTGGGCAACCTGTTCCAGGTGCCTCTCCACTCTCACAGGGAAGAATTTCTGTCGCTGTTCTTCCCACGGACACGGAGTCCAGGCTCAGGGATAAATGGAAGCACTTTAATGATCTCTTAGAAGGCTTTTATATGTCAGTTCGCAAAAGTGTATTAAATGGCATAAGGTAATTGGTTTTTTTGTTATCCACCCCCTAAGGGGATTGGTCAAGTTCTAAGACACTCATCTCTGAGTGTTTTTCTAGTCAGAACCATAACAATTCTGCAAAACAACCTGCAGGTGCAAGAAGTTTACAAAACCGTAACATTGTTTTGAGTTACTTGCATAGGAAAAACAGAACTCACAAAATGCTGCAGAGAGGTAGAGAATTTCTCTGCTAAAGCTTTTTCAGTATCCAAAAATTTCTTCCCCACATCTCATCTAAATATCTTATCTTTTAGTTTAAAATCGTTACCCTTGTCTTACCACTATCTGCCCATGTCAAAAGTCACTNGGGATTGGTCAAGTTCTAAGACACTCATCTCTGAGTGTTTTTCTAGTCAGAACCATAACAATTCTGCAAAACAACCTGCAGGTGCAAGAAGTTTACAAAACCGTAACATTGTTTTGAGTTACTTGCATAGGAAAAACAGAACTCTCACAAAATGCTGCAGAGAGGTAGAGAATTTCTCTGCTAAAGCTTTTTCAGTATCCAAAAATTTCTTCCCCACTTCTCATCTAAATATCTTATCTTTTAGTTTAAAATCGTTACCCTTGTCTTACCACTATCTGCCCATGTCAAAAGTCACTCTCCACCTTTTTCTATAAGCCCCCTTTAACTCTTATTTTGCCCCAAAATTAGAAGTGCTCCCTCTTTTCGTACAAACTGCCCACTTTAGTCTGGATTTAACTTGCATTATTTCTACAGAAATAACCACACAGTTTCCATGGAAGCTGTCCTGGCTACAGGAGTCACTGTCCACAGACAATCTGGGCCTGTGCTTAGTGCCTCCAGAAGGTGGGCATGGAGCTGGGTGGTGCCTTGGCAGTGGCAGCAGATTCTGAGGGCTGGCAGAAGGGTGCAGTCCTGCAAATGGCTTTGCACAGAGCTGGTGGCTACTGCTGCTGTACAGGGAGAGCCTGAGCCTGAGTGAGGGAGGCCTCCCAGAAGGGCAATTGTCCATGCCCTAACCCAGCCAAGGGGTCCCATCTTTCTGATGTACCCTCCCACGCTACTGTGATCTTTTGTCTCTAGGGTTGAATTTCATTCTTTCTTTGGAAAGAATGAATTTCATTCTTTTCTTTCTTCCCAAGGGGAAATTCTCTGCATAGTTCTATTGTGAGGAGAGGCAGACCCTTTCCAGGTGCCTGGATCTGAAAGGAAAGATCAAAACACAGAACAGAGGTGACAAGAGTTGGACTTTTGACAGATCTATCACAAATAATGAGAAGCAGAACAGGGGATTCACCAAGACACAAGAGCATCCAGTGGAACAGTCAAGCGACAGCGGTAGAACAAAGTTACAGAATAGCACAGCTCAGCTGTAGAACAGTAATCACTTCCACTACAAATTCTACCAATTAGTAATGGGTCAACCCCCTCAAACAGTTGGACGCATTTATCCATCCAGGGTTGGATACAGAGACAGGCATAAAATCTTTGGCTCAGGAAATTTCCACTGAGTGGGCTGAAAACCCCAGGGCTGCATGGCAGGGAAGGGATTGTTTGCTTTTTATACTGCTTTCATACCATTATCACTTTCATACCAAAGCACTTTTTCCAGTTCTTTCATAGCTGTGAGCCAACTTCTCCCCAGCAAAGTGTGCATGTGGGATGAGCAGCACAGCTCATAGGGTTCCCCAGCACAGGTTAACGAGCATACACAGGAGATGATTTGCATTACTTCTTCATCTGGACTCGTCCTCATGTTACCAAGGACCTGGGCCATTTTCTTCTAAAACCAGCAGTACCTCATGCTGTGGAATGGTTGAGGAGAAAAGAAACAAAAAATAAAATCTGAGTTGAAACTCTTCCCTATAAGTGGTAGCCTTCTCTTATTCAGAATAGCAAAAGACACCAAGGGAGTCAGGTGGTGTCACTGTCTGGCATCCTTGACTGGAGCCACGCGGAGACACGCTGCACAATATAACTCAGATCTGCTTTCCCACACCTGGACTTAATTTCAGTATTCTTGGAATGAGCAGGTACTAACTTTGACTGGCAAAGATAACATTAAATCAGAGCCAGGAGCAAAAGATGTTGGCAGGTATCTGTTGCCTGGGAGAAAAAAAAACCCAACAACCCAAACACCCCAAAACAACAAAAAGAGGGACAAGAACCTACTCTCGGTACTGAAGATGCAATAATAAATTTACGATAAACCATCTTGAATTACGTTGAGAAAAGCCAAGGGTTGGAGCCTGTGTGCTGGGTATTTATGCTTCTGGAAAATAAGAATCGTTCTTTCCTAGAGCATCCTCTTGCTGCAATTTTTCTCTGTGTCCTGTAGAGTGCAGAGTGGTGTTTTGAAACTGAAGATCTATTAGTCTGAANCCTGGGCCATTTTCTTCTAAAACCAGCAGTACCTCATGCTGTGGAATGGTTGAGGAGAAAAGAAACAAAAAATAAAATCTGAGTTGAAACTCTTTCCTATAAGTGGTTGCCTTCTCTTATTCAGAATCGCAAAAGACACCAAGGGAGTCAGATGGTGTCACTATCCGGCATCCTTGACTGGAGCCACGCAGAGACACGCTGCACAATATAACTCAGATCTGCTTTCCCACACCTGGACTTAATTTCAGTATTCTTGGAATGAGCAGGTACTAACTTTGACTGGCAAAGATAACATTAAATCAGAGTCAGGAGCAAAAGATGTAGGCAGTTATCTGTTGCCTGGGAGAAAAAAAACCCAACAACCCAAACACCCCAAAACAACAAAAAGAGGGACAAGAACCTACTCTCGGTACTGAAGATGCAATAATAAATTTACGATAAACCATCTTGAATTACGTTGAGAAAAGCCAAGGGTTGGAGCCTGTGTGCTGGGTATTTATGCTTCTGGAAAATAAGAATCGTTCTTTCCTAGAGCATCCTCTTGCTGCAATTTTTCTCTGTGTCCTGTAGAGTGCAGAGTGGTGTTTTGAAACTGAAGATCTATTAGTCTGAAAAGGGGATAAAGTCTAAGCCTGCTTGAAATTCTCTTTAGTAAAAGCAAGGCAGGCAGGCTGCTCTGAGTTATGAAGGTGGCCTTTTAAAAATGGAAATAAACAGACAGAGAAAAGAGATGACTTTAATGAACAACTACCTGTGTCTTTTTGGGTCTCAAATTCCATTAGCAAATGGAGACTGAAAAACCAGAGCAATTCTGTCAGCAACAACCAGCCACCCCCTCTGCAACTGATCTTCCCCCAAACACACGTGCTTTCACTGCAGAGAAAGCCTGAAATGACAAGGGACATCCACCTGCAGTTCTCAGCTTAGCAACAGCCTCAGTAAGGCTATGAAAACCTTTGAGAGATTCAGCCTCAGCTGAAGGGGCCCAAGAGTCAGGTCCAGATGCCTGACTGCACCCATCTTTGGTTTTTGCTTTTGGCTGTGCATTTCAGGGGTCACCAGACATCCCAAATGCCCCAGTTTGGGGAAATTGGATGTTTGATGTGAAGTACTAAATACCATCTCCTCTGGTGTCTTGAACAGCACCATGGCACCTGCCAGATGCACTTAACTCACCTGATATGAACTGTAACAATTTGAGGGACAGATAAACTGTCCCTGGGTGTCCTAGATGGGCACCCCTTGGACATATGGTGGGGCAGTGGCTGAGAAACTCATCATTATCCTGTGCTACTGTTTGTGGGNAACAACAAAAAGAGGGACAAGAAGCTACTCTCGGTACTGAAGATGCAATAATAAATTTACGATAAACCATCTTGAATTACGTTGAGAAAAGCCAAGGGTTGGAGCCTGTGTGCTGGGTATTTATGCTTCTGGAAAATAAGAATCGTTCTTTCCTAGAGCATCCTCTTGCTGCAATTTTTCTCTGTGTCCTGTAGAGTGCAGAGTGGTGTTTTGAAACTGAAGATCTATTAGTCTGAAAAGGGGATAAAGTCTAAGCCTGCTTGAAATTCTCTTTAGTAAAAGCAAGGCAGGCAGGCTGCTCTGAGTTATGAAGGTGGCCTTTTAAAAATGGAAATAAACAGACAGAGAAAAGAGATGACTTTAATGAACAACTACCTGTGTCTTTTTGGGTCTCAAATTCCATTAGCAAATGGAGACTGAAAAACCAGAGCAATTCTGTCAGCAACAACCAGCCACCCCCTCTGCAACTGATCTTCCCCCAAACACACGTGCTTTCACTGCAGAGAAAGCCTGAAATGACAAGGGACATCCACCTGCAGTTCTCAGCTTAGCAACAGCCTCAGTAAGGCTATGAAAACCTTTGAGAGATTCAGCCTCAGCTGAAGGGGCCCAAGAGTCAGGTCCAGATGCCTGACTGCACCCATCTTTGGTTTTTGCTTTTGGCTGTGCATTTCAGGGGTCACCAGACATCCCAAATGCCCCAGTTTGGGGAAATTGGATGTTTGATGTGAAGTACTAAATACCATCTCCTCTAGTGTCTTGAACAGCACCATGGCACCTGCCAGAAGCACTTAACTCACCTGATATGAACTGTAACAATTTGAGGGACAGATAAAGTGTCCCTGGGTGTCCTAGATGGGCACCCCTTGGACGTATGGTGGGGCAGTGGCTGAGAAACTCATCATTATCCTGTGTTACTGTTTGTGGGCACTGGAACAGGCTGCTCAGGGATGCCATCATGGCACCACGCCCACCAGAGTTCAAGAAGCATTTGGATAACAATCTTAGGCATGTGGTGGGATTTTTGGGGTGGTCCTGTGCAGGGACAGGATTTGGACTTCCATGGTCATTGTGGGTCCCTTCCAACTCAAGATGGTTTATGATTCTGTGATTCTGTATGATTTCTAGCATTGCAGTACTGCTCAAGAAGCCATGCAGGGCGCAGATGTAACCACAGGAGCCCAAAAACAAGGCTAGTATTAGACTGTGGCAGGCTGAAACTGTATGGAACCCTTTTTGCTGTTTCAGAACAAGCTGACATTCTTCATTTTGTACCTGTACCGTCCTGCTCCCAGAAAGTGTTCATCTCAACTCAGGGCATTTTCACAACATCTTTTGCTGCTGTGAACAAATGAGCAAAGGAAAACCTGAAGGAGGGATCTGGGATAAGATTTTTTTAACCATCTGAGCATTTCACAAGATGTTGCACTGGAAGTGGAATGGTGCCGAATGGCACTAGGATCCTGTACGCCAGTGCTGACTCGGCTCTCATGTTCCCTCACTACCGCCTCCAAATCCTGCAGCACAGAGTACATAGGAAAATAAAGCCCATAAATTACCAAGGAGGATGGGGAAAAGGGCAGCCTGGATCCTACTGAGCAGCAGTTCTATCTTAGGTCTGGAATGCCTGCCAATGGAGATGAGGTTAATTCAGACTCACCAGCGAGCTGCAGGAGGTTCAGGGACCTCTTGCTTCCTCGCAGCCATGGTATGCAGAGCTGTACCTGTCACAGATACTGGATGAGACAGATCTTATATTATTCTTATAGCTTTAGGGCAACTGGAGGGAGAAGGAAGGGAGAAAATGGAATCAAACACAGAAAAAGAACACAAACAAAAACTTCCCAAATGTCTTCTACTTGACAGGGACCAAAAGTGACATTGTCTGTTCCAGGAGCTGCTGTCAATTATTTATTAACACCTTGAACACAGCAGAGTAGCTGAGCATGTTGAGATCTGGGGTTTCTCTGTGTGAGTATGACTGAAGTTTTTTGCAAATCAGGGCAGAGAGAAGAAGAGATACTCTTTGCCCTTGAGGGCATGCTTTTGCAATTCTGCATGTGGCACAATAATGGCTAATTCCTTTTCCTCCCTCCCTCCCTCCCTCCTCCGTGCAGTGACCATCTCTGAAACCTGTTCTGGACTCATCCTTTTGGTTGCTGGAGGGAAAAGCTGCCCATCCTGATAGCAGTGTCCTCCCCTTCCAGCAAGTCAGACCTCATGGATGGCATCAAAAACTGAATCCCTTTCTGGGATGTTGGCAGGGTTGTGCCTGTGCTTTCCAGTGTGTCCTCTCTTAGCTGAGAGCAGACAACACCTTGATCTTGGTGGACGCAGACAATTCTCTTTCTCTCCTTGCCTTTTAGGTCCTTCAGGGACAGCTGCCTTTCTAATTTCTAGCCTGATAATCCATCAGCAGTGGGAAATAATGAATGTGGGCTCTGTTGATGGTGTCTGGGAAGTCCTGTGGCTAAACAACCGGTGTAAATAATTGACAGAGCTCAGAATCACTGCTCCCCATTGCTTCCCACTTACTGGTGTAAATAACTTACACTGGTAAGTCATTGCAAATGACTGGTAAGTCATTAGATGGCTTGCACTGTTAAGCCACTTACTTTGGTTTTGTGTTCTTGAGCATCTGACAGTGATTGACATGCTTCTGTGTGCTCAGTGAGCTCATGATGGCTTCAGTGCTGCTTTCCATCACAAATATTTCGGCCTCCACATTTTTGCCTTTAAAGGCTTTCCCTGCCTGTGTTGTTTGATAGCTGAGAAACTCAGCAGAGGCAATGGAAGGTCGTTTGCAGATCTTGATCTGTTTTTAAGACCTACTAGAGGAGTTGTTCCCCACACTCTTCCAAAAATTCCTTCCTCTGTCTCTCCACTCTCTCTTCCACCCCCACTAGAAATCTTGTTAATGAAATTTAGGTATC
Source organism: Ifrita kowaldi (assembly GCA_013398055.1). Classification (NCBI taxonomy): domain Eukaryota; kingdom Metazoa; phylum Chordata; class Aves; order Passeriformes; family Cinclosomatidae; genus Ifrita; species Ifrita kowaldi. Next base: position 371,380 of record VZRS01009169.1, on the reverse strand, counting down.
TGCATGTGAATCATTGATTTCAACAATCATTTAATGGTAGGATGTGTGATAAAGGAAATACATTGTTATAACTGCCTCATGCTGGGTGGATCTGTTATCTCTCTAATTGTTTCCTTTCTTTTCTGTGTTTTAGCAATGGCAGTCAAAGGAGCGTGTAGAAGGATTTGGAGACTCTGGTAGTTGTGAGATTGTGAGCAAGGAATCTCTTTTAATCATGAGAGTGCATGTTAAGACACGGACAAAAAGCTAGGCTTGCAGAAGTACAGTTCAATGAGATGAAACATTTTCCCAGTGCCAAGGTCACTCTTGAAAGAGGGACTTAGTCATTCTTATTGCTTAGATCTCACAACAAAAAGCTGAGCAACATTCAGATAGGTCTAAAAAGGGCGTCCTTGGAATCCCAATACCATTGTAAGGCAATTGATCTTCAGCTGCCAGCTGCTGAAGTCACCTTAAAAATATTATTCTTTCATTTGTTTGAGGAAATGTTGTCCTCTACTTAATGTAGTGTTGCTTGCTGCAAATGTTGCAGCAACAGCTTTGTAAACTATCTTATGTATTTTTGCTGCTGAAGACTGCACTTTGGACTGCTCTTCTGGTCAAAGTTCCTTGTCTATGTTCCCTTTGCTGTCAAAGGAGAGATGTGAGTTCTGTCAGGAAGACAATTTATCTTCCTCTACTTTACAAACACCTTAAATTGGGTGAAATGCCAAGGAGAGCTCAACTTTCTATTCACTGAACTCAAAGACAGCCTGGGTAGTGTGGTTGCCCTTCATGCTGACTCTTCAATATAGATCTTCTGATTCTTTGCCTTTAGGCTGCAAAGACTTCCAAAGCAGCTCCAGTGATTTCAGTGGGACAAAATGCAATGCAGAGCATGGGTCTCAGCACCTATTTTCTGTGGTCCTTTCTTGTATTTGAAAATAGTGCTTAAAATGCACTTAAAAACAAAAGGCAAAATGTCATACAACCCTAAAGAAAGGAGGTTTTATGTAAAGCTGACATAGAAAGGTAGATTTACAAACGCAGCACTCTTAAATCACTTCTAGAATTAATAGTGGGCTTTTAATTTGAGAAGTTTCTGCTTGGAGACATCCACATCACCACAGGAAGGAAAGGTGATACCACGCGGTGAGATCAGAGAGCTCCATCTGAAAAAATGATTGAATCATAATTTTGATCAATTCCTACAAATCTTTCACAGTTGAAATGGCTTTAGAACCAGCATCTTAATTGATGATTCCCCATGATGTTGGGATGGGCGGTGAACATCTAGGTAGTTTTTAGAACCCATAAATTATCAAGACAGTGATATATCAGCAACTGAATGAATAATGTAGAGATCAACATGGCTTATTTAAATTTAGCTTAACCTTTTCTTCCATGGGAGAGAGAAAGAAGAATAATTGCCTCAATTAAATTTTAATCTTGGATATGTTGATCTGTAGCTGGGTTTGCCACAGACTAGATTTCCCTTTCCCACATAGATGAGGCGCGGCATCTAAGATTGAAGTCTCCACACTAATATTGACTGTAATATGCTCAGAAATTTTGCAAGGTAGATATTTAAGTGTAACAGTACACATATCAGCTAACCCAAGGGGATTGGTTTTGTGTTCCTATTTTCCAAAGCATTGTATGCATAGAATGGAGAGTATTATGTATTTTCTATATGGCACATCAACAACTCCCCCCTGCCAAAAAAAAAAAAAAAAAAAAAAAAAAAAAAAAAAAAGTCAAAAGAAAATGAGGAAAGAAACTCTCTTTATCTGAAAATCATTTTCATTCAGGTCTCTGCTGTACATGGCATAGTAAAGAGATAGTAGATGACTTTACTGGAATTAAAACAGAAATTAATATAAATAATGCAAATGTTGCAATTGACTGGAAGTAAGGGGTATTTCCTGAGGTTGCTTGTATTGACAAGAAGCAGATTCCTTTGTGGTCAGCCAAGCTGTCTGTGAGCATTACAATTCCTTGCTTATTATTTTGTCCAAGCGTGAAACTGAGTACAAAGCTCACAGTTTACATATTGTTATTTCATTCTTTTTTTCTTTTTTAAAGCTAAGTAGCCCTCATCTGTTGAACAACTCAGGGACTGAAAGCTTTTCGTGCTGTGACTGATGCTGCACACTCAGTACTGCCAGCAGTGAGGTCCCTGAGCAAGAAATACCTTTGGGCTGGGAGAAGCTCTGCTGTGCCTTATCCTGTTCTACTGCATTAACAGGGAAAAATGCAAGTCTTTTACTAAAGCTATAAAGGGGTAATAGCTAGAAGAGATGTGTATGAGAGCTATCCAAAAGTTTAGGACTCAACTGGCAATAAAAAGATAAATTCTGAGATGAAAGAGCTGGAGACTGGTAGCAAGTCACTTGGTTGTGCTGTGTTCTAGTTGAGCCAGTGGAAAAGGAAAGAGAAATATAGGTTTGAAAAGAGGTGGCTGACTACAAATTCTTCATAGTATCAAAGGAGTTGTTTTGCTGATCATTTGATAAACAGGAGAATTGAAGCATGGCTCACCAAAGAATTGTGCATTCAAAATTGCTTGATTGAAAACTTCACATCTGCTCCTGTTTAGGCGTCAGCCTGTATTTCCAAAATGAGGATGCCTCTGGGTGCAGGCTTGTTTCTTGGAGAAGGAGGTGCCTGGCAGAGAGCATTTAATGCACAGATTTTGAAGCTGGAGTGCCAGCATGTCACTTCCTAAACACCAAACCAAAGTAGCATCTCAATTATTTTTGCGCAGAACCCAAAACCTCACTCGAATATGAAGGGAAATAATAATTTGGTGTTGACACAAACACTTGGGATGTATGTCTTCATAAACTTTATCAGAACACAGTACTACACCTGTACCTCTAGTTGCTCTTCTAACACAGAATCCTTTGCTCTTTTGGGGTCTTACTGCATCAACCAGCCTTTAAGAGTTACATCCTCCCTTTGAGAAAGCCGTAGTTTATTAGCACCAACAGCACAGGGAATGCAAGTCCTAGGACAGATAGGTAAAAGTATTTAGACTGGGCAGAGATGAGCCTTTATGACATCTCACTTCATTAATCTCTGATCTTGGCTGGGACTGCAAAGGTGACCAGAAATTTGCTTATAAAGGTTTGGCTGAAGACATAACTAGGACAAAAACCTAAAGTTTTGTTTTCCTTAGACTTTTGCCTTAGATACATGATCATCCTGTCACCCAAAGAACATTCTCTCGCTTTTCAAAAGAGTTGGATAATTCTGTTCAAAGACAGTTAAAGTAGTAGAAGGAGGGAAGCATGAGAACGAGGGAAGCAGATCTAAGTGGAAATTATAAACGAAGCATTATTATGTAAGGCCAGTAACAGATTTTCACTATAATTAAGATGGATTACTTTAATAATCCTTAAGGGCTTGATTCAGAACTGCATTACAAACCATTTATGTGGGGCTTCTGCACTCGTTGCCTCTGTGAGGAAATTGCAGGTGTTTAAATAAGAGAAGGGAAATTCAGAGTTTTTATATTTCTTCAAGCAGCCTCCTTTGGTTTGGAGAGATGCGTGACTGCCTCAGATTTATGCGCTGAGGAGGGTGCCTGAGCCTTGATAGCACCCTTGGAAAGTAATTACCTTTTGCAGATTTTACACCTGAACATATATACAGGCCATGGCAATTTGCCTAGGGAAAAAAAAACCCACAAAAGCTTTGTGCACAGAAGAGCTGCTGTTTGGATTAATGAACTGCAGAACTAACTTTCTCCCCTCCGCAGATGTCACATATGCCTTTAAAATATACTCTGTTCCCTTGAAAACACACAAGTGTTGGAAGATACTGTGCTTCATAAGTGAGTGACTTCCCATGACTGTCTGGGAAACCAGAAGGCAATGTTTCCATTTTCACAAGAACATCTTTATGTGAGAATGAGAAAAATGATAAAGAATGTTAAAACTCAGAAGAAATATTTAAGTTTGGGGTATTTCAGTGTAACATTATAATCCTTTGAACTTTTGTCTTAGTTGTATCTGAGCTCACAAGTGTTAAAAAAAATAGGATTGCTTTGATTTTTTTGTGTGTGGGAGATGGTGGGGATATCACCCCCCTCTTTCAAATATTTGGAATCAGAAAAATTTCTGAGCCTGAGGACAAAGATTGCCCTGGTGAATATGTAGACCTTGCGAATGTGAAAGATAACATCTACTTTTCAGCCAGGAAATGCATCCAGGTTATTGTCACAGAGAAGCTGCTGTGGGGTTTGCTCTATACTGATATGGGCCAAAGACCTCCTGCAATATCCTCCCTGTGAAGAATCTGAGGACAGTGTGATGAGTGCCAGCTCATTGAGCTGGGGCAGCAAAGACCATCTGTTCTGTAGGGGTTGATAAATCCTCAGGCTGGGATTTGGCAGATGCCAAAATGCCCACAGTGTGGACTAGAACTAAGCAAAGCAGAACTACGTGGGGAGCCACGACCAGCTCCATGCCTTGTGATGGCCAACCCCAAGGGATCTAGCTGGACTGTTTTCCCAGCAAAGCCCAGGGTGGAAACCTGACCACAGATGCAAGAATGTCCCTGTTTCCTTTAGTTTTTTTTGTTTCTTAGTAGTAGTGCTGCATAACAAGTTTTTAGTGAAATCCTTTGTGCTTCACAGTCTCACTTGTTGGAGAGGTTGTGTGGGGAGAAGAATCAGAGCACTGTTTGTCAATCCTGAGCTTTCTGTGCCTGGAATATTCACTGCTAGGCAGCACAATGAAATCATCATTTAGTAGGATCTGACCAAGTCTGACAAAACAGGATTGATCATTCCCATACAGGTATGTTTACTGCTTTTTCTATTTACCAGATCACATTATTTTCCTCCTGGTTGGCCAGAGCATGCTACAGAGGTATTTTGATTCCTAGCTACTGAGGTCAATGAAAGTTAGGAGACCAAATACTTTTATGGATGTGATCCTAAGCAGTATAGAGAATATATCTTCTTAATAACTTGCCTTTGTGATGTATTTGATTCTTAAAAAAACTATCCCATCATTTTATTAGTTCTGCAGGAGCTTTGTGCCTCATTTTTTGAAGGGTTTCTTGATGCCCAAGAGCAACTAACAGCTGCATCGTGTACGCAGAGAACTGACTTACAGGGGGAATGTGCAGCGGGTTGACCACTGAATATAACTCCCCTTGAACCCTTTCAGTACCAAATCCAGCCCCCTGCCCCAGCTCACTGCACTGCAGACCCATGGTCACTCCGAGCATCTGAGCAGCAGTCAGGGGTCAAAGCCTGCAGGGTTTGTCTTCAGTAGTGGGGGTAGCAGGAGTGAGTAAGAACAGAGGGAGTTTGTTTGACAATTACATTGAATATTATTCAAGCATCTATTATTAAGTGGCTTCCTAATGGTAAACCTTTCAGCTTGTCTTCCATTAGTTTTTCTGTTCTCCCCTTGAACCCAGTTAAACTGTTTTCATCTTTAACACCCTGAGTTTCACAGCCTGATAGCACACTCCTAGAGGAACTACACATTTGTTTTGAGCTTACCTCCTTCTAGTTTAATTTGAATCTCCTTAATTCTTGCACTAGAATATATATGCTGGCCTCTGATACATCTATTCAATATCCATGAAAGTGCGGTATAAGACTTTTTGAGCTGTAGAATTCAGCTGATCAGCAGTATCAATAGCTCCTGATGGGCCTCTCTTCCCTGAATTTGCCTAATTTCTTTTGGAATATATTTACACCTTCGCCTCATAGAGATTCACACTGCAAATACACCTGACTGAGGAAGCTCTGTTTCTCTGTTTGCTCTGAAACCACTGCCTGATCGTTTCCTTGGTTGTTGTGTGCTGGGAAATACCAAAGACACTATTTGCTATTTGTCTTGTCTGTGCCACTTATGATTTTACAGAACTCTGCTCCATTCTCCTGAGTCATCTTTTCCCAGGCTGAGGAGTCACAGATTATTAATTTTTCTTTTTGAAGAAGCTACCTCAAACCACTGAGTATCTGTGTACCTCTACTCTTCCTCTCTGTTTCTTCTCTGAGACCCTTTCAAACAGGTGACTAAAATTGCATGGGGCATCCAGGAGATGAACAGAGAACTAATACATTCACATCATTAAGTTACTGTCTCTAATGTCACAGGGCACAAAATGAGTGTAAATGGGTTAGGGGTCAAGACCTGACAGCACTGGAGGTGCATTGATTTCAGAATGTCACTAAATTTCATATGTGTGTATGTTCTGTACATATATGTATGCTTTCCTTTTCCTTTTGCAAGCTGTTTTCACTCTGTTTTCTTATTTTAAGGTAAAAATATGTATACTATCCACTTATATTTTCCTGAACAGCCGAATATTTTATTTATTATTTTATTTATTTTATTTATTTATGTTTCAATTTACTGTGGCCAAGGAAGTTCAAGAAAACACAAGGGATTTAGATGCTTGGTTCAAAGGCAGCTCAGTCTTTGGAAAAGTCAATTCTTGATCATTTTGTAAACTGGAAGTGGGATCTGATGTATTTCCTTACCATGACTGAGCTACACCCAAGTCCAATAATAAAGGAAAGATATCACCTACTATTTCCTCTAATGTCTCCATGGTCTTCAGTTTGTTGCCAACAGATGATTATTCAAATTATAAAATCAGAATAAATTCGTCTTGACATGCAGAGTCTCTTTTCATTGTTATTCTGCTGTCTTTAAGGAGAGAAACCCAAGTGCACATTCTCTTCAACTTGGGGTGATACTGAAAACTTTGACAGATAGTGTGCAATGTCCACAACTTGCTGTTATTCTCCTCCAGGTCCACGGACTCGAGGCCCCACTGAGAGGAGTCTGTGATTTACCCAATGAATTGGCATGACAAATCTGCAGCCTTATGAATAATACATAGGAAGGAACAGGGATATCTGTTGCCATTTCTGTGGATGCTGCTAATAACCTGTAAAGCCCCTCCTCTGGGAATGCTGCTTTGAAAGAGCACAGGGCTAAGGTTGCAAAGCATCTTGCTTGGCATGTAGAATTGCTGTTTATAATGCAGATTGGATTCGCCAGCACACATACACACACACAAAAAAAAAAAGAAAAAAAAAGAAAAAAGAAAAAAGAAAAGATGGGATGAGGCAGCAGATCTCTTATTGCTGAGAAGCAGAAACAGCCTTTGTGCTGGGAGGTAGAAGGAAAAATGATGGTCCCATAATATGCTTTTTGGCAAATAATCATTTAGGAGACATTAGAGAAATAAGTACAGTATGAAATAGAAGTGGCATTTTTTTGCCCTGAAGGGGATGCCTCTTATTTAGCAATGCTGTTGAATAAAAGATGAACCACACAGAGGTTTTTTTGTACTTCTGTATTTTTATTAAGATGTTTAGGGTTTACAGCTTAATAAATTGCCCAAAGAAAAAAAAGTAATCTGGAGATGGTGTTGTTTTCATCCAGTCTGGACTTATTTAACACATAGCATGCAAAATCTGTTTTCAGAAAATGGGTTTTAATTTAAAAAGCCTTCTGGGCTGTCAGTTATTCTGTCCTAAACAACCCACAGTTGATATACTGCTTTCTGATAAGTTCTTCTCCAGCTTCTCCTCTTTTTGGTGAAAATTGGCCGAACTTCAAACCTGTCTGGAGCTTGTGTAAGACAAAGAAACAGGTTTGATCATTAAAACTTAAAGATTTGTGCCTCTTGAAAACAAAATTGACAGAGGTGAGTACCACACAGCCTCCTGGTCAGCACCCCGATCAAGCTGGATGTGGGTGGAACCAATGCACAAGGAATGGACAAAAACACGTCTCGTACAAAAATGGAGATGGTCTTGCAGCTATTCTGGCCCTAAACCCTCTTTATAGTCCCTGTCCATCTAAACAAAGGTAAAGGAAACAAAACGCCTGCAAACCCCGTAACAGCAAAAGAAAGGTCCTTGGGAAGCCTGAGTGTAGACCACAAAGCCAGGAAAGTAGAAATGAATTCCCAACAGGCAATGGAAAGTTTTGCTTCATTTCCAAAGCCGTGACATGACAAGTGTCTGTCCAGAACACGCTTTCCTATACTTGGAAAAGACAAAGATGGCTTGTGGGCGGGTTTTTTGCTAGAAGAGAAGCTATCATCGTGCTCGAAGAAACCCTTACAACACTAACGTACCTAAGCAGCCATTTTGACATCTCAGTTACACAGAGGCATTTAGGCTGCTCCAGAACAGGTGGGCACGAAATAGACTTTGATCTTCTGCTGCAACTTCTTTTCTAATAGCTTCCAGCCTCCTCCCATGTTCTTGGCCACCTGTCACTTGCAGGTCACAAGAATCCTAATTTCTTTGTCACAATGTCTCTTTCACAACACTTTCAGTTTTTCTTCTTTTCCCTTTGGGTGCCATTTTGCTTGAGCACTTGACCAAGTTTTATTCTAGCTGTTTGCTGACAGCTCTGCTCAGATGTCCTGTGTGTGTGTGTGCGCGTGTGTGCATCTGGGGAAATTGTCAAACACGAGTGCTCAAAATGCATTAGCTAATCCCTTTCATTTCCCCTATAAATGCAAAGAGATTAGCTTTAGTTTGAAAGGATGTTTCAAGTTGGAGAGGATCTCAGAAGGTCATCCAGTCCAACTTCCTGCTTAGGACAGGATCTGTGGTAATGTCACAAAGCTTTCTTCTCATGCAGCAAATTTCATTGTGTTGGTTTCTGGGTCTACAGAATCAATTTAAGAAAAAGAGACTCCTGGATGCGTTCTCTGGTACCTCAAGACTGCCAGTCATGCACTGCCCCAGAACACATCTGCAGACTGTGCCATGGTACCACAGAGCTCACAGATGCTGGAAATTAAGACTGAACTTCTCGATGTCTCTGAAAGACACCATGAAAAGTAGTACTCATTCAGCCCTTCTGTGTTCGGAAAGATTTTATTTTGTGAGAATTTGAACTTTGCCAGAACAAAGACAAAGGAAAACCTTCAGACAATTCCAGCATCCCTTCATGTTGCTTCTTAGGGAAGAGAGTAAAGTTGCCAAACCTTTGACATCAAGTGGTCTGACAAAGCCTAAGAGCATAATTAGCCCAAGCCAAATCGTGGGAGACAGACATTATTTCCTAATATATGTGGGCAAGTTCGTGATCAGATTAAATCAAAATAATAAGTGGACTCCAGATATGCACATCTCTGCCTTCTGCCCAACACCAGCTGCCGAGAATAACTTAATTCTATTTGCAGACTAATCACCAGGGTGTTTACTAAGGGAGGGGAGTATTTTTCAGTATGTAGAGTGTAAATTTATCAAAGACCCTCGTAAGTCCAAAACCAGAATCTGCTCACACCCAGGTTGAGCAGACAGGGTCAGATGCATTAAAGGTATTAGAAGGATTAAATGTGATAACACACAGGGAGCCTAGCAGAGTTTTATTAAGATTGAGAGAGATGAATATTATTAAGCTTGGTGATGGTACATGTCACTTTGGGAGAGAGGGCAGTAGAAATAGAAACAAACATCATTAACAACAACTAGAAAAACAGTTTCATCTGCATACATAAATATTTCAGTCCTCGCTCTTCCTCTGGGCAGTCCTTAGAGAAATGCTAGAGAAAAAATAATAATAAAAAAGAGCATTCACTCTGAATGCATTCAACTGAAAAAATGAATACAAGGTTAGGGAATGAAGGGAGAAATAAGAGTGAAGGGCCAGGCTATGAACACTTTGAAAGCAGAGTAGTGTTTGTGACATTTGTACCAACAAGAACTAGAATCTGGGTCTGCCATATTAATGCTGAGTTTTTGGAACAGTAACTTGTAGATGAGTTTTGTTACTGCTTTGTGAATTTCAATGACTGGAAACGTGCTTGCAGTTATATCTGGACCTCTGACTTTAGTGGGTGACTGGGGACAAATCCCTGAGGATGTGAATAGCATAGGTAATTGCCCGGAGGCCTCCTCATTGTGGCTTTTGCCTTTGGGAAGCATCAAGCAGCTATTTAAAGTGAATGGAAATGCAAAGTGGAAAGTTTGTGGTTGGTATCAACACAGGAGGAAAAACACACTAACGGGGTTTGCATGGCCTGTGTCACACCTTAACACAGAGCTGCTTGCACCCAAATCCACTCTCCCCTCAAGGCACCATCCCAGTGTTGTTCCCAGAACTAGTAATGGAGATGTCTTGCAATAGTCTCCTTGATGTGTCAGTTTAAAGTCACTGCTTTTTAATGTTTCAAATCTTGCAAAGGGAGGTTGCCTTTGCTAGAGCGAAATGCAAATCAGCGTTCTCAGGGTTGCATCCACAGCACCACTGCTTTTGAAAGTAGCAATAAACTGTTTCCTAAGAAGAACCACCTTCTCTCTTCCCTGTCATGGATGAATATCACTTCAGCGTGATGCTGGTCTATCTGTAGAGTCAAAGCTGGCAGGTAATTCATCATTCTGCACCAAGCTGACTCATTAGAAACCCGGGAAACTAGATATTAACTAGCTCCTTTAATATGTTTCCCTTTATTCTCATTTCACAAAGTTTCCTGTCCCTCTGTTTTGTCCTCTGTTTTTAAATTGCAATTATCATGGAGCTTTGATCTCTTCACCTGTAGATGGCCCACTCATCCATCACCACAGTGATTGTTTTAAACACTAAAAATCCAGGACTTTCTGCAGGTTTAAAATACATTTAAAGCTAGCTCTTGCCTGTAAAACAACCATGCTGACTCTATTAAATGAGGGGAAAGGAAGCAGGGCTTTGCAAACTCAAAAGAGAAAAAGATAATTTGTAACACAAAAATCAGACTTTATTTAAGAAGAAATGTGTGTTTGTCATTTTTTAAAAAAAATTCCTTTACTTTTCAAGATTTAATTTTCATCTTTCTTCCTCTTTCTGATAAGTAGAAGTGATTTGATGGCCAGAAATGAGAGTTCTACAGAAAATGCCAAAAAAATCACAAATAACCTCTACCATGGGTTGCTAGGATCTCTAGTTCTAAATTGGAGATGCTACTAGACAATTTCCATCATTTTGTCCTGATTATCTGAAGCATGTGTAATCTATCTAGAGCTTTCAGCTGGATTTACTGTGTGTAAACTGAATAGCTAGACAGCATGAATACCGTATTTCTGATCAGCATCTCCTGACAGTGTGATACTTATTACAGACCCAGGGTACAGCTGATTTGCAAAGATATTATGAGACTGCCTGGATTTTTCTGAATGTGGATCAGATCTGTTAAAACTCTTGTGCTGGCTGGATATACATAAATCCCAGAAATAAAAAAGTAGCAATTATCTACAAATTACTTGTGCTCATTTCTACACTGAAAGAATAGAGCTTGTCTTGAATAATGGCTACTTTTCCCTCAATATAAGATTCAACAATTCTATTTCAAGACCACATTCATTTTTCAGAACTCATTTTTACCTGCAGTGGGTTGTGTTTGAATCTACATCTTAAGAAAGATTTAGTTTTAAAAAGAAGGATAACACAAAAACCCGATGATGAATTCTTCTCTCTTCCAAATAATTAAATGAACAGACGGCCCATTTCTATCCTTATGAGAGACTTTTAAATTTATTTTTTCCTTCATGTTTTATACTTTTTAACTAAAACTTCATTTTTGCACCAGCAATACCCAATGGTATCTCTTTAAAATTTTAATGGAATGTGAGGGTTGATTTTCATTCAAATTTTACCTTCCCAAGGGGCAAAAGGGAGGCATTTCAGAAATTACCATATTTATGACACATTGCTAATGAATGTGAGATGCCATCCTCTGTCAATTCTCTTCAGCTCTATGCTCTGCCTTGGCCATTTCTAAGTTATTCCATGGGATTAGTCCTGCATTGCTCCAGAACCAGTGCCACCAGATTCATAGAATCATGGGATCATAGAATATACTGAGTTGGAAGGCACCCATGGATTTCCTTCCCTGGAGTATGTCAGGCATTTGGAAACTCAGAATTTCCAGTTGAAAATATTTTGTGTCTGGATATGATATACAGATCATTCATATTTGGTGAGGAGAGCGGGGAAATCTTACAATAAGAACACAAAATGTTTCATGCAATTGCATGGGAACCTCTACCCAAAGCTGTGCGTTATTGATGTGGGAAATCAAGCCCTGATGCACTTCAGAATGCCCACTGGATCCAGGGAGGGTTATCTGACCCAAGCAACTTGCAGACAGTTCTTACTATCAGACAGAAGCCACAGCACTGATACTGGTAGGAGTTTTCTAAGGCAGCATGCCTGGGAGGGAATACCTTTAAAGTAACTCTCCACAGAAGCCTAAGCTTAATAATAAGGGCCTCATGAAGTTCTAAGCATCTGTCCTCCCTTTAAAGCTCGTAAAACTGAAGAGTTCATAGTATTTCTAGTATTAGGTACCTTTGTGAAGGCTGTAGTGCCATGGCTGCTGACCTCTGTGTACAGACAAGTCATGGTTGTGCTGGTCTCCCTGCTTTTGGATGCCTCCTCCTGCTTTAGTTATCATTTAGTTATCAGATACTCCTGTGACCGAGCAATTACCAGTCAAGACTTCTTTTTCCTTGTTAGTTTCCATCAAGTTCTTTAACCGTCCCACTGCACAGTCACAGTTCCAGTGGTAGCACAGGACTGGGGACTGTGCACCTGGAGAGGAGCACAAGACTTGCCCAGAATTGCTGGTCTTCTCATGACACTGCTGGGTTTGGAGCCAGCCTAGCACTTCTGTCTCCACAATCCAGAGTGCTGTCAATGTCTTCAGGCCTGGAAAGACATGTGGAGGCAGAAGGGGACCTGGAGAGGATTGGTTTGGGTCCAGGAGTTGCCTGCAAACATAGACAAAAGCCCACCGGCCTTCTGCGGTAGTGGTTTCTGACAGAATCACGTACTAGAGGGGACAACAAAAATGTCACACTTTGCTTTTAAATGTGGTTAATAACTATTAGCCTTTTGGAAATGCCAATATGTACAAGAATGAGGCAGTGGGGTTTGTTTGTTTGTTTGTTTTAAGGCAGATACTGTAAGGCACCCACCATCAGCCCTACTATTTAGGCCATTTTTGCTAAGCTGTACTGTCTGCACAATAATACCGCTTTGTGCTTCATGATTTTGGGCAGACTCATGCAGTAAGGGCTGTAATAAGGTGTGAAATAAAGATTTAGCAGCACAGCATTGCAAATGCAGTCTAGCAAAGGAGTTCATTACAGTTCCATTAAGACTGCAGAGTTAACATTAAAAACAGCCAACACAAAAACTTAAGGTATTAATGCTCCTGCAGCAGCATTAAGTCAGTCACATTGTACAACCAACAAGCTCTGTTTCTTGCTCTGGGCCAGATTGTACAACTTTCGATTTTAACACGGTTGTCTGATCATAGTCATAGGGTCCAAAGGTCCCAGGAACCATCAGCCCACAGAATTAAGAGCTCTGCCTATGTAGAAGAGCCTTTGTTTACTCTGATGAACAGTTCACCTTGCACAGTCCCCCAGCGCACAGCACAACTGGGAGATGTCAAGCAGAAGGAGCTTAATCAGGTCAAACATTTCAATTTGTATCAGAAATTTGTTTAAGCAGGAAAGAGCTGCTAGTGCACCTATGAGGGCAACCTCTTTGCTCCCATCAGCTCTTGCTACCTTATTTATTTCTAAGTGTTTTCAGTCTTGACCTACAACAGAATTGGAAAGGAAATGCTGTCAGGGTGCCACAATTTTGCTTTCCACACAAATATCTTGATTTGTCCGAAGTTTGTATGGGCTTTTGATAATTAGCCCCCCTTGAAATATTTTAGAGAAAATGCTTTGAGAAAGTGAAAGTGCTTCATTTGTGCATTTTCTGAGATGATACACATTTTCAGAACCAAAATGCTGGAATGTAATCAGTTTCAGATGTTGGTTTAGAGATACGAAAGGCATTGGTGCCTCTCTTCCTTGAGGAGGTTGCCGGGACCAGCCACACGGACCCTGCCCCTCTGTTGCTGCTGCCTGTCCCTTCCCATCCCTTGGGTAAGTGTCCGAGCCCAGCACAGTGGAGCAGAGCAGTCAGAAGCAGAACGGTCAGAAGCAGTGGCAAGATGCAGATGATCTCAGTTGTGGGGCTTTGTCCATCCTTGTTTTCCATTGTCTTGAGCTCAGGGAAGGGGAGAGCACTGCAGGGAGCAGCCACCATCCTGTCTTTGTCCCATTGGCAACATGGAATAAAGTCAAGGTGGTGAACACCTTCTGTGCGTAAAGCACCTTTTTGGTGTACTTTTATTATTAATTTTTCTGCTGTCAATGTATGCCTCTTATTCCATTGCTGTTTTCTTTCAGTAAATTATCTCAACCTGTATGCTCTGCCTTTGTCCCTCTCCTACTGGAGGGAGTGTGGTGAAGTGGCTTATTTGAAGTTTCATTTCTAGCTGCTGTTAAACCACCACAATGTCAATTTTAAGAAATAGCTGCAAATTTTGCTGTGATAAGCTGTACATCACTACTCTTCTGTTTCATTCTCCAGTCTGTGTTTCTGTCTCTCCTTGCCATACCATAAATCTGAAAGAGGAGGCCATTTAAATGTTCAAGTAAGTGTCTAACTATAGTCATCTCATTTAAACAGTTTATTCACTCAGGTGACAAACTTTTCAATACCAATCTGTCTTTTTTGTCCTTATATAAGACTTCTCACAGGACAAATAAGAAAAGTTATCCCCAAATACTGGAGACTAAAAGCATTGGCAGAAGTGCCTCTTATTGAGGAAAGCATGGGCAGACTGCCCAGGAGAACTTGGCTGATTTCTGGTTTTGTCATAGACCCTCCTTTTGTCTTTGGGCAAGTTCTTTGACCTCTGCTCTCCACTCTTTTAGGAAAAAGACACAGCTTTTGTGTAGGCTAGTGAGACTTTAGATCTCCTGCCCAGGAACCGAGTAGATATTATGGCCTTAGTTTCTGATATTAAGGGGCTAGGGGTATCTCTAAGTCCCGTGTGGATATAAGCCACAATCACAAATGTTGCCTGTTAAGAGAATTGACAAGGAAATGTGTGCAATCTTCACTCTCTGAAGTGAAGGCTGCCAGACTGAGGCAATAGAGATTTAATGTATTCAAACATTGCAGTGCTGTGTGTAAGTGGATATGATTTAAGGTAATGCATTTTAACACAGCATTATACACTTGCCAGAGTGATTCTATGTAAAGTTATAGTCCTGCTTTTACATGACAGTACATCAAGACACATCTTGAATTAACTTGACCGAAAGCTTTTTGTGATAAATAGCAGTGGTACAGGGTACAACTGGCCCGGGTTCTGCATGGACAATACGTCTGCCATGGATTTTGGGAGAGTTCTCTGGGCTGGGGAAGATGGTGTCTTAAGTAATGAGTAGTGTTCTGGGCTGGACGTTGTTTTTCTGTGCACAGGTGGACAAGCAGGGAGGAAGTATCCACCTTCCCTGCTCCGCTGGTGGTTCTTTGAGGTACGTTGGGGCTCAGGCTCGGAGGCTCTGTAAGCAGGGCCAGGGGAAGGCAGCTGCCCTCTGTGGTATCAGTTGCCCCAGAAATGTCGTAAAAGTGGAATACAGACTTCTGGGAAGCACATCCCCAAGTCAGTGCCAAACTCATGGCTTTCTGAGCCATGGTAGATGAATTTAACAGGGAAGCAATTAAGAGGCTGAAGAGTCTCCTGCCTGGCAGCGCTGGCTGCTCAGCTTGAGCTGCCCTAAAGGAGCCCCATTTTAGGGGAAACTTCCCCTGCAGCACAGCTCATCCAGAGTGTTCCCTTTAGGTACACTAAATGGGGAACACTTTCAGGGGTAGCATCTGCACTGGGACGCTGGCATCCTGGTGCTGGCTAGAGAAGTCTGCTTTCTGCAGAGAGCATGATAACTGCCAGCAAATCCAAATTAACAGTCTTCACAGCTTGCATCCAAATTCAATGGAATATTAATTATGACCGAAAGTACAAATGTAACAAACAGCTCCTTTGGAAAAAGTGATTTATCTGTCTAAGTAACATTATGAATTATCAGTTTATCAGTAGCTTGACATAAAACACATAATTATATCAGTGAATCATTTAATAATTAGAGCACGAGTTAATTGATATTATTCACCAGCTGAATAAAATCTCCATGAAGCAAACAATGGCACCCACTGGGGTAGAGGTAATTTTAACACAGTTCTTCAATTAATAAAGTAAAAGATATAAACCAAACATAATTACAGTTGTCGACAGGACTGTGTGTGTGATTGTAGGGGGGAATAGGAGTTTCAACAAACTCAGGGCAGTAAATTATCAAAATTTAATGATTTCCCCAAGTACTCATGTTCTGAGGAAAACTATACTCTGACAAAAAAACAGAAAAAGAAAGGAGAGTATAAAAAACTGGAATAGAATAGCAATAACAGTATCAGTGACTGAGCAAATCTGTGGAGAAATGAATGCCTGGTATTTATGGGATTTCCATAGGGACAAAAAGAATTTATTTGTGATCAAAGCAAGGGTGAAACAGTAAGCAAAATATCCTCATACCTGCTTTTTAGAGGCTTTTTTTTTTCCTAACTGCTGCTTTTGCAACACATTGTCTGAGTGGGGAGCTTGGGCACTGAACTAGTTCTCAGACTGATGGTATTGGAACAATTATTCTGAAATCATGAATGAGCTGTTCCATGCCTCTCAGCACTATCAGATAGCAAGACTTCTAAAAATTGAATACTTAGAAAATTCTTTTCCTTTTAAGTTTTGAGTCTTGAAATTGCTTTCATATAGCGGTTGCCAGATAATTTTTTTTTCTTCATTCGGGCTAGAAGAGTACTTTGAAAAACAGTAGTGAATGTCCCAAATAGACTGGGTACCCCAAGAGCTGGGACTAAGGAAGCAACTAGCACACGTTGCCAGGTTGGCAGTAGCTGCAGGGAGAAGTGCACCAGGAAGAAATGTTCCTCCAGATCACCTCTGTGTCACATCTGATTCTCTGCATCCCCGTTGCCTTTGGTTTTAACTGACATTGAGTAATGACACAGCCAGGTAATCTCAGATGAACTGGATATTCAAAAATATTATAGGAGCATATGGTTTATTTGCTTTCCATTGGTTACGCACCATTCGGGGCAGGCAGCAAACAGATTTAGATTGATTTGATTTATCTCTCAGTATTTAACATGAGAATGAGATCACTCCCTTGTCTGTACTCAATGTGAGAAGCAGGAAACCACAGAGAACACATGTGGATTCGTTGTAGTCCTACAGAGGAGTCTGTCGCTTATGCAGGTGGAAGAATACGGCCAGGCCGTGTATCATGTTCAGCCAAGTGTCAGGTTGTGGGAACTGAACCCAAGCACGAGGATACAGGCATGGTGAAATCTCACCAGCACCAGTTTGGAAAGGTAAGACTTGTATGTCCATCAGTAACCTGGGGTTTTGTTGTAACACCTTTGCTAAATCACCGGCAACTCTATTTTACCTCCTCCTCTTACTGTTTATCATTTGCACTTCTATCCTGAGCCAAACTGGGACTTATTGTGTAAGAAGCTGTACAAACACAGGGTGAGGGATAGCACAGTGAGCCAAAGCAGGTGAGAGAAGCATCTGCTTTTGACATGACCTGCCTGGGATACTCTGTCATGGTGCTCAGACTAGGGCACACTTCTGTCCTGTTCAAAGTGCATTCAGATGCTTAAACGATGTGAGAGCCTTCTCATTGTGAGTGAAGGTAGCAGAATCCATCATTATCAATTGGACTGTTACTGGAAAATCTGCTAATTTTCCTCTGCCTTGTGTAAAGAAATAGAAGAAAACAGAAGGAAAGAGACTATAGCAACAGAAGTTATAGAGGCTGGGTCCAATTAGACCATTTCCAGATATATTAGGTAAGAGAGATAAATGTGAAATGTAGACAGAATGTTAAAAATCTAATATTTACCTGAACATTTAAATCAGAGTACTAAAAACCAGGCTGGGTCAATGTGTTTCAGAAAATAAGTTTCCTTATAAAAATCCTCAGCAGACCCCTTTGCAGAGGTGATGGTGCATGTCGAGCTGTAAGAACTGGAAGCCAGTGAACCGCAGGTGCTTGCTGGCTTGGAGCTCTTAAACCACCCAATCCTCAGGTGGAACTTTTGTTCTGGGTATCACCTTTAATAACAATGATGTTAACACCAGTGGCTAACTACAGCCAGAGTATCTAAATAGGTTGGCATCGGAAGTTATCTTCATTTTGTGATAACACTGAAGACTTAAAGAGCAGTTTGAGTGAGAGGGATTGCACTCTTAAGATGTGAGAGGTGGGAGATGGGAGAGCAGTGGTGATGCTGCAACAAGTATGTGGAGCTGTGGGTTAGGTTGCCTTGGCTCACTCAAAGAAAACTTGAATAAGTTTATTCACAGTATGAATAAACAGGCTGGGAAAGAGTGGTCTAGCCGAAAGTATTGTACTCTGAATGAAATAAGACTGGAAAGCCATACAGGGAGAACTGCTCTCTGTAGCTAAATTGAAAGAGTCTGTTAAGAAGGATCCCACAAGCTGTTGCCCTGAAATTATTCACCATCCTTAACAGTTTGTTGGTGGAATGAAAATATGGCTTTGGGTAGTGCTGAATGAGGAAAGACTGCAAATGTCCTGTAGAACCAAGATGGAGACATGATTTGGAAAAGGAAATAGCATGCAAGTCAACAAAGTGGGTGCAAGGTGCCCTGCCTCATAGGAATAATTTACAGTGTAAATATAGAGAAGAAATGTGAGCCAGGTAGTATTTTAGGGAGGAGAACAGTGGGAGTAGGATAACAAATCAAGCAGTTTCAGACCATGAAAATAATGCAGATCACATTCCAGGATATAGACTAGGAAGATTTCTTGCAGGCTCTTTGAGATAACCATTCTCAGGACACAGTAAAGGCTTTCTGGGGTGCCAGAATGTAAGTCTTATCTCTGTATTTCAGGTACTGCAGATGTTGAGAGCCTAGAAAGAGCTGAAAACTTGAAGACTGCTGCCAGGAAAGTTGAAAGAAATGGAGTGTGAATTGCCTAGGGAAGAGATAGCCAAAGGCAGGCATCCATCTAGCATCTGCTTCAAGGCAGAAGGGAGAAAATTGCTCTCTTCATTCATTGTGAAAAGGACTAGAAGTAATGGTCTTAAATTATGTCAAGAGGTGTTACGTGTAGTATTATGTTAGACACTAAGAAAAACTTTTTAGCAGGACTGTAGTTATGCCCTGAAAACAACTGTGTGGGAGGATGATGGTTTTTCCTTACTGATGTCTCAAAGAACTGGGTAAACTCATGTGGTCTGACAGGCAGTAGGGAAATATTGGCAGAGTAGGGGGAGAATTTGAAGGTCTCTCGTAAATAGAAGCTGTAATTGTCTGTACTCAATGTGCAGAAAATTAAAATCTCCAAATCTCCCTGTTTGACAACTAAATAAAGGCACATTCTTTCAGAGAAGAGCATCCACAAGCTAGGAAGCCCTCATCCAGCCATGTGTGATTTATCCAGGAGGGGGAACATATCAACTCCTTGTCTATCTGGAGATAATCAGTGTTTTCCCTAAAGAAATCTTCATATGTCATTCAGGTTTTGTGTTTAGAGGATGGTAATTAAGTGCTATTATTATGAAAAAGTCTTTTATCTGGTCACTGCTGGCACTTGATTTGCACAGGCGTTAACCTAGTCTGGCTTGGTCTATGAGCATGATACCCTTGTATATATAATAATAATGATGATAGTAATGAGAGTAAAATTAATAAAATGAGCAGTCATTTCTTGAGCAATATACATCTATTTATAAATGCATATTGTGCTTTGTTAGAAATATTTGAGAAATTGCCTTTTCTTTTCCTTGTGGAATTCTGAATTAGTTTCCATTTCACAGTGATAAGCGTGTCACTTTTAATTTTTTCTGTTTTCAATACTTTTCTCAATTCTTTTATATCCTTGCTCTACTTCAGGCTTAAAAAATATTTTTTCTTTGTTTTCCAAGGTCTTTTTTTTCCCCAGCTATTTCTTGTGGAAAATTATCGTGAAAAATATTATGCTTAGAAGGAGGCAAAACAGTACCAAATAATAGGGAAAGACAAAAATGCAAACAATATATACAAATTATTTTTCAAGGAAGGGTAAAAGCCAGACAGGCTAAGGTAAAATATGTATTAGGACAGTCAATTAAAAAAACTAATTACTAGGAAAAATATGACTAGTTGTATAATTTCTGGATGTGAGCTCTCTTTTATATACTTAGTGGTTAGAAGAACCCCAGATTGTTTCCTATGGCACTGGAAAGTGTATTTTTCAGGAGCAGAACTTAGCAGTCTCCAACTGTTTGTTACTCTCCCCAGATTTAAGATCAGAAGAAGATACCACCAACTTGAAAATGCAAGAAATGCAATACATAGGAAGCAAACTAAAATATTATCTGGTGATACACCACCTGATCTGCAAAAATACCAAAACCCGAGACCTCCCCATCTCCTCTCCCCTCTCACTGTTTTAAGTAATTAAAACCCACTTTCACTTTCCATCCCTCAAAACTCCTTGCTCCAAACCAATAACTTATTATTACTCCCCAGACTTAAAATTTTGCAGGTGTTTCTGTGCTTTACTGAAGTCATAATGAGCGTTTGATATCTTGGACTATTTCTGCAGTTAATATGTGGTATGCTATGAGAACTTACATATCCATCTTACTTGGGTAGAAGACAAAGCAAGCTCAGGGGAAAGAAATCTTAATGTAGTAATATCTCGGGTAGTGGCAGAGTAAAGCAGTGAAAAATACCAGCACAGCTAATGCCTCTTTGTGCAATTATTCCCACTTTTATAAGTTTGCCCCAGTGTGAAAGTTTTCTCCTTTAAAATGGGCTGGCAAAGATAATCCATTAATTCAACAACACTGGAAAGTTAACATTTTTTCCCTTCATTAGCAAGTTCAAAATTGCATTTTATTTCCATTTTGATGAGATTTTTATGAGTTAGAAGAGAGCAAGTTGAACCCCAGGAGCTTAATGGACCTAGAAAGATCGCAGATACAGGATTGAATTCAATGAACTGTGAGGAGTTTAGTAAATTAATTAAATTTAAGAAAATAATGTGGGGGTTTTTTGTCTGCTGGATTAAAAATGCTAAAATGCAATGAAAAGTTAATTTAATGCTAAAACTTTTTCCCCTAAATTTATTTTTCATTGATATTAAATAACTTCTTCAAAGCTTAAAAAGCAGAGAAGAAAGAGGGGAGAAGACTTCTAGAAAAATAATTATTACATTAATTTCTGATTCCCTATTGTATCTTGTAGTCAATTCAGTCTGAGGACTGTCCTTCAGAGCTGTGAATAGCATTCTCTGGGGTGTTGGCAGTGTTTCTCAGACCCACATTTTCCCTGCAGCCCTTTTTCACTTGGACTTGTTTCAGGAACAGCTCAGCTGTTGAGAAGTGGCTGTGTTCTCATGGCGTTCATAGTCCAATATGTTCACATGTGCCTGTGATGCAAAGCCCTGAAGCAGCTCACAGAGCTACAAGACCTGCTAGGGTCAGAAACTGTGGTTTCCCTTCTCAAGTGAAAAGGTAGAAGGGTTTAAATTCGCCTGTTAAGCTCTCTGTGTCCCACTGCAACCTGGCTTGTAACTTCTGGTCTAAGATTCTTCTCTGCTTGGTTCCACCCAGCGTTAGCCCTTTGCAGCATTTCTCACACCGTATTGCAGACAAATGGAAAAATCCAGTCTTGAGGGCTGCCTTCCTGCACTTCTTGGAGACAAAAACAAAAATAAGGCAGCTCCCCCAAATAAACAATAAACTGCTGAATGAAGCACAAACAGATCAGTGAACATGTAGGGTCAAGAGCTACTTTAATTCTCAGAAGCTCGCTGCTTTTCTTTCTGTTTTCCCTTTTCACACACAATGTCAGACATTACAGAGCCAGCTTTTCCCACGTCAGCTGCCTGAGCTGTAATAAAGCAAGGAACACAGATAATTCCAGCAATTGGTGGGAGGTGTAGTAGTGGCACTGTGGAAACAGGCACAAGAAACCCTGACAGAAGCAAAAGTAAAAAACATAATTTTGAAAAAGCAGTGTTAAGTCCCTTTCCCTCCCTTCTTTTCTTCCTCAAGGGAATCCTGTTGCAATGAGTGACATTTCAGAAGTCTATCATTATTGATGATATGACAGATTCAGATGCAGTCATTGGAGGAATATGATTTTATTCTACATTCAAACACAATGCATAAATTTTCTTTAAAATAGCAATTGGCTTTGTCCTGTGATTAATGACCTGCCACTCAACAGCAGCTAACCAATCTCCAAGGCATGGCACCCAACAGAAAATTAATCAGCAACTGAGAATGGGTGTGATCAAAACCAGAGAAGAAACCTCCTAAAACCTATCAGCAGAGTTATGAGTAGAAATCCATCATATGGTATCTTCAACTCTTATAGACAGTGTGCATACAGCATTGCTCTCCAGTGGAGTTCAAGTAGGGAGATGGGCTCCAAGGTCATTTGATGTCGATGAAACCCTACAGAAACCACCTAGGAATTACAGTGCTTGTCCATGAATACCAGATACCACTGGACTCATAATGTAAATTAACATGCCATGAGCTGCTGCTGACTGGAGGTGTGCTCAGGCTTTTTGAGTAGAAAATGATTGCTCAGTTTAAAATGAGTGCAAGAGATAGGTGATGAGATGACAGTTCACATAAAATAAGTCATGCAAGATGTAAGGGGCTGATTATGCATGTAGGAAAGGGGCATTATTTGAGTTCATTGGATGTGGGTTCCAGGATATACAGATCTCCTTGTGCATTGCTGGCAATTGACGCACACCAAACTTAGTTCCTGACATTCTGCAGGAGTGACGAATACAGATTTGAATTTTCCTGTGGTTCAAAGCAACTGAGAGATATGGGGTTTCAGTCAGCAGGATCCTGTAGCATCTGTCTATCTGATGCAAAAAACCCCCAGCGTCTCCAAGAGCAGCACCTTTTCCAGGCTTATCAAATAATAATAGTTCAGAATGTAATGTTTCCCTGGAGGTGCTGGGAATCACGAACTATTCTCCAAAAGAGCATATTAAAACAAATTTTCTAATATCTTATATTGAATCAGTACTTTAATTGCTGCAAAGAGCTTTGAAGCACTGTGTGGCAATTTGGAGAATGATTCTGGACTCAGTTTATGAATTCTCTTTGATAGTGGGAACACTCTGTAAGGGAATGCGGAGCATTCAATTTTTTTTTCTTTTTTTTCTTTCATTTGCCTTCCAATTGAGCGAAAACAAGAAAAGAGACTTTACCTTGCTAGAGCAGGGCTGGTATAAAACTAGCAGTGAGGATGATAAACTTTGATAGTCATCCATTAAAATGAAGTCCCTTGAAAACTGAATACCTCAGCTCAAGAGGAACCATTCTTTCAAGTCTAGATTCTTGGGGGATGCAGAAGAAACTAAACAATGAATCAGATCCTGGGAGATTTTAACTGCTTGCTGAGATAAGGCTTGTCAGGGAATGCTGTGGCTGTAGGGATTGAAGGTTAAAAGTGCTCTCTCACCAGCCATGCCTGAGGAGATTTGAGCAGGGAAGGTCAGTTGAAAGAGCAGTCGTACAACTCTGCTCATAATGGAGCACATTCCTTGTTCCTTTGTAGAATCTAATGTAATATTCAGAAAATGCTCATGGCACACCTTCTGATGCCTAGGAAAGTGAGGGAGCCAAATGCATGAAAACACACATATTGTGTCAAGAGCTCTGTTTTCCTGTACTGGCTAAACCAAAGAGGTCTTGAGGTGCCCATATGCTTGCATTAATGCATGTCATTCAAACAGACTGACTCAGAGTCTGTGTGAATACAGTCTTGAAAAGCATTGCTTCTCATGTTTGGGAAATCAAACTGAGGCAACTTGACCATCAGGTCCCCTTTAAATAGAGGAGTAACAAGTTCCTAAGCACATTAGTCCTCCTATTACCTGCTCCCACAAAGGAGGTTTGAAGGCATCCCACAAAATGAACAGGAGTGCTCCTTTTCTGCTGTAACACTGGCATGTCTCCCTTAGTCTTTGCAGATTTGGCAGGTCTGTCTGCCTGGTGTCTAAGGACTCCCAAAGGGGGTTCCCTCAGCTCAATATTACCACAAGACATTTTCCTCTCATCACCAAATAGCCACATGATGAACTGCATTCATCCCAATTCTCGTTTAACTCAAAAATGGGCTGGGATGTCCTCTTCACATATCACCTTAATTTACCCTCTCTTGCCTTCTGAACATTTACTAGCAATTCTAATGTACTGCAGTTATGGAGGTTGTGGTCTGTTTCTTGCTCTGCTTTTATTTTCCAGGGGAAGAATAGGAAAGCAGGTTTTTTGAAGCCATTTATTAATTTTCTAGTGTACCACTATCTTCCTGCAAAGTGAGAAGTAATAGACAGAAACTCCAATAGGCTGTTAGCAGACAGATGCTGAGAATAAAATGGGATGGATAAAGCTTTAATGGAGTCCTGAAAGCATCTGTAACTATTTGTTGCTTAGAATTATACCTGCAGATTACGCAGATATCTTGGAATATGTTACAGCACCGACTGTGACCCTTACCACTTACCAGCAAGCAAGATTTTGCAGTGAAGAAACAAGTGTGTCTCTCGTTGGAGCCACTTGGAGTCTGAGGAGTCTGTGACCAGTGGGATTTGGTTTAAAGTCTCCAGGTACAGAAAGCAATGGGCCTGGCATCCTCTTGTAGTGCCAGTGGCCCTTGGCAACAAACACAGCGGTCTCTGTAACACATTACAAATCACCCAGGACATGAACAGCAGGGACTGGTCATAGCCAGAGCTTGAGAGCTTGCTCTCATTCTCTTATTACGGGTTTTCTTCTTATTGGGTTATTCACTCACAAGCAGACAGCTGCCATGCTCTGGGGGTAGGCTCTTCTGCCCTTGCTGGGAAGGAGAGGGACTCAGAGGTTCTGTGTGTGTTGGTGGATCCCATGTCTGAGGTCTGTCCTGGGACAGAGCAGAGGGTGTTTGGCTCAGAGAAACCCTTGTGATAGGGAGCCAGATGTGGGTCAGAAGTGGTGAAATGTTTTGGTGCATGCAGTAACCACTGCTGGGGTAGGTACCTACTCTTTAGAGGTGAATCAGCAGCACAAGTCTGTCCCTCTGCCCATCCTCCCTGTCTGCCTGCAGCCCCATGGCTATGTCAGGGAACAGCACAGCACTGGAAACTCATGTCCTGGGGCTGGAGGGACCTGTCTGTCCTTGGGCAGTGAGGAACCTGGCCCTGAGGAGAGGGAAATGAGCTGTTAACTTACATGCAGCACACTTGCGGCTGCTCTTTATATTCCATACCCCAGTGCTTTATCCAAAG
Organism: Ifrita kowaldi; assembly: GCA_013398055.1. Lineage (NCBI taxonomy): Eukaryota > Metazoa > Chordata > Aves > Passeriformes > Cinclosomatidae > Ifrita > Ifrita kowaldi. The sequence goes on along the minus strand of VZRS01009169.1, from coordinate 346,167 downwards.
TAATTTAAATGTCTCAAGCTCTGATGCCCCCATCACTTTTCCTGGCACATTATTTTGCAGGCCATCTCATCTCCCCATCTGCATTTTTCCACGTGAAATTAAGGAGAAATTTCCCCTCCTTCCAATCCCTTAATTTTACTGAACACTTTGCTATGTACTCCACTTTCCTTCCAGCGCCTCCTGCCTCTCACTCTGGGTCTTCTCCCACCCCTTTGTATCTCCCAAACAGGACATGGCACGTAGGGTGTTCAAAATGCTGAAACAAAAGCAGGATGGGTTACTCAAGTCTCAGTGATATATAAATGACTTGAGCACAAATCTGAGATAGAAGGCCACAAACTGCTCAGCCACTGACTTCCTGCATCCCACTATTCACTTCCCTGTTCCTTACCACCTTTATAATCCATAAAGTATTTCAGAAGGGATTTGAGGACCCCTTTCATGCCATTTAGCACTTCTTTTAGAGCCAAGCACCTCTTTTCTCTTTTTGTCTAGAAAGATACCGTAGACATCACCATTTTTGTGCACAGAATAAATGTTTTTTGGGTCTGATTCAATCATTAGAGAAGCTACTGTTTACATAGGATTTGGATGAGTCTTTTAAAGCAAAAATCAACACAGAAAGCATGTCCAGGTGGTTTTGGCATGCAGGTTTTTAAAAGCCTAAAGAAAACAATCAAAGCATTTCCTAGAAATTATGGAAGTGTTGTTGGGCAACAGGAATTATTGATTTCAATACTTTTGTATGAAAATGGGAAAGGCCTATAGGCAACCTGCGACAACCAAAGGGATTAGTGTTATTTACAAACCATAATGATATTCAAATGTTTGGGGTTTTTTATTAGGATCCCCTTAAACGGAGATTGCAGTGGGTTTAGGACTGTGGACATTTTAGGCATGCTATAACCTATGGGTTTAATAACAAGAAGTCGTTTTCTCTGGCTGATTTAAAACCTACATGTCCCATAAATGTGTGGTGGATGGTTTTAATTAACACCTAAACAAAAGTGATATTTCAGGGGGGGCATTGAAGCGTGGGTTGCATTTAAAATTATATCTGGCAACAGGAAATCTTTCAATACTTGTTCTTCTCCTAGAACGTAATTTGTCACTGGAACTCGTTGACATTAGACATTGCCCATGAGAACAATTTGGTAGGAAGAACAGTAGCATTTTGACAACTTATAGATTCTTCATTGCACACCTATAAGGTGGGTAAAGAAAGTCTTAGGATATCAGTCCTTGTGCTTTAGGGCATGACATCTCTCATTAATGGAGGCTTGGCCAGAAGTTGCCCCAATATTATTCCAGTTTTAATTTATAGGGCTCCAAGAAACTTCCTTTGAAGCTGCCATTGTTTTGGTCATAGAAACACAGGTGCCAAGGAGCCCTGCTCTGAACAAGATATCCATTTGCACTTGGTGGAATCTCCATTTCCTCTGGGAAAAATATACAGGAAGAAATCAAGACTTTTTGTGGTGCTCCATATGGTGCAGTCTAGCCTAACATATGGCCAGTGGTGTGGCATCCATTGGACATGTACATCCTATGGAGAGACATAGTCCTGGGGAACGGGCTTGAATCAAGTTACTTGCTTCTGAAATGGCTCAAGGAAAGCATGTCCCAAATGGAGGCCTGGAAAAGACATGTCTGATAAGAGTTTCTTGCTAGTCTCAAGGACCAGATGAAAGACTTCTTCTGGTATACTTTCCTGTCTCCTGCCCCAAATTAGTTATAAACTTTTTCTTTGCATGTCCTTGTGAAAGAGTGTCACAGAACATGACGAATTTTTAGAGCTTCCATCTAGTTTATTGTTTTAAATTTTTCTTGGTATTTTGCTTTTTTTTTTTCCCCTATGACCAATATTGTTCTGTATTAGTATTATCTAATTAACTCCTGTTTTGCTGTCCTAATTTCCTGAAAGAATCTGTAATGAGCAAGTATTTTCTACTTGGTCTTCACATTGCTTGGTCAAACAAGCCAAATTTCACAAAAGACATCATAGTTCTTACCATCTCAGGAACCTGTGTTTTAGACATGCTTTTGAGTCATCCTTTTGAACATGTTCAGGGGAAATAGTGACCCTTCTATTTCAGTCATTTCCCTGTAGTCATTGGCTATTAAAATCCAGCTCAAACTTTATCATATTTGGAAGTCATAAGGGAAAGGGATCTAATTACTGCACAATGAGAAAACTCTTGTTAAACACCTTGTTTTGACTGCTAGACCCTCCTGGGGTGCCTAGTGAAGCCATGCATGTCAGGTTGAAGAGAGATGTGGGGAAGTGAAGCAAATGAAAGCCATCTGTCTGGAGAGTTTATAAAGTATTACTTGCTCTTGATAAATCAAAGAAACAAAATCATCTTCGGTATCAGCATGTTGGAAAAGAAGAAAATATGAAGGATTTTGCTCACTACAGTCTCATCAGTTAGAGTTTTGAATACCATTGGGGTGCTCTAATGATACCCAGGAACACAATACACGCAAATGGGATGACTTCAAGAGGCAAGGGAAAGGAAATTTTTCTTGTACTTGTAGATATTCTCTTTCTTGGCATCTGTTTTATCACCTTAATGCAGACAACTGCATCATTTGAGCAAGGGAAGGTGATTTCGGTGAGTTCAAGAAATGCTGAAAACAAGGTTGTTGAAGAAACCTGCACAGTCCTGAAAGTCCATTTGAAATATCTGGTAGTCTGGGACAGGATGTACAGCAGAGGACAACAGATGGATCGGTACATGGTCAGGTTAATATCTGCAAAGGCAAATTGAACAGGAAACTCTAATTACATTTTAAAACAACAACAAGGGAGTCCATTGATCTGAAATCAGAATTTCTATCTTTGTCTTTCTATCTTTGTCTTGCTTTTTGCCAGCTTCCTATCATGGAGCAGTTCAGTGTTACTCTGGCACTTGGAAGAGTTCAGTTCAGATCATGTCTGTCTGGCTTTCACTTCTGTGGTTTGGTCAATTTACTTTCTATTTTCTTGTTATGGAGATAATATCAGCACTTCCTCTGTCTTTCCCATTTAGATGACAAGTCTTTGGGTGCATTATATATCTTATTATTTCTAAGGAGAGTCTGACTTTGGTTAGGACATACATTTTCTCCTTTATTGATTTCTCACACAACTACTGCTTTGAAACTTCCCCAAATTTTTGTCATCCTTTTCTGCTAAAAAAACAACATTATCACATTGTTTTTATTACGACTTTGATTATTGTGTTTTATCACAACTTAACACTTACTAGTGAAAACATAGCTTCCTTTCTCTGTGTTTCTGTATATCTCCATGTAAGACATGCGTCATTTAAATTAGAGTTGTGTCATGCCAAGAAAGACTGATTTCTCTTCATCTGGAATAATCAGACCCATTTGCTTTATACAGTGCTTCACCCTTTTACAGGAACAAAGTAGATGTAGATGTGTCAAAATCAAAACGGGGCTATTGTTTCCAGGCACGTCCAACGTGCAGGTGGAAGTGAAGGAAAACTCTCTTCAGTGGAAAATGCTAAGAGAATGTATACAGGAATGTACTGGGTACACAAGTCTCAACTTGCAAAAATATCTCTGCAGGAGCTGTAATGACCACCAACCATCAAGACCATGGGTTTATGAGCCATATCTCCATTTTATTCTAGCCTGAACTTGTATCCAATTGCAAGTTATTGTTTTCAGATATTGCCAACAGAGAACATTGTGGGTATATATTGTATGTGCATGTCAATAAAACCTATTTAGAATATGGTTTCATTTCCTTACTGCCACCTACTAGGAAATAAGTAGCAGGTATGAAGTTTAACAGCTGTCCCTGTGATCGGAAAGTGATTTTCATAAGGTTTTGAAGAAACACACGGAGAAAACATTGATTCATGTTCAGCCCTGTAGCAAGCATACAGGGAGCCTAGATTGATAAGGACCTAAGACTGGTAAATCATAATGTAAATAAAAGCACTATTTTTCATGCAGTTTATTTACAATGGCTTTAGTATGCTACATTTCCAGGGAAATATATGTTCTTGTCAGGAAACTTCAGGGGAAGTAAATGAGTTTGAATCACATGAATAGGTTTAAATGCCATGGCTGAAATTTAGTAAACTATTTTGCACTATCTCTTCTTCTTCATTAAAAGTGGAACATTTTTCTCTGCCTCTTAACGTACTTAATAATAAGACTGGATTACCCAGTGGGGCACTGGGTAGGAGCAGCATCCCTTAGCTTTTCTGAAAAATCTCACACTTTAGCTTTAATTCCTCATCATGAGTCAGAATCTGAGTCTGAACCAATGTATAATGGAGTCTGGATTCATAAATATTGTTGCTGGTTTCTATTTATCTGTGTATCACATAGTTTGGGTCGCAACTATCAATGCAGGATCTGAGCAATTTCCACAACAAAGAATTTAAAACCTTGAATGTACAGGCTGCTTATGAAGTTTCCAACTTTCTCTCTGCTTGGGTCCAAATTTTGCATTTGGGAGAAATATATCAGCAAGAATTTGAGAATGGCAAAAGACATTTACTTTATGACCCAAAGAGATGAGCGTCAGAGCTTCACAGGGATAGTGTGCTTATATATTCCTGATTTCTAGTGTCACACAGAAGTGGCAGGGTTATAGGATGGTGTGGGAGACTTGACTATAACTGCATTTCTGGCTCTTCATGACAGTTTAGACATGTGTATCTGGATGCAACTTGCAGAAGTCACCACATTCTTCAGGCTGCAAGAAAGTAGAACAAACTATACAGGTAGTAGGTATTTATGTAAGTTATTAAAAAAGATTACATAAGGTATTTATATAAGTTATTAATTAAGAGCAGAATCTCACAACTTTCCTAAGGAAAAGTGAGCACCTTCCCTAACATCCACACCAAAGAGTCTTTTCTGATTTTGGAAATATTTCCTGAATTTTTATGTAAAAAAATGTATCTCATTTGGCTTTGAATTTCACACATGAGATTTTGTAATTGGGATCCCATGAGCTACCAGACTCTGAACAAATATAGCAAGCAGATGTCCATGGGAGAAACCTCTCTAGGTCTTAATATAGCAGAACAGACAGCAGTGGGAACTGAGGTGAAATGAACAAGGCAATGCTTTGTGCAGCTTAGGCAAATTTGAAGTTTACTCTTTTTTTTTTTTTTTTGGTGGGGTTCAAATTAGAAAAGAGGTACAAATAATTTTGGGGTAGGCGGAAACTAAGAACAGCTTGATATTTTACATTTTAAATTAGGAAAACCTGTCATGTCCTTACCAACTATATGGATCAGCTGAATCTAGTAAATTCAGAAATCTTTATTCTTTGATAAAACCTTCCTACCTGGGCAGGAATGGCTCTCATACTCCTTGCCACATGATTATCTCAGATTCACTAAAGACCTGGAGCTAGTAATGAGATAAAGAAACCAAATCAGACGTGAAGCATTCTTAATTCGTTGTGAAGACATATTGTGCATGTACCAGACAATTCATGATTACCAATTAACTTTATGTGGAAGGTACTAGGATTTTATGAAGATCAATGACATAATAAAATCTGTACTGTAACTTAGGATGGGTGGATGGTTTCTGAGTCTTGAATAGACTCGAGTGATAACTGAGCCTGACTAGCTGTACAATTACTCAGCAAATATTGTCACCTACAGTTTTCAGCAAGGAATCAATGTGAACTCAGTGATATGAAAATTTTCCTTTAACTGATAATACTTACACAGTCTTTTCCATTTTCCAGGCTGTTTTATTTTCCTAAAGCTTGTGGGCAGCACAGGCAGAGGTCCTTCTTGTCACTTAAAGGAGATGGAAGAGAGGCAGAGAGAGAGAAATAGAGCAAGTCCGGGAGAGCAAAGAAAAAATGAAGGTTGCAGATAAAAGTAGGGGTGCAATGATATTCCTTTTGTGTACTTTTGGAAACACTGAATACCTTTCTCAAACTGTGTTTGAATTGGCCAAGAAGTGAAAAGTACTTTGGGAAATAGGACATTGACCAACAGGGATGTACTATGACACCCCCCACCCAATATAGCTACGTTAAGTCTTTTTCCCGAGGAGATTTTCCTGATAAGAAAAAGGCAAAAAGTAAATACAGAAAGAAATATTTCTGAATTATCACCACTATCAGCAGTCAATAGATTCACCATTCTTTGAAGCTGCAGCAGTATTTGTCACATATAGTCTTTCCCCCAGATGAATCCTCTACAAGAGTCCACTTCCTCCTACACATTAATAAATATTTCACTACACAGGAACCAGAGAAATGTGTATATACTCATCAGCCAGATCTCAAAAAAGAGACGGCATTTTCAGGTGAGTGATTAGAAGGAGCAGGAGGTAACGTCTATCTGCAGCACTAGTCCTTCTCTGCCTTAGTTGAAAGTCATCGTCCTCAGTTGCAAATGAGAAAAATTAATGACTTTTTGTATTGGCTCTAGGGTGAAGCAGATACTAGAGAGTTCATGTAATCTTTCATAGAGTGATAATTCTTCAGCACCAGGCACGAATTAAGTTATAAAATGCAGGCTGAAACCAGCCTTTCTTTAGATGATCAAAAGCGTGGACATGTAGGATGGTATAAGCCAAGTCTGGCCTAGCTTTGATCCCATTTTAGTTGGTACTTCACAAAGGATTTTGAAGTCCCTGCTGAGGCTTTCAAATGTCCCTCCTTCCAAATAAAACTCCTGTATTACGAGGCCAGCTGAAAATGAGGCTCTCTTCTTTGAGAACAAGAACGTGGGGGGACACATGTGAGGAAGGTGACATAAGGAAGTGAAAAGAAAAATGGTCTTTGCCACAGGGCAAGAACTTTTTATTCTGATTTATATAAGTCTGGTTATAATGAGGTGTTGACTTATGCCTGAGATGTCTTGGTTATTCCAAAACAAAAAAACAAGCAAAGTTAGTCAGGAGAAAAAAAAAATTACTATTTCCAATGCATATAATAAAGCTATGTAAAGCTATGTAACTCACTGCTTCAAGATATACTAACGTAATTTCCAGTGCAAATGATAAACATACAGATTCTTTACATAGTTTTCAAAATTACAAAAAATTGATACATAAAAGTGAAAAATAAGCAGAAAAGTTTATGAATCATCATGTAAGCCCACATTTAATGGATAGGAGTTAGATAAGGTAATGTGTAATTGTCAACTGTGAATTCCCTTACACTTTGCTCCTGAGAATCTGGTACCGGACGTTGTGCCAGAGACAGGATGCTGTATTAAATCATCCATAATTTTCTCCAGCAAGATGATTTCTGTGTTCCCAGTGATGTCTGTCAATGAACAAAAAGCATGGCTCTCTAAATCTTGCATGAAGTAGGAACTGGCCGCTTGCTAAAATACAATGTACCTGCAGCACAAAATAGTTCAGTTTCGAAACTGCAATATTTAATAAGCAATGTGATGCAGAATGCAATAACTATTAATAAAGCCACTCCACTGAATTGATTTTAGCACGATTAAACTTTTCTTTACCTTATTTCACAGTCCATTTAAAATGTTCTATTTCTCCTTTAATGGCAAAGGAAAATCTGAGCTTTAACAAAACACAGCAGCATAAATTCAAGGCAGCATATGGCACAGATGAACAGAAAGCTTTATCAGGAAAAAGGCAAGAGCACCAAATCAAAACTCCAAGCTGTGACACCATGTAATTTATTTATATAGAAGAGCATCTGTACACATTGAGCAGTGAGGAACTGTCAGCAATGGGCCAAGTTGCAGGTTTTCAAGGTTTTTTGAGAATATAGTCGTGCAAATAAATGCATCTTAGTGGGAGGTAGGAAGAGAAGGAGAGAGTTTGCAAGAGGTTTACAGCAGCTGGGGCAGTTGTTGATGTTTTCAGGTTTGGTTTCTTTTTGGGTAAAGCCCAGATCTGTTCAAGATCATTCCTCCTCCACTCACCATGGAAAGCCCTTTGCTTCAGGAGAAACACCTCTCCAAATGCAGGCCAAGTTTTACAGTATTGCTCAGGTTTCCCATTTGCTAAGAGCACTGTCAAGGCCAGGACTGCGTGGTTGTATTTTTCAGGGCAGCAATACAGACCTTGTTCCTTATATTGGCGCAGAAGGGATAGTGGATGACAGCTATCTGTGGGGGAAAAGCAGATCCAGATTTTTAATCTAAGGTTCAATTTAGAAGACCAACTATCTCAATCCAGGAGTCTTCTTTGTCCCTCCTACGACTTGAAGAGTTACAGCACTTGCCAGATAAGTGGGAGCTGTGGGTCTGAGTTTCCTCAGCATGAGGTCTCTAACCCTTGAGCTTTTGCATGAGATAGGAATTTCTCTGGTAGACTTTTGCAAAACAGAATAAGGTGTCACAGCACGTTGTGCATGTGGTCCAAGACCATCTGTCTGTGATGCAGTTGAGGCCCTCTGCCACTGATACTCGTGACAATGCACATCCAGTTGTGTCAATGGTAAAATAGTGCTCCAATGACTTTGTGGGAAACTGCGTAGGCAGTGCTGCCTAAAAACCTAAATATAAATGAGTTAATAGTGCTCAGACTGCAGGGCAAGATGAAAGTGTGTGATACACAGGCTTAACTGGCTCCTAAGAGGGGTGGCTTTGTAGGTGTTGGATATGGCCTGTTTTGGAAATGAAAATTGTCGAGTATAGGGCACAATAGGTTTGATAAATGACAGATGGACTGAAACTGAGGACAAAAGTACGTGACGGAAGGCATTTACCACCTGCAATGTATCAAGTCCTTTCCATCAGCAGACCCAGTGTGACTGATTGAGCACACATTCATGCTTGCTCTGGCTGTAAAATGAAATGTATTAACTTAAACCACCATGGTTTATGTTCCGTTTTCCTTTCTAACAGGGGTAGGTTAGCAGTGTTCACAAGGTCACTCCTGGTGCCTCAACGTCTTCACCGACAGATGGCAACTTGATGAGCTGTGGTAATGCCATCATTTCCACTCATGTGCCTGTATCCCAAGGAGTCCTGAGCATTTGCAGCTCAATAAAATCCAGGATCTTACTGTGCCTCAGGAGAAACAATTATAAAGGACACCACTTCCCACCCCATGGGACCACAGTAAGCAGGCTGCAGAAGTTGCCCGAGTTTTCCATCACACCAGAATCCCTTTTGCAATTCACTGCCATTGATGTTTTCAAACCTACCTGTCTGACAGCCCCCGTTACAGCAGACAGACTGTCTGGGAGCTGACAGTTTTATCTGTATCTCTTTCACACCTCTTTAGGGATAATTTTTGATGTGAGGTAGGTTTTGATCAACTGTCTCCTCTCTTATATGCTCAGCTAAACAAGCTATTTGATTTTTTTTTTTTAATATCGTGATGGGTAAATATGTCACTCATGTTGTTGAACATGCTGGCAACAGGAGATGTAAATATGTCATAGCTGATGGTTACAAGCCTCACTGATCATCCTGGGCTTGAATTAAGGGTTATTTTTGAACTGCCGTTGCAGACACTAGCAACCAGTTCTACTGCCTTTCAAATCGAAGGAAATGTTTTGGGACCACTTGAAATGAGCCACTTTCCATAAATGTAAAAGACATCAGTATTTTACACATTCATGTGTATTTTTTGTTCATGGCAATAAATAGGGCCAGAGAGAAGCAAGTAAGAATAGCTCTCCCATGTGAATCAGCCAAGAGAAAAGGGGTTATGGAAATTTTCCTAGATGTTCTTGTCATAAGCTCTCCCCTGCTATCACTTGGGCAATGCAAGTAATCCTGCAGGAGTCAACAACAGAACATGTTTTTCCCAAGAGTGGTGCTTAATGAAAAAAGGCTTTTTATGCTCCTGTCCTTTGTTCACAGGGGGAGGGTGGCGTTGGGGGTGTAGACAGCAAAGAAATCTAGTTTTCTTCTAGGGACAGGCTTCATGCAGCTTTGAGTCCTTCAGCCTGTAAGAGCACAAATCCCTCTATCGCCATACCAGAGTATGAGCCCTGTGCACCGAGTCCTTCTTGTCCAGGTCTGTCCCTTCCTGCAGACGATATAGTCCCAACTGAGCTGCAGGACTGTAAAACTATTGCTAACCAACATCTGTCTTTATCTGACTCTAGTGAACCTTTTATTTTATTTCAAGATCAAAACTGGGGAAGTTAGACTGAATCTTTAGTCCGTCTTCCACTTAAGTGGTTCTGAGAACTGCTCCTACAGAGTTTTCTGCGTTGCTTTATGTTATGTTCTGCTTTGCTTTATTTTATGTACTTTTCCCTTTCCCCCTTTTATTTTGATTTTTTTTGATTGTTTGCATACTAAAACAATGGTTGAAAATCTACATGCAAGTGAATGTCACGAATCAAGATTTACATTCTGTTAATGTTTCTTCAAAATGTCTTCTGATGTAAGAAATGGAAGAACACCTCTGTCTTTTTAAGCTGATCACCAGCCTTTGTTCCGGCCAGACAATTTCCTTGCTGATAGGGTTATGTTTTCTGGCCATGTAAACTCCACACGAGCGTGTTTTTGACAAGCTGTCAGGACTAACCATCTGGAGTGATATCCTGGTGTATTTTTTTTCCACGTTTAAAACACCAACCAGAGAAAAACAATGTAATGATCATCTTGTAAAGTGATGTCTTAGAATCATATCAGCAGGGAAATAAATGTGCTAAGAATGCTGTTAAGCATCTATCCCAGTTGGTAGAATAATTGAAGGTGTTTATTGGGGATTTGTCATGAAAAGAATAACTGACTTAAGACAATATTGCTCTGGAAAAAGAAAAGGTTTTGAACTTCATTGAGACAAAATTTTTAGGCCTGACATAATTAGAGTTCTTTTCAAAAATTAAAAAATTAAGATGGCTTTTTCTATGACCATGAAATATTTCTGAGAAAGCCGCATACAGATTTCTTCTAAATGAATATGAAGGTTATCCAGTAATGAATTCTGAATTCGGGGAGATGCAAGTGCATTTCTCAGAGAGAAACGGAGAAGGGATTGCCCCCACACTTCTCTCTGCAAGAAAGTAATATTTTTAGGGTGGGTGTTTTTTATCTTAAATACTGGCTACCATCACCCTGAGGATACTCTCCTCAGAATTAAACCATAACTTTGGGTGCCTCTGGGGACTGACTCTTACTAAGAAATGCTCAATAAGCAACGGCAGCAAGGAATGTACATTCTTATCTGAGGCTGTCCAAGGATACAGGATTTGTCTATTATTAAATTTTAATTAATGGATGCTACTGCACTGACTAATTGGCCATTGTTCTATGAAGACCCATGTCAGTGAATTCCTGCCTTCAGTGAAGAATAAAATTTTTCACAGCAGGGACTCATTGCTCTCTCTTTGTGTTTGCACAGCATCTATCACAACAAGGTCTTGATTTCACATTTTGGTCCATTGCTATAGCATGAGTACTACAATAAAAATTAGAGCACTAAAATTATTCACCATCATAATTTTCTGTGAATGTATCTGTTACTTTTGCCAAATAGACTTTACAGTATGCATCAAAGAAATAAACAATGAACTGTATTTTTCCACAGCTTTTTGAAATTGTCTCTTAAAATATGTCTGTTTAACATCTGACAGTCAGGCTCTGTTAAGACCGAGAAATCCCCTTGGGGCTGAGCAGCTGAGATGTGCTAAACCAAAGGTACTGTGGGAATCACTTGCCTTCATGATTAACTCCCCTCCCAAAGGCTGAACGAAGAGGTAACTGCTCAGCAGAGGTCTGCTAATAGCTGGGTATATATTCAGTTCTTTGTAGGATTGATGCAGAAATTAATGCATTAATTTTAGTTGGGCTAAAAATTAGTCAAAAAACAGGAGCCCTGAGATCAAACCAGAGCAGAAGTCTGCAGTCTTGGAGATCTCCGCGTGCATCCTTGAAGGGCAGCAACTCCTGGGAACTGGGAAGAAGCCCAAAGAACTGGGATGTGGATTTGATCAGACGCTTGAGTTCCTTGCAGCACCTTCTGCAAATGGTACTGAATGGAGGCATCTTACAGCTTGCATCTTACACTGTGCCCATGCTGAGTGTGCCTTGCCAGTGATGTTGCAATCAATCCCCGAAGCCTTTCAATGGATCAAAGACCACGCAGTCCTGTAGGACTTTAGGTTACAAACCACAGAAGTAATTAATTCTCAGACAAATGTTTGTAGCAGAGATCTCTCCTCAGTATCTATAGAACTGTTGGCTATTTTATTTGTGCATTGTGCATCTCTTTTTAATAGCCCTCTTATTTTTATGGCGCATTTTTTCATCTCACATACTCCTGTTTATTCCATATATTACAAGCTTTTATGTTGTGCTTTACTAGTGGATCTGAACTTTGAAATTGTTGAAACTAAAACCCTATTGCCATAGTTTATATTTCCAATTTCTTGTATTTGTTTTCATTAATCATGCCTTTCTTCACAGGTGGTTTCTTGTATTATATTGTTGTTGATGCGAGAAAAACACAAGGTTTTTTTTTCCCTCTCATACATTTACTTTCCCCATTTGAATTGCTCCTGTTGCATTTATAAATGACCATACCTGCAAGGCATTTGGGCACTTAGATGAGAAATGTTGATGAAAGTCTGAGCTTTGAGACACTCCTGTCCATTTGCGGTTAATTTAGGCAGCATCCACAGCTCATGGATTTCTATCTATCTGCATCCAAATCTCTGGGTGGTTGTGTTCTGCTTCTTGCATTGCAAATGGAACAGAAAAAAAAACCCAAACCAAAAAAAGAGAGAGTAATATACAAGAGTACAAGAGTATAATAAGAAAACAAGTGAAGGGTCAAAATGGCCTAGATGTAGCACATTTTTCTTCATATGCTGAAAGAACAATGTCTGTTCAGCTTTGGGAGAACATATATTACAAACTTGAACATAAAATAAGGTATGTATATGAAGGCAAAGCAGGAATTGTTCTTGGTCTTTTTTACTGATAGGAGTCACTCCAGAGTAAGGAGTAGAAAAATGTTTAAAAACACACTTTCTTTTGCCCCCTCCCGCCAAGGGGGTAATAATGAAATACATTGTCTTCCAGATTTCAGACACACATGAGGCTTTGTAAGTACCTATTTACTTATAGTACTAGTGAGAATTATAACATTAATAAAGTATATAACAATCCCCTAACTCAGAATTCCACTATGCAGAGATCTAACTTCTCTTCATCCTCTTAATGTTGAGCAAAAGGTCTAGAAAAATACAAGGAGTGTTGCTGGATCTTACTGTACTTTGACGGAGTTCATCTAGAAGGATTCTTATCAGCATCTTTGGTGGCTGGGGGAAAAGAGGACACATTGGATCACAAGGAAGAAAGGGCTGTTCTTGCATCAGCACAGCTCACAGCCTGAGTTCCAGCTCATGGTTTCTGCAAACTGCCAGAAGTCCTTCAACCAAGCTCGCTGGGAGCTGACAAGACAGGGCTGAACCACAGCCTTAATGAATTTTTTCATTAATAATACTCTTGTGCTGCCGTAAATATCTAAGAGTCAAAATATAAACGAAGACAGCACGCAATCAAAACTCAGATACCTTATACCGAGCTCCCTTTATAGCCCATGTGACAAATTAGTAACCTGCATGTCCTTCATCTTCCACACCCAGATCACTGCCCTGTTTCTTTCGGTCTCTGGGATTAGAATGGTAGTTTAATGGGAGTCTTCAGCTTTGGAAAGAGAGAGGAGAGAAAAACAGCTGCCAATAAACCTGGACTTCTTCAACTGATGGCTATTGTGGGAGCATATGTAGGGCCCCTTGCTGTCACTGTGTCCTTCCATTTTCCTCTTTAGTCTATTCTGAGAAAAGCAGACATTTTTCTTTCTTGGTGCAGGATGTGGCACATTTTTCACCTTGCAGTAGCATACAAACCAAAACCATTAAAACAGCCAAAGACCATCATAGCAGCATGGCAGGACCATAAAAATGAGTCCACCTCTGCTCTGGAAATGGCTCAATTTTATTTTCCCCCTGCCATGTTGCCATAACAAATAGGAGCACATCTACAGACCTGTGGGAAGGGCATCCATTATTTCTCCATCCAGGTTCCGCACAAAAATTGAGCTCAGCCTTTGTGCAGTCCCTTTCAGCCTCCTTGTCCATTATTAATCCAGAGATTTACTGTTGCTTGGATTATATTTTTACTGCATTAGCTACTCAGGGTCGGATCTTACCAGCTTGCAGAGTCTGTAGTAAAAAACCTGCCTTGCCTGCTAGAGGCAAAAATCTGATCCTAAATGTAAATCCAGAATAAACATATTTGCTCCTCTCTTAATTTTTATCTGTATTTATCCCAAAGAATTTCATGAATTCTGGAGGATATAAAGCTGTCTTGAGAGCAGTCAGAAACTGTTTTTTGGTAGATACCATTTCCAATTCTTACCCATATTTTCTTCATACTTCTGTTGAAGAAAATCATGGGTGTTAACACATTGTTAAAGTGGAATTGTTAATGAGCAAAACACAGAGTAACACAATGCTTTACTGAGGTATATCACTTAGGAAATGTGTCTACAGGTATTGAAAGAAAAGTATTCAACATGAAAAATACAAATGCCATTTTAAATGAACAATTAAAAACTCTGCATGGGGCTTTCACTGACTTTCTAGTCGACATTGAAGAGAGCTGGCCTGTACCCTGCCATTGCTGCAGGATCACCTGGAGGCACTCTGTGTCCTCTCCTCTCCTTTTTCTTTCCTGGCTTTTTGCTACTGCAATTTGTATGCACACTGGGGTGTGATGGGACTGATTAGACTCTGCTGTAATAGAAGTAGCAGGTTGATTAAAAAAATATTTTTTTTCTTTCGTTTTACTAGAGGAACCTTGTAATAGGATGGTGGAGAAAAGTTTAAAAGTCCTTGAGCGCAAAAATCTAACACCCAGAAGTCAAGTCAAGCAAACTTCCCTTTTGAAGCCAGTCCTGTGGTTCAGGGAGCCTCAAATCTCAATTTTACTGAAACAGCAGGCCAAGAAGTCACAGTGAAAACCATTTATAGTTCATCTTAAAGAAAGACTCGTCTATACATGTGTAGTGGGTTGACCTGAATTGACAGACAACCTGCTAATCCAATTACGTTTCTCTCAATGTCACATGTTTAAATTGCGTGAAAAGGNAAAAACCCTTTGCGTCTAAGCCGAAATAATTATCCTTAAAAAATTAATAAACCCATGTAATGGTCCATGTCTTGCAGTATAGCAATCTGTAAGTTATCATGGAAAAGATGTGTTACACCACAGCAGTTTGTTTTTTTCTTCCTTGTCTGTTGAATAAACCTGTTATATTCTGCAAGTTTAGTGCCTGCTTTGCTTTCTCCTAATTTTTGTCTCACACAAAAGAAATGTTAAGTGAAACCGTCTACACTAAATTGGTGTTTCCCCCCGGTTTCTAAATTCAACCCGCTGCAACATGTAAGACAAGTCCGCACAACTCCACACTCTTCTGCAAAGCTTGGACAGCCAAAAGATTGGCTTTGCACTGCCTGCTCTGTCTTGGATAAACTTCCCATCTACTGGGCAAGCAAATGAAAACCCACTTGGGAAGGGTGCTTCTCCATCAGCCAACAAAGAGGCTGACATAGCCCGCCTTACCAGAGCTGCCGGTGTGCAGAAGCGGGACTTTTGCAGCACGTATTCCTGACCGGGCTGCACGCAGCTGGACATTCAGCTTCCCGGATGTCTTGGGTGCACTGATGATTAGTGCCAATGGTGTATCTTGGCCTTTGTAAAGGGAAAACCCCTCCAGGCTGTCTGTTAGCATTTCAAAGAACACACGATTATTCTGCAATTCTACAGTTTGGGTGCGAAATCTCAGCACAGAGTGGATCCCTGTTGCTGGCAGAGACGAGCTCTGGGTCTCCCAGAGGCGATCTGCCTGAGCCCTGCTGCAAACAGCTGCCTCTGCCCTGCCCTTCCCCTGGCCCAGCAAAGGCTGGCTGCAGCTAGAGACTGGGTCCTGTTTTATAGCTCTCCAGCCAGACTGGCACAACACAGTTGTCAGCCAGATTGGCGCTGACAAGTATCATATGCTTTCCTGCACCCGTTAACCGCCTGCTCCTCTCCCCAGCCTGGCTGTCACTCAGCCCGAGGAGCAGGTGCATCAGCATCTCTGTGTAACTGCCTAAGAGGCAACAAATAGATTTGCCAGGTGTAATTGTCATTCAGCAAAGCCAGGGATAGACAACCTTGTCTCTACACTGCTGAAGATGGGCTTTGCCCCCTCTCTCCTTCTCACGGCCTGTCCCCAATGTGTCATACAGTGGTTATTGAGAACTTCTTTTAAATAATTTCCCTGTGGTTGGAAGATGCCCCAGTGCTCACATTACTCACACTTGTCAAAACCGAGCAAAGATAGTAAAACATCCCTCTAGTGTCCTGAGGCTTTGGGCTGTCTTTCCACATGCTGTACTTGGCTTAAAGTACCCTCTGACTCTGGGTTTCAGAATGAAGAGGATGTTTGCATGCCTGAGGGAGAAATACTGTCCAGACAGGACTCCTGAGCCCTATTCCTGCTCCTCTGAGCTGTGAGAGACTTGAAGGAAAATTATCTTTTTGACTACAACACAGTCTTGCACCAGTTAACACCAGCCTGTGATCCTGACTTTACATTATTGACCTAGTTTACCCTGGAACTCATTTGGAATCTGTTCTCTGTGTAATGTCCTTACATGGGATAACTTTCTGCTTCTTGAATTTATCAAGGTATAGCTATTAAGATACTTGGAGCCTTAGCTTGTGTACATGGCAGCCAAAGGCAATTGTTGGGTGCCTGTGTTGAATTATGTGCTTAAATAATTTAAGGGCATCTGAGATATAGGCTTGTTCAGGTTAAAACATGCTCTGAAACTGCATAATTACACCATACCTTGTCCAATATAGCCCTAATCACAAGCAGCCTTGCAAAACAAGGCAAGGGTAGTACCCTTGATATTGTCTGCCAATCATGCTGTGTAATTAATAAATGCACTTCCTCCCACAAAGCTATAAAGTAGCTATTTCCACTGAGTCTGATCCTGAGTTGGGACATGCAATTTAAGGGCAAAGTGCTATTATTGCTAAACATTAGTGTAGAGATTACCTTTCCAAAAAGTAATCTCACCTCTGCCCCCAGTAAGGAATCTCAGTAAAGTACTGCACACTGCTCATCAAACTGGCCAGCCCTATAGCGAGGTGTTTTGTTTACCCTGGTGCCTTTGCTCCGTCGCTGATTTTATTTTGAAATAACTCTCATACAGCTCAGCCTTATCTCAGGTGACATCTGAGTTTCATTTAATGCACTGCTGAAGCACAGGTTCAGTCTGACTCCTTCAACTCATCCCAGAACCTTTTCCAGAGTAACAATACCTCTTTTGAGAGTGCAAATTGGGTCCCCACAGCTACTGGAACATGGGAGCCCTGTGTGACAGTCCAGCTCTGCTCTGAGTCAAACACCCTGTTCAGCTGGAGGGGAGGATGCCACTCAAATGGGAAATGCCTCAGCATGGAACCAGTGCTAAGAGGACATGGTTCAAATTCTTTGTGTGTAAATTGGTGCAAGAAATTAATGCTTCATTAAACCTGTGTTTCTTATGGTGAGACATAATCCTCATGAGACAAAGTCCACAGGGAATCTGCTATTTTTCCACATCAGGACAGTGACATTTACAGCTCTAGCAATTTCAGTGAATGTTGCTGCTTCCCTGATTCATAATGACAGTCCTTTGGCTCTGCCACCCTGCCACAGTGCCGAGAAAAAGACTTGGGATATTTTACCAGCACATGAGCTGGACTGACCAGCTGCTTTCTGTTAGTCCTGCTGTGATCCTGGGGAAAGCACTGGTTAAATTCAAACGAATACCATTATTAATGGTAGTTTTGTTTCAAGTCATAGTAACTTTCCCTGTAATGTAAAGCATCATTTTCACTAAATCAGACATTTGAGATGGAAGAGCTCAGTACTCACAGCAATTAATAGTCAGCAAGATATCCCTGAGCTGGGCAAACATCCCAGCTGCTATCAGAGGATGCTGTAACACACTGGAGAGAGCTTTGGCTCAGGTGATGATATTGGCATATACACTGCAGACATCCAGGTTAATACAGCAGGAGGCTGACAGTGGCTGGTGGTGGGCTGAAACACTGCTGGTGTTGGGCTCCTTATGAAAGGTGGGACTGGCAGGATGTCTGTGGAGCTGGGGTTGTGCTGAGCCATGGGCAGCACCTCAGGTCACTGGCAGGATTGCTGGGGCAGGAGAGGTCTTTTGACAGGACTGCTGTGAGCTGCTACCTGCAGGCACACTCTCTTCCCTTGCGCTGCTGCAGTGTGTGCACCATGATGGGGCCAAAGGCTGATGTTTCTGGTTTTTCCAAAGAAAACTGTGTTTGGGTTTTCCCAAGGTGTATGTTTTTCTACAGCAAGATGCTAAAGTGCTGTACGTAAAGCAGACAGGGCATGATTTTCCACTCATTTGTAGATACTCCAGCAATCATCTTTTCACTGTATCAGTCCACAGCACAAGTTGATGCTAAGCAGAGAACACTAAGCCCCAAGATCACCTCCAGCATTACGGGCAGGAACGAGGAGATAAAACCAAGTTAGGAAAAAATAAGGCTAGGAGTTTCTTCTGAATGAATCTCGATGAATATCCACCAGCAAGGAAGAGAACCACAGGAGTGGGGTATATCATGTAGGTGACTGGAGTGATGCTCCTGGGACATTCTCTGTTGATTTCAGCAAGCTCCAGTTCTTACTCTGTGGCATACAATCTCATTCCCTTTCCTGCTTCTCTGATAGTAAGTTTTTTCCCAACACATTGCAAATTCACAGCCTCCTTGTGTATTACCACAACCCTCTCTTTCTCCTACTTGTGTATCTTCATAAATATCCTGCTTCTGTGGTGGTGAGGACAGTATGATACAGATAGAAATAGGAGGAGGATAAGGGTTGACTTTAACAAATATTCCCAGGGATTTTCTTAGGAACACCTGTGAACAAGTGCCTGGGCATAGGATGGCAAGGGAGCAACTGAGTGGAAGAAGATAAGGAAAAAAGACAGAGAGAGAAGGCCATGCTTGTTTGCCATTCTTAGTTTCTAAAGTAGCTGTGGAGAGGTGAGCTTGGCCTTTCACTGTGCTCTTGGCATTTTGTTCTACTTCTGCTGCCTGAAACAGTGTATTTCAGTAATCAACAAATGTGATTTCTAGGCACTGTCACAGAAGAAATGGTAATAACAGAAAGGGTGAGACTTCAGATCTGATGGGCTTAAAATTGCTAGTGCCTAACACTGAGCAAAAAAAAAAGCCTGGTGAAGACAGGGTTTGTTTGGGTGGGTAATCCACTTGAGGCACTCCACCGATGGCTGCCTTGTTCCAGCTATGTACCTTCAGCTAAGAAGCTGTAAATTATTTACCAAGGCAGCAAATTAATGGAATCAGCAGCACCTTAGTGCTCAGTGAGTCATCCATAAAACATGCTTCCCTGTGTGAGGACATGGTGTGCTGGTTGAAAGCAGGCTGAGGAGGGAGGGACTGTGAGATGAGGAGTTTGGGATGGCAGAGATAGGAGTCTTCAAGAGACATGAATAAGAGGGGGGAGGAGTAATCCTAAATCAAGATTCCCATCTGCCCTCTGAGTTAATGTGATGATAAGCAAAGAGAGAAAGTATAAGAAAAGAAGGAGTTTTTAATACTTGGCAGGAATTATTAGAGGTGACAGAGAGAATGGCTTATTTTATTGCTCCCTCCCTCATAGACATATTTCTATGCATATGGAATATGATTGTAAAAGTTTTTGCTTTTCTGAAAAAACAGCAGGAACATCAAGTAGCTCTGGCCCTGGAGTGGAATGTGCTTCCAGCTCCACAGCTCCCTGTTGTGCTTGCCTCTCCCTGAAGATTCTGGTTACAAGTCTGCTGAGCTCTAAAGCACCTTTCCTCTAAAGGCAGTCACCTCACACAGCAGTGCCCAGCTGTGCTGGGAAATCCCTGCAGATCTTGCATGCCCCCTAGTGAAATTCCCTGCAGGGCCAGTGACATGAAGATATTAGCCTTTTTTGAGTTGATGAAGCCCTCGGGAGCTGCTGACTTTTTAAAATCCTATGGCTTGGAAGAAGTCACTGCATCTTCAGCTGAGTTTGGAGACAGGACAAACTCATCAATTTATCTATTGATGTACGAAGCAAAATACCCTTTCATTTAGGTAAGGTTTGTCATGGTCCTCAGGCTTTAATGAAAAATTATTTTAATGAAATATCTTTACAGACAAATCTATCTTGGTGCTGGGTGGATGTTGGAGAAAAAAACGGAAGCCACTTTGAAAGAAAGCAAAACATTGCTGTCAGATAACTAGCAGGCTGTGGATCAGCATGAAAGGTCTGGTTTAACAGTGCAGGAATAGCAATTTATCTGTGCCATTAATGGGTCAGCTTGTGGCTAGAGCAATATTGCCCTAGAACATATCTTCCTAGCCCTTTGTTCAGGGATTACCTACAGCAAGGGGCTAAACTCCCCCAGCAGGCTGTAAGCTTTTAAGAGTGGGGAATTTGTTCTGTGGTCTCCAAGAGCAGGCTCCAGTCCCTGACTGGGGCAGCTGGACCCCTTCCACCCCCACCATGGCCCGTGCTCAGAATAATTTCCAAATTGTCCACAAGACAGTAGCTGTGATAGGCAGTTCTCTGCAGTGTCTACGTGTGTACGGCTTTGTGACAGCAATCTAAAGAGTTTTCTAAGTGTCTGGAGGCTTCCCACGAATGTTACAGGCTGGGAAAATATTTCACAGACAGGTGAAAAAATAGGGAAACACCCCAAATGGCAAAAGGAGTATGGAGGAGACTTGTGTCAGACGCTGCACGTCCAGAGCAGTTTAGAGGTATTAGTTTCTGCTAGCCAATTCTGAAAATCAGTGCAGCTTAGCCAGGTTTTGGGAATCCTTTTTTTTTTTGCCATCGAAGCAAGCTCTTGCAGGAATACTTGAGCATTAAGCAGTTAATTAAATCTGACTGTCCTCACAAATAGCATTAGAAGGATGACACTTCAGAATCCCAGTATGCAGCTGAGGTTTGTGTGGGCAGTTAATTCCCCTTGCCCTGCCCTCCCATGATTTTCAACAAGTTCTCTCAGGGTTATAATGAGGCTGATGATTGCTGGTGCCTTTGACCATTTAATAAATTAATGATAATAACAAATGTCTATGCATCCTTCATTAGGTGATACAGAAATGACTTTACCCTGAAGCTGGGGTTGCTGGAGCTTGACAGCTTTGCTGGATGGGTGGATATGGGGGTTAGTTACTCAGTTTATTATGTGTGCAGCACAGAATTTCGCCTCCTGTAGCTCTCAACCTTGTGAGTATTCGCTGCTAACTTTCTGCAGCAATATAGTAAAAAAAGAAAAAGGTAAAATTCCAAAGAAATAAAACTGGTTTTTGCATCGGAAGAGTGTGAGATATTATGTTTGGCTTCACCCTCCCAGAGTCAAAGGAAACACAGAATCCTGTTCACCAAGATTTGTCTGTTTGTTTGAGGAACGCAATTTTTTTATCTCTGGTACTAGCATTTGGTGGGGTGATGGCTGGAGGCTTATTTAATCTGGCAACACTCTAAGAAAATCTCAGAGGATCTGTAAGACCTTCATTATTCAAGCATGGCAGAAAGGTACAGTCTTGACTTCTTCTGAAAGAGATCAGAGAAAAACAAGGGAAGAGTAATGAGGATTTTGAGTTCTCTTTTACTAATGGTTTTGCACCAAGGTCTTTTGGGTAGTTCAGTACATTTGGTGCTCTTAGATTTACAAGGAACGGACTTCAGCTATCTTTCTCTATAGTTTCAAGTATCCCAAATTTCTGCAGCTGAAGGTACTGCATTCAGCTGAATACAGTGCTCAGAGTGACCGCTTGAGCAAAGCAGGTACTACCGCAATTTGTGATTGCTAGATGGTTTCCTTTTCCCCCAAACCTCCTGGGTCAAAACTCACTGCAAAAAAAGAAGAGGACTGAGAATTTAATCATTTCTGTTTAATCCTCCTCTGCAGCAACACCTTTTCCTTCCCATAATTTTGTGCAGTGAACTTAGCTAATCTCAGAGCACACTGTATCCCATCTTCAGACCTGAATCCTCTTGGGGATAGTCTAACACTTGAGCTGACACAGAGCTAGAGGTAGCATATGAGTCTTCTCCACAAGTCTTTCTTTTGCTCTTAAAGAAATATTAAAGTATGTCTTAGAGAAATACTCTTCTAAAGTATTTGATGTCACTAGGATTATTCCAGACTTAAACTATTGGGACCAGAAGCTCATGTTGGCATTGGGTTATGCTCAGAATTGGTGCTTTATGGCTGCAGAAGTGCAAAACAACCAGAGTCTGTAAAAGGTCACTGACTGCAAAATACCTTGATACTCTCTATACTTGGGTTTCAACTCTTTCTGATGTTCTACTTGAGTTCTCCATCCTGTAGTAAAATGTGTGTCCTGGATCACCTGACGAACAGCACAACACCTGTAAATAGGTGCTCTGCTCAGGGTGGGTCAAACAGGCAGGGTTTAAATCCGTCATGGCTGTTGCATTATCCGTCCTGCACCGATGGATATTTGGCAGTAACTTGTGACAGTCAATCCAATGACACCCCACTCACTCTACTCTTTGCCCTGCAGTGGAGAGGAATGTGAGATAATTGTGGCACCAAGGCTTAACCATTAAGGTAATTAAAGTCAAATTAATTGTATTGCTGAGGTGCTTTTTGCTTACTGTTTAGTGACATGGACACTAAGCTGCCTTTTCATCTCTTCTTCATTTTGGAGACCAAGTGTACAGAGGGGAGTTCTGAAATATTTTGAGGAGGGCAGAGAGGGGATTGTTGAGCTGCATTGCTCTCTTTCTCCTTATAGAGACATACTCAGCCTCTTTGCCCTGTTGTAATCTTAATGGTTGTCCACTCTGGGTCTTCTGTTGTACTTTTATGAGCCAGGAAAATTATAGTTTGGTTTACAGACCATTATTTCTGATGGTTCCTTCCATTTTCAAGGCAATATATGTCCTCTATAAATGCAGGCACTGACCAAATGCCCAGGTATTCAGCTCCAAGTTGATCCTTTGCTAATAGGAAACACAATTTTAAGAAACTATGAAACCAAACTGATGATTTCTTGTCCTTATTGTAGGAAATTAGTCATGAAATGCAGAGAAGTGATGGAAGGAGAGTAAAAGTATTCTGCCTTGAAGAATATCCTTATTTCTTAGTCTCAAGAAAGCTGAGATTTAGGCAGGAGGAAAATGTAGGCACTGAATCTTCAATCTGCTCCTTTTATATCCTATCCTCACCAGTCTGCTTTCAATCACACAAACCCTCAGCAATGTCTTTTTTAAGACCTGGTTAGCAAACGCATGGGAAGGCAGAGCTGGCCACAGCTGCAATGTTGATGGGCTTCACACGGACAAATGTGTCATTTCTCCTGCCTAGCTGAGAAATTAAAACGGTCCTTTCCCCCTGCTCTCAATTTTATGGTGTGTTGCTCCATCATAAAAAAATCAATTAAATTGCATCTGATGGAGGCTGGCCCAGAGAGCTGTCTCTATTTGTGTCACCCCAGGCAGGTACTGGCAGCAGTGCCAGAATGCAGGAGAGCCGTGGAGCGCAGCCAACTCACAAGTGGGATATTCTACTACAGGACGCCAGCTTACTGCATGGCAGCAGCTCTGCTTTCCCTGGTGACGCCTTATGGCTGGGCTCTGCTTTATCCTAATTAGGCCAGAGGAGGGATTGACTGGCTTTATTATCTCCAGAAATGAGTGACCATAACCTTGTGACTGCTATTCTGCTCAGAGGACAGAAATAGTGTCAACATTGGCAGCTAAAACTGAGAGAGCACCAAATGGCCTGTGCATTTTAGCATTCAGTCACTCTCTCAGGTTGACAAATTTGAGGTAGATAGGGGTGTAGCATTTTTTATCTACTTTCTCATGGTGTCAGTGGCATGAATTAAATTCTTGTGTTCTTTGATTTTTCTAGTAGCTGCCTGATACTGTGTTCTTCCTTCTTATAAGTCTACATTGTTGCTTAGAGAATATGAAATAATAAAGACTTAAAGTGGTAGTATAGTGGGTTTTAAACAAACCACCCTGGGAATAATTTCCTTCTATTAAAAATGTTTTCAACACTTTTAGAATGAAGTTTTTGTAGGGATACTTCATTGCCCTATCACTCTTTTCTCCTGGGGTTGTTGCAGTTCCTGGAAATCCTTAAAATCTGGGCTGGACTATTGCACAAATAAGAGACGTGTTAGTAAGAAAATAATATATGAAGCATAAAATACGATATCTCCTGCTGCTGCATTACCTATTAGCATGTCTTTATCTCAACCCAGGAGTGTTCTCACTTTTACTGTTTTGATCCTCTCCTGCATCCCACCGGGGGAAAGGGTGTCTGTGTGGAGCTGAGTTCCTTGGCAATGCCACACAATATAGAGACAGGTTCCAAGTGAACACTTTACCCTCATGTGCCTGCTGTGAAGTGGTTGACATATTGTTGTGGCTTTGGTTTTTTTTTTTCCTGTTGTTGTAAAGTCTTCTCTTTAGTTTATGCCCTCAAAACACATTTAGTAGAGCACTTTGGTCAGACAGGTTTTTTAAATTGGATGGAGTCCATCATTATTGTGCCGAAGTGATTAATACCTTCTTTTTCACAGCAACATTTGTTTGCTTGCCATCAATCTTTTTAGGTTTTAGAAGCCATAGATTGCCGAGGTATACATGTTTTCAACATGAGCACTGTATTTAAAGATTAATGTTAGAAGCCTAGCTTTTCAATACTGGCATTTCCTGAACCTAACTCAGGGGAGATGATGGTTAGTTCAAGTGTTAACTGCTCTCCAGAACCATTCCTCAACTATGTTTTGTGCTGCTGTTACAGCCTCTTGCATCTTCCCCAAGATTGCTGGTCAACAAACAAACCCATCCAGGCTTTATCTAAAGAAGTTTTTAATGTCACCCTTGACATGTATCTCTGACAAGCCTACCATTACAGATCCATAATTCATTTGCCTCAGTAAACTTGAGGCTGAGTCTTCCAAAACTTTTATTTCCTTTTCATTTTGGGGATAGGTGTGTAATCTGGTGTGTCACTTATCTGACACAAGGAGATAAGAAAAACCCTAGTCTTGAATTCCTTCTCTAATGGGCATTTTATTACTTAGCCTGAATCTTACTCTTGTGAACCTCTTTTTGACGATGCAGGATACTTTCTGAATTGCCTCCACTTTGATTTAAACAGTAGTTAATCACACTAAGAAAAAACCCTTTTGATTATGTTTTTAAGAATTGTTAATTAATGCTAATAAATAATCTTATATTTAGTGTCTAATCTTTTTGAGGTGAGAATATGAAATAATTCTGAGGTGAGGGTTTTGTTTCTTGATACCTTTCATCTTGGGGGGCATGAGTATTTACACTAGTTTAAATGGCTAATATGGAGAGGCAGGTAAAGATTTACTAAGTAAGCACATCTTTCAGCAGCCTGCTTTTATCTGGCTTTATATTTTGAGTCTCAACAATATCCCCAAATGCAAACGTGAAACTGGCCTAAGAATAAATAAAGGACTGTTTTTTAGTTTAATAGTACAGTTGATATTTGTTGGGACCACAACGAACAGGTCAGCAAACTGAGAGAGTACTGGGCTGGAGAAGTAGGAGCAGAAACCTGGAGAGGGATGGGGCAGGGTAGGATTGCCCTGCACTCTGCTGTGGAGTTGGCATCTTGTGGAACACAACCTGGAGAAGCTGTGCAGGGGAAATTATACCCTCCACAGTCCCCAGGGTGTACACTGACCTGGCTGCTTTGAAGCTTGCTGTGCTTTTGAGGTGACACTTCTTCCTACCAGAAATTTTTCATATCTGAAGATGAAGGAAGGCAAAGAACCTGCTGCCAGCCCCAAACACAGACACAAAGATCTGAAGGGATTTTACAACAGTTTTAGCTCTGCTGCTGCTTCTGAGCTTGTTTTTTCCCCCCTCATTAGGAGGGAAAATGGAGACAACACACTCATGATAAACAGAAATAAATCATAAAGGGATGTTATTGGTTGCTTTTCAGCTACTGCAAAAAATACTCTTGTCATTGTGAGTGGTTGCAGAAAAGCTGACATCTCAAGATACCTTTTTTCCTTACTACTAGTAATTTAATTAGTCTCCAGCAGTTTGAGTAAACATTGATTTTTAAATTAAAAAAATTTCACATCCTGTTTTAAATATTGATCTTTCACCTTTTCCAGGTGGGAGGTAAAAAGAGATTTGCTGCACAGGTTTAAAACATTCTTATTGGTTTTCCTTCCAACTTAGCTAGTAACAAAATCCATATTTATGTACCGAGAATCCATATTTATATACCAAGAAAGAAATATTGTAGCCTCTGTATTACGCTGATTACTCTTTAACAGGAGTTAAACTTGCTGTAGCACTTGCTTTGAGATTTCTATTTTAATTACCAGGGACAAAAGGGAAGTTAGTGAGACTGTGGGCTGGAAAGTACACTGAGGATCAAGCTGCTGACAAGAGAAGTGATGTTTTTACTGATATTAGTAGCAGTAGCATCAAAAGAATATGCCCCAAATCTGAGCTGACAGGATTCCTCTGTGACAGCCACTAGATATACACACACGTGATGGGAGACAATTCCTTCTCAAGTGAGTTTGCAGTAACAATAGCCAAGATGAACAGAGTAAACTTTTCCAGCCTCATTTTTAGGCATGATGAACTGAGGCAGAGAAAGACTGAATTGATGGAGCCAGGATTTTCCTGCTTCATGGGGAATCTACAGTTTTGGGGTTCTGTTGTGCATCCTTTCCAGTTGTTTCAGCCATAAGAGATTCCCTTTCTCACCTGGAAATGGTGGAGCTGGGTGTAATGCTGCACAGTCCAGCACCTGCTATCTCAGTCTAACCATGTACTACTACAAGTGCAACTTAATGAGAAAGGGCACTTCTGCCACCAGGGAGATAATCCAAGTTGTTATAAACTTCCTGACCAGAACAATTTTATGAGGCTGCTCTTTTTACCTAGCTTATTCATTGCAACCAGGCTCTTTTCTGCAGTGTCTTTTGAATGCAGTGAACTGACACTACCTGAGATAATTTTCATAGCAGTGATCTGCAGGTTTGCTACAATTGAGGTGACCTGGGATGACTCAGGTATTTGTGATCGAGCAAAAATATCCTTAAACGCTGAGACCTGTGAGTGCACAGTTGTTCTGTAACCTATCCCTTTCTATTTACAAAAGCATGGAAGATTAGGGCCCTAGGGAAGATGAGGTCTGATAGCAGGCTATCACCATCCGAACAATTTATTTAACCTGTGTGTTGTCCTAAAAATTCTCTAGGAATGGACTAAAAGCTGGAGGAATAGTCCTTTACTTGCACAAAGTTTGCAGGTTAAAGGATGAGAGTCTGGTCTTTGCTGAATAGTCCTGAATTCTCTTGGTTTTTCTGTTCCATGTGCAGAAAAAAATTACAAACTCTTTTCATGAGCTCTAAAACCATGAGCATCCTTACAGATTCTGTTTTTTAATGCTGTAGTATTATTCCAAGGGAATGGATGGCATTTGCTTTAGAAGCAGCTTGGTACATAACGTTTCTAAAGCCCCAGAAATGTGGAGAACAACTTACACTGCAGCATTTTTGATTGGAGCTTGCAGGCTATGCCAGCAGAATTAATTAAGGGTGTTAATTTCCTGCGTTAGTCCTTGGCTTCTGTGGCTTCTCCTCACCTGTACTAACTGTAATTTGTGCAACTTCCTTTAGCTTTGCTTTAAAAGCTATTTAAACCCTGAGCATCTCAGGAACCTGCTGCAGAATATAGATATACTTTGTTGAATTGTTATCCTGTCTCCCAGTAAGAGAGCTTTGTGCTGTTAATTACAGCCTGAAGCTATTGAGTGCTACTGCTGTGTTAAAGTAAGTGGAAGGAATGCTCTATGTCTCTGAACATAGGCCACTGAGCATGATGGGTTCCTTATAATCTTGCTAATTCTTTTTTTTTTTGAGGTGATAATTTCACAATTCTTAGGAAACATTTTGTCATATTAAATGATGTGGTTGAAAGTCCTGCTTAATTATTGATGCACCGAGAGCATCAGTATGGATCTAACATACCATCGGATGGAGACTTTTCTGCTGCACATTGAAAGTTTAAGCTTCAGGAATGGTGTGTTGATGAATTGATGCAGGGTTCATTGCCAACATTCTCTTGCATATTTTATGAGGCAAGGAAATGATGGGAAAGATGGCTGATTTTCCGCCTGGAAATTCCACCTTTTAACAAAGACTGAGGCTAAAGGCAAGCTCTCACATCCCCGAGAGAAAGTTTTCACACAGAGATCAACAATTTTACTCTACCCTGTGTGACATTTAGCATTGAGAGGATGGATCTGTCCTTTTCAAAGAATATGTCTGACTATTTTCCTAACTTTGTGAAAGGTTTGATGACTGACAAGCTGGATCAGTACTCTTCTCTGTGCTGCCATACAGCAAGAGCTGCTGATATTTTTCCAGATCCTTTCATGGCACACCTGCTTGCTGTACAAAGTCATGTTGAAGATGATCTGACCTCACGATAAGTAAGGCTTGAGAGATAAATGGATGGGTGTGCAAAGTGATCACCTGCCAATACTGGGCACAGAAATATAATTCCAGGACTCTGGAAGACAGTTTCCCTGGGCCAGTGGAGGTATAAGACAGTGAAGAAAACTGGAAAATCTTTGAGAAACTGAGGAGCTCCTCCCACGAACTATGTTGTTTCTTGGTGCTTACATTACATTTTTCCTACAGAGAGCAAAGAAATTGAAGCCAAAACTCAGAGAAATGGATTCTTCAGCTGGGGCCATCCCATAAAAGCTGAGCATTAAAGCATTTGTTGTGTAAGAATTTATTTCTGTGGACCTCAATTTTCCATTTCCTTTCTGTGCGTGGGGGCAGTGGGTTTGGCCACTTGAGGGCTGCGCTATCGTTTCTTTCCGTAGGACAATTTAGAAATGATATTGCTCTGCAGGCTACAGTAAACAAAGGCATTTCCTTCAGAGAAGTCCCTCAGAGGTCAGAGGAATGATGGGCTAGATGTCTCCCAGCCAACTCATCTAAGGCTGCCTTTAGTTGTCACTGCATCATGCAGCAATAGAAGTCCTTGCCTTAAGTCCTGGCATGGTGCCCTCTGGTCTCTATTTTGGACCATGAAGCCAAATAGCTGATACCAGTAAATTTTTCCTTTGTCTGACAACCCCAACATTTTTATATTGATACCTACTCTGAGAAAAATGCACTGAAGATGAGGAGATTATCTATTCCCATGCACTCTTCATGACAGAAGGGCAGCACAAATCCCCTCTGTTATAACCTGCCTCTCCTGAACCTCATGACAAAGCCTATAAACCTGGAACAGCTTCCAGTGAATATATTATCAAATTGTCAACAGACACAAGAAAGCTCTGTAGAGCCTCCCAGTCAGCTGTAGCCAGGTACCTGTCTGTATTAGACCAGGGCAGATTTACTCATGCATGCTCAATGTTATTTTGACCTG
Source organism: Ifrita kowaldi (assembly GCA_013398055.1). Taxonomy (NCBI): domain Eukaryota; kingdom Metazoa; phylum Chordata; class Aves; order Passeriformes; family Cinclosomatidae; genus Ifrita; species Ifrita kowaldi. The sequence goes on along the minus strand of VZRS01009169.1, from coordinate 316,710 downwards.
GTTTTGTGCTAGATCTGGCTTATGAACAGAACTTCAACACTGTACTTGAACCATAATATCCGGTATAGACATATCTGATAAGAGATTAGAGGTCTGAGCTTTCCAAAAAATGTGCAGACTAGAGTAATGGAAAATTACAGCAATCTGCAAATTGAGAGCTGCCTCTATACTAAGTCACACATCACCATTGCAAGAACACCAAAACAACAACAACAACAATATAAAAAAACCAGCCCCCCCCAACATTAAAATATCCATCCTTTTGAATAACATCACACTGCAATTTAGATACAAAAAATTTTCTCAGTACCCACCCCTTCACCCCAGTAGCCTCTGTGAAGAGACTAGCTGGGAATGTGAGAGAACAAAAAGGCTAAGGGATCACAGTAAGCATTTGTGATTTGTTGAGGCTGATCACAGTCAAATTGGAGAACAAGCTTTGTATTACATTTTGAAAATATTTTAACCCATTCCATATATCAAATTTCATAATGTACAATTCGAGTCCAATTCACACTCAGAATGGCTACAGATTTTCATTTTACTTTAAACTGTGCTCTGATTGCTATATATTCAAGACCCTGCCTGATTGAATTTATAGGTAAATGCTGCTATTTTTTTTTATTAATAATTTAACTCTAATCCCTCTGGTTGCTGTTCCTTTGTAGAGAGAATATTGTACCTCTCCACACTTTCATTGCGACAAACATGATTTAGAAATCAAGAAAGGAAACCCTTGGAGGATATTTATTGCACCACAGAGTGTAAACACTGTAAGGTCTGCTTCTGCAAGTTCATTTAAATGTTTTCTTCCTACTGTGTAGGCCAAATCTGAGTTTGGACCAAACACTGGAATGACTTAGTGCACTTGCACTTTAAACTCTTGTAGTTAATGAGGGTAATTATTTAGAGACAAGTCTACCTTCTGTTGAATATCCCTTCTGCAGTTCAGCTTGCCAGCCTCAATCTGGAAGTTGAGGACAGGATACAATGACCAGAAAGGTAGTTCAAAGTTTTATTTTCTCTAGTCACTGTACAATGAATCAGTTTTGAAGGAAAAGCTTATAAACCATAATGGAAGAGAAAACATACCTTGAACTGTGCAGCCTGTCTATCCTGTGCCCAAAGTGCTCTGTGCTACGAAAGTTATACAGCTTGGGGAGGGTGAAAAAGTCACCAAGGTGAGTCTGGTTGCTGTTTACGAGTTTTTCAGCTTGTTTGGCCCCAAAAGAGCAAGAGCAGGGCAAAAAGGCCTTATAATGATGTGTTTGGCAACATCCTTGTGCCCAGACCCTAATGTCATATCCTGAAGTTAGAATTGGAGATGGCAGCACAGGGATAGTTACAGTGGCTCAGCTGGAAGTAAGAAGAGTAGTGGCTAGACAGGAACTCTCCCTCACCATCTCTGCAAGCCTTTGTGCCTGAGAAAACGCATAGCTGCAGTTTTATTTTGAGAATTCTGGGATCTGAAGCTTAACTGATGGGGCTGAGGGATTAGGGAAGGGAAATGCAGGTGTATTTGGGCTACATCATCATGTAGGTCCCTTTCTACTGAAATAGTCTATTCTATACCACAGGTAAAGAGCAGTGGATTCTGCATTTACGTCTGGTTCCTCATGTCACCTCTTCTATAACGAGGCAGTGCTGAGTCTGACCTACTTTGGAAACCAGCACGAAAATCTCTTGCTTGAGCACTATTATATATGTATCTATAAAAATTTAAACAAGAAAAATGAGTGCTTCAAAGTAACATGTTTGATTATATTTAAATTCAATCTCTGTCTAAAGCAGATTAATTTTAAGCCTGCCCTTTTGAAGGAAAACAAACAAGTACCCCACAGAATAACTGCAGGAATCTGAGTGTCTAAGGTTCCCAATAGAAATTATATTTTCATTTATCTCTTCTGGGACTGCTCCTGTGAGGAATTTGGCTTGGCTTGAAGCAGAAATTTTCCAGAGCCATGACCTTAAAGCCATAACCTACAGAATGTCAGACACATTGATGGGCCTCAAATGGCTGGGCAAGATACAAACCACAGTGTATAAAACATCCTTAACCAACTTGCTGAGGGAGTGGAACCTCTTTGTGTATGGAGCAGGCCAGAGTAACTGAGTAATCCTGAGACTGAGGTGTGGGAACACCCCCCTTGCTGCATCTACCTAGAGCTACCTCAGCTTCAGAAGGAGGATTCTTTTGAGTGTAAGTAGTGTAGGCTGTGAATTGGACTGCTTTTTAAAACCCAACTGGCCTAATGCTCTGCTACAACTTGGCACATCATGTGGGGAGAGCTCCAAGTGACTGCTTTCAGCTGGCACTGGCCTTGTTCTCCCTGTCACTCACGGAACAGCAATGAGTGAATATTGACCTTTCTAGAATGGAACAGCAAACTCTTCAGCATGTGTCACCAGCCATGGTTGCCTTCATCTGTCTCTCCCTCCAAGCTGCTGTGTCAGAGCTGAGACAAACAAAAACAAAACAAAAAAACCAAAAACCAAACAAAAATAACAACAAAAAAAAACCAAACAAAAAAACCCACCCAAAACCAAAAACAACACCAACACCAAGAACACCAACACCAACAAAAATATATATATATTTCCTTTCCGGAAACTCCATTTCCAAATTTACATTTTTTTCTCAATTATGTTTTAGGAAAGGAAATGAAATCTTGAAAACAGAGAATAAAGTGTAGCAAACGCTCCGGCAAGGAGATAGGATCACATAAAATGCAATTGAAAAAAACCAGAAAATTTGGAAATGTAGTGACTACAACAAAATGTACTGAGATGAAATGAGGTACGGTGAAAGGACTGAAACTTGCCAAAATTATTCCCATTGAAATCCCAAAATCAGGGAAGAAAGGTATACAAAAAGACAGGAGAAGGAATTGAAGAAATGAAATGCTAAAAAAATAAAAAAGTGAAAATTCTGAAATGAAGTGAAAACAATAAAAGCGAATGAGATGACATGAAGTGCAGGGAAATGGACCAAAGCTTGCCCAGTTGAGCCTCATTGAAATTGCAAGATTTCATTCCTTTTCCTGAAAGGAAGCAATCTAAATAAATTATATACTTATGTTGTCACCAATATAAGTGCATATGGATCTGGATTAAAAGCATCATGAATACATTTCAAAGAATGTAGTGTAAGATGTTATTGGAATGTATATTGTGAAGTATCATATGTCAATATTGTCTGTAACAAATTGTGTTAAATTTAAAGTCAATGGAATATTTATGTAAAGTACTTAAGCTGCCTATACCTATTCTTTTTCATGTTTCAGTTTTTCTAACTACCGTGTCTTTTTCATGTTTTTGGGGTTTGTTTGTGTAAGGATGACATTACTTACAACCTTAGCTTACTGTAAATTAACAGTGTCATTTGTGGGGGAATTTAGATAAGCTTTTCAAAGTCTGAACATTTAGCTGATCCTTTTTAGTTTAGAAACTGTGCTGGGTATCTGTTTTGATTAGTTTTTTTTAAAAAGAGATGTCTGCAAAGAAGGCATTCTGGGGAGAAAGATTAAATTGTTACATGAGAAGATGAATGTTTATTGCTTACTTTCTTCTGTTTTAAACGTGAGATAATAAAATATCTTGGTAGGTTAAGATAGCGAGCTTCATTCAAGATTTATTATGAAGATTCATTGTGGTCAAATCTCATTTTAGGTAAAATTATTTCTTATTTGCAGAAGTCACAGTGTTCCCTCTATTAAAAACCAATAAAATTTCCTAACCTTTGAAAGTTTTTAAAAGGCCAATTCTGCTTGTACTTGTGCTACAAATGGTATCACCTTTTTCAGTTTTTTAAAAGCTATTATGATTAATTTTATTATGTCTCTGTATTTCCATCACCTACTTTGCTGTGAGTGGAAACATATTTTGCCCAGACACTATGTGCAGGATTAGGACACCGCAGCTGAAATTGAATTGCTCCTCATTAACAGCTTTCCCTTAATTTTAAGAGAATGCGTACAAAATTAATGCAAGAGATAAGCATTAGTAGCTGAAAGACCACCAGAATTTCCTGAAATAGAAGTCCATCACAAAGAGAGGGCCCCATTCCTTTCATCACTTATTGGAAGGATTGGTGTGTAGTGACAACATAGTTAAAACATTAGTTTGTAGAAAAGAAGGTTGTAGACCTCCTGTCAACAGCAATAACCATGTGCATTTTATCTTCAAACAAATAATACTTAAAAAAATCCAAATATTCTACTGAAAAATTGGAAACCAAAGCATGATACTGATGTTAAAGTGAATCGGTAATCATAAAGGTAATGGGAGACCATCACTTTTTGTGATCACTTTCATCACTAAGCTTGCACGCATACTTAAAACTGGTGAGATTGGCGCTGGAGTCAAACAATGTAGTGAAGAAAAAAACTGGCTTGGATTATATTCTTCTGCCCTTTTGTTGGTTAATTACAGCAGTGACTTCACCTGTTGAGCTCCCATGCTCACATCTGGTTTATGTGTTTGAAGTGGCAGCTCTGAGCCCTGTGAGATGCAGGGACAGGGGCTGTGGGGTGCAACATCCTCATCTCAATCCTTGGAATGAGCACCCAAGGACCATGTTTACACCTTCTGGATTCAAACAGGGGAGCGAACTAACAGATATGCAGCATGAATGACAGAGACCTGGGCCCTGGACAGGAGCAGTGAGCTGACCAAATTGCTGGTATTAAATGCTCCTTGAAAACCAAAGGGACAACAAACAAGTTACCACCAATTTTGGAAATGGATCTTGTGAATTCAGTGGGGAGGGGTTGTTGGCATCCCTTGGTTTGTGTGCATTCCTACAGTGTATGGAGACCTCTTGAACTGAGGAGTTCAGTTTATGGTTTTTGAAATTCACTGACTGTATGTTCTTAGGTAAGTGGCTTCACCTCTGAGCCTTGGGCTGTCTGCTAAAATACGTTGTAAGACTAAAACTGTAAATGTAATTCTGCAACCAGAATGTGCTTGGAAATCCACAGAGGACAACTGCACTAGTAATGGCAAGTGTTACAAGGTGTAGGAAACTCAGCTGCCCTCTTTGCTGTAGCTTTCTCCAAGTGAGTTTGATCCTGAGCTGGAACTCAAATGTGCTAATTTTTTGTTTATTTGTTTGTTTGGGGTTTTTTATTTTTCTTTTTGGGGGTGTGAGGTTTGGTTTTGGTTGGCTGGGGTTATTTTTTTAATCTGCTTTTCCACCTCAGACCTAGAATTTGTTAGATTAGCCAGCCACCTTTCCTTTTCTGCATTCTATTAAAGAACCCGAGTGTCTTTGGGACACTGTGACATGTTGAGTTAAAAATTACTATAATTACCATGATCCCTGTGGAATTTGAAGTGTGCACAATTTATGCCTCAAGGGGCTTGAATCCTTGGAGAGCCTATTTTCTGAGACAGCAAGAGCTGTGAAATATACAACTCTTGATCTGCACTCAAGATCAGAGTCTGATTTGTATGGTTAAATAAAAAAATGCTGATTTATACAATTTGTTCCTGGGTCATAATTATGGTCTAGAATTAATTGAATAGCCTGGAGGTTTCACTACTGTACATGGTAATGATTACTAAAAATTGATTCTCTCCTATATTTCTTTATTAACTTATCTGAAAATGACATATCGTGAAGAACAGCTTTAAATATTGCTGTGCTGAGCAACTTTGCAAATTGCTATTCAAGCTGTTCATGTTGGTGGTTTTTTGGGGTTTTTTTTCCTTCATTGACTTTTTTAGGTGATTTATTATTCTATAAGTGCCTGAGCTATACGTTTAACCAGAAACACAGTGGGGTGGGGTGTTCATGTTTCTGACTAAGGACATTGCTCTGTTAGCCTTCTGGGACAAGATATTTGTGCCTTTTAGAAGGACAGGCTGGATTGCACCCTCATGTGACACTCAGCATGGTTGGGCTGGCGTTGCATGGACTGGGTGCACACAAAAGCAGCTGAGTTGCAACCTGCTTTTGGCCACTTTGAAGATGGATTTTTTGAGATATTTGATCTCTGAATGGAGTGAGTTTATTGTTTGTTTGGGGTATTGGTGGCTTTTTAACCTTTGTTAATTTTTATTATTCATTATTATTACCTCAATGGCCCTCTCTGGCCAGGATCCTAATTATGGGCTCTATATTTGTCTGGTGCAGTCACTCAACAGGCAGTTCTGCAAATGTGGAGGCTGAGGCAATTACCTGGAAATTCTCTGGGAGAAGAAAGAAAATAGCTGTGAGAGTAACACCAATTCCTCTGGAATTATAAAGCAAACAGTAAAAATGGAAGTAATGTTACCACTACTCTTTTGATCCTATTGTCATACATGTTTAAGTTTTGTCGTTGACATAATAGATATTTTTTCTCATCCTCTGAAAAACATATTCTCAAGAGGTTTCACTCCAAGTTTGCCCAAATGTTTAATTTAGATAAAGGTTGACCATGGCAAAAAGATACTGTTATAATATTATACCCCTATCTTCAACAGTATTATTTCAAATTATTTCACTCTAACTTTTAGACAGATGGGAAATGAGACATCTGACCTCACTTAGGCAAAATTTTTCCAGTGAAACTTTCCAATCAATTTATTACTATAAAACTCTACATTTCATCAGATCAGCACTTTCCTGCAGCCTGTTGTTTTACTGGGAAGTTTTCATACGGTTCTTAATTTGCATTGAATATTCTAATTCCCAAGAAAAAAATGAAAGCACTTCAATTATGCATGTTCTAAATCCCAGAAAAGGATTAGAAATTAGGGAAATAGTCTGGTTTTTTTTTTCTAAGACCCTGGAATTACAGTCATAATTCATTGATTTAAGTGCATTTCATCTGAGTTGTCTTCATTTGACAGTGGAAGAAACCCCTTTTGTGACCTCAGTGGGGCTTCTTTGGCTGCCTCTCAAAAATGGTGAACTTGCTGCCTTCTTCACCTCCAAAAGCCACTAAGACTTGACCTGTGCTGGTGTCTGCCAGAAGCTGCAGGTCAAGATTTGCTGTGCTCAGGTCTGTCATAGCTAAGAGGACAGATAAGGCTGTCAAGGTACTCCCTCTCCTTATCAGCTGCCAAAATGATGGACAAGAGATAATGACAATTTCTTGCTTTTTCCCAAATTGGGAAGAGCAGGGCCTGGTGCAGGATATTCTCCTCTGTGACAGTAAAGCCCTTGCAGATATGTCCATAATCTCCACAGTATCTCCCTGTCTGATGGCACCACTGAGGTCTGACCTTTTTATCCCTTGGGGCCCCTGTATTTTCACAAATTCCAGCTCTGGTCAGAGGACCTGATTTTACTTTACATCTCAATGACGGTCTCACTGTCTGTGTGCTGCTCACCATATGGCATTTGCAGACTGCTGCTTCCTTGGCTTTGTGAGTTAGATCTCCTAGAGAGATGCCCTCTTTTATCTTGCAGTAGGCTGTTCAGAGGAGAAGTGAGCTGGGTCAAAGGTAGAGAAGCAGCCCATCCCTACAGCACAGTGTTGACTTTCACCAAAGTGATTTGCAATTGCTTTGGAGAGAAAGGGCTGAATGTGAAGGGATGCAAATAGAATACGGGTGTCTTCAGCAGTGGCTGCAGAGACCTGGCAACAATTTGCTGATTGCTTAGGACAGAGGCAAGGACAGAGTGTGGTGCATGTCATAAACCTCAACCTCCCTTCTGCATTCTCAGCCTAGAAAAATGTCTTGATGGAGGTATGAGAAACTTTCTTTGCCTTTTACACCAGAAAAGGAGGAACATGGCAGAATAACCTCTTTTTCATAGCTGAAATAAAATGAGACTCTATTCCTCTTGGGATACTCATGGAAAATTAGCCCAGTTTGTCTTTCTGACATGAAGGGAATCTTCACACCAATTATTTACGCTTCCCTGCATCAATGCCACGTCTTCTCTTTCCTCTTTCTAACCTCTCTTAACTCTGCTGCACATTTCCTGGCTCTTGAGATCCTCAGGAGAAGCACAGCAACAGAATATTTTTTTTTCCCTCTGTTATTGTTTCCTCTGTTTTGTTGCATATAAATGTGCAAGGATGTCTGACTGTTTATCGGTTTAAGTGCTCTGGGCATTGCTAGCATTTGAGCTATCAAACTGTTAAGGGTCAGACTCTAAAGCGTGTCTTCTAAGAGCTGTTGAGATATTTCTGTGTTTCTTGATGGACTTGGATGGGTATGGAGGACATTCATCCCTTCAGGCAGAGCTGAGGATCAGGCCCTAATTGGTGTTAAATTTAGGACAAACAGCCACCAGTGTTTAGTAGGGATATGTGTTTGCTGGAGAACAAGGAGCTTCATGCTGTGTTGATTGATGCTGATTTCCATTCCATTATTTCAGGATGTTCACTACATGCTACCAAGAGGCCAATTATCAAAGGTTGTTTAAAAGACACATCTCTGAGTACTGGGATTCATCATTAATTCAGGGGGTTACGCTCCTGCCTTTCCTGAGTTCTCTGTTCCACCCATAACAAAAGCACTTGCTTTACATGTATTTCCAAGTTTCCGCCTCTGAATATCGTACTTGGGCTCCTGTGGAACTTGGTTCTGTGCTTGGTGAGGAATCACACCATGTTTGAGAGAGTTTTGTCCTTTGCAGCTCCACTGGTCCCAGCATATCAGACCTGGCCAAAGAGGTAGCAGCAAAATGACGGCTAACCCTACTAGGTTATACAATAGGCAACAGTACTGGAGAAAATAGAACAAATATTTGGTTAGTTCAAAAGGGACTAATCACCACAGAATTATTAAAAACATCTTACTAGCAAAAAACCACTCAACTAAACAACAAGTGGGGGAAAGGGGAAAGCCAGTGGTCCCAAGAGAGGAGCAGAAGATTGTGATGCAAAGTTGCAAAACCTTGGCACAGTTGCACTCATGCCGTTCCACTAACTTACTTTAGCTGGCGTAGAAGAGATGCCGCCCATCTGATTTAATCATACACTTTCAAAATACTGTGTGGAGCCAAATCCTAATTTTAATTCCTGTGAACATCTGGCAGCAAGAAATTGAGCAAGTTTGTGGGGTAATAGGAACACCTCGGAGGATGTTGCTCCTACTGTACCCTTCCCAGTGGAAGAAATATGGACAGTCCTTTGCCAGAGAGGTCACATCCTCTAAGAAGGACAGAGATATCGTGAATCAGATGTCCAGACAACTGGGATCCCTGCACTGACAGCCAGAAACGTTACCTGGAGGGGGTTGAGGAGGGAGACAGTGGTGAGGCAATGCCATTGGCTTCATCCTGTGCCAGGCAGATGGGATTGGTATGACTTGCGCCTCCACCCTCAGCTCAGACCCTGCTGCATTCCCCAAGCTCATCAAGACCTGATTAAAACCTAGCATTTATCCAAGTCTCTGCATATGCAAACTAATTAATAGTCACAATACCATGGTGAGGAAGATGAAAGCAATATTATTATCCTAATTTTACACATGGGGGCACAGAAGCAGAGGGGAATGCTGAGCTAGCACTAAAAGTGTCAAGCTCCCACACTCACAGACTCTGCCCCTGCTGTACTCTTCATTACATGATATGGATGTATGTGTATGTAATGAGCTATCCATGGGGTTTTCAGGATGCTGACTTTGCTGTAAGCCTTGGTTGCAGTCACAAATGTGGAACTGCTCATCCAGTCCGACAATGACTCTGTCTTTTCAAATTTCAGCCTATCCCTAGTGCATTTTGTTTCATTCCATTCAGGTGACTTCATTATTCTTTTAAATGCAATCCTATCATTGTGTGGCCAAAATTAACTCAGATTCCTTCCGGAAAGTCTCTGATTCTGATCTGAATCTACAAGGAAGACTTCTGTGGTGTGGAAGAGAAATTAAATCAGTCAAAGCAAATTCACTCTAATGGTACTTCCTATATGATTGAGAGAGAGAGGAATTTTAAAGCCTATCTAATAAAATATTGGTAGAAAGAAAGTAATTCTGTTCTATTCTGTAGGATTATCTAAAGCAAACTGTAAAAAAATAGCACATATCCTAGTAACCCTGTGCATTAAGAGAACTTGCTCTGTATCAGTGTGTCCTTTCCATTGTCACTGTCACTCTAAACGGACTTTGTCTTATGCTTCTGTTACAATCAGTAGACAAAACCAGACATTTTCAGAGCAAAAATAATTTCCTGCAAATACAACTTGGGTGAATTCCAATTAAAGAGTTCTATTTCCTCTTTCAGAAAAGGGACATGAGTCCAGCTAGAGCTGATGCGGAAAATTAGGTGATGTGAAACCTATACCCTCTGTTCTCCTTTTCTCCCTGTATTACGCTGTGTTGCCATTTTCCTGGATGATGTCAGCAGGGATTGACCCAGTCAGTGTCATCCTTCCATGGATCCTGCACCAGGTGCTTTGGATCCTCTTGACAACCCCAACACATGATAGATCTAGGCTTTCTCCTTCCTTTTTTAAAGGATCTTCTTCCATGCAGGAACATTCCCAAGATCAGTTTTCTATTTCCTTCTCTGTATTGCTAAGTTTGTAAATTGCTGCGGTATCCTCAGGGTTCACAGTTCCTACAGTGCAGGGATGTGATCCTTGTGATAGCACCGCTGTGAAGTTCTCAGTAGCTAATGGTCACATCCTACAGAGAGATTGCAGGCTCACCTGGCCTTCCTGGTGGCATTTTATGAGTCTCCAGCAATGCTCTCATAGGCAAATAAATAAGAATTCTCTAAGCACTGAGAGTGCAGAGGGCATTGCTGTAATAGGTCTCCAGGGCTTTACAATACAGTTTTATTACCTTGCTAAATATAACTGCTTGCTTCTTATTTGCCCAAGAGAATGAACATATTATTTAAGGTATATTTTTCCTTTATTTTTTTCGCTCTGCCAGACAGACTGTATGTGTGTGAGTGTATGTTTTTGTTTATACAGTATATTGAACAATTTCGGTGGCTATTTGCCAAAAAAGATAATAATGTTGTAGTTTTAGTGTCTGTTTATTTCTCCCATCTCTTCTCCAAATCTGTCTCTCGCCTCCCTATTGATTTAGTGCAGCCAGTGAAGTTTTACAGCCTGCATTTAAGGAGGCTGCTGTTTGAAATCCATGAGGGGTTGCTAATCAGAACTAACTGCAAGCATCAGGTGCAGTCGGTGACTCTGTCCTGGCCTATTGGCTTAAGAGAGCATGAAGGGCTAATTTCATGGCTGATAAAGCTTTCTGTCAAGGAGGCTTCCCAAACAAATGAACATTGACTTTTCTTTACAATGGAAATAAAAATGGTCTTTTATCACAACTGCCCGCTTGTGCAAGGTAAGAAGTCACATCCCTGTGGGCTATCGCTGGACACTTGGGACTATTTGGGAGTTTGTTAAGGTACCTAGATAAGATTTACAAATGAATTTTGGAACTTAATTCCTCATAGGTCATTTTCTGTCTTGGATTTCTTGGACTTTTTTGGTTTCAGGTCCAGAGGTGGTAAAAAACCAGTGGCAGATCATCTGCGGTCTTTGCAGCACTTTCTTAGGCATTTCCTAGGAAATAGGAACTGGGTGCCTAAATCCCTTTCAGAATCTGGACCTTTATTACTTCTCCTCTTTTGGTTTGCCAATTTAATGTCTCCTCTCTGTGTCATCTGACTGATCTCTTGCTATCACCCACACTCTTAGGACAACCCTTCTGTTTCCCTGCTCTGCCAGGAGTATGGGGTTTAATTTCTGCTTGAAGGGAGCACCTATTTGCTACTCTTCTGAAGAAAATAATATTGATTATTTCAAAGCACATGGCTAAAGGGCCGTTCTGTGAGAGGGAATGAGGCCAACTTGATATCATTCAGGTATTCTTCAATTCATTCAGAGTCTTCACTCTGGGAAGCTCCTTTTTCTATTCTATTTTTCTATTATATATTTATTCTTTTTCTACTTCTGTTTCTTGGAAGTAACAAGTAGTTAACTGTGCAGTTAAGGATTGATACTTTCAAGAAAACAATTTGCTTGCATAAAATTAAAAAAGCCCTCACATTCTTAATGGAGCATGGTCCTGAAGCTTTCAAAGTGGTATCATTTTTCTTTCGTTCCTCCATGTTTTGATGAAATGTAATTTCAGCCAGAAACACATTTATAAATTATTTGTTTAAAGGACAGGCACTTTTCCATCAAAATTATTTTGCCAGCGTAACTTCATTTACGCAGAAGGGGTTTGCCAGAAGAATGATGTCTATACACGCTGCAATTTTCTTTCCTGCAGCTTGTCAGTACACCTGAATGCTATAACATGGACTTGGCTTTCAAATTAGGCTGTTGAACAACTCAGCGAGACAGCAGTAAAAGTTTTTCACTATAAATCCACACAGTTTGCCCTGGCCTTGTACTTAAAGCAGTTTCCCCAACAGATCCAGCTACGCCCCAGCCTGTTCAGGAATGGCAATCAAGGGTGCTGGATGTGATGCAGAAAGGTGCATATTGTTGGTATTAGAAACTGGCGCACTGTGCCTTCACCCTGCCAACCTCTGAGTCACCTGGCACCAGCTGAAGCTTGTACCTAATTGTCTACATGGTTTTTTTTCTTGCCACCCCTCTTGAGTGGCAAGCTTAGATTGAGACTTTACCCCCACTGCTGTGTGCATCTTGGCGGTGATTTTCTCATACCTGTTCTTCTGCACAGACTGAGGAAAAGTTCATATCATGGCCACACAATTCTCCCAGGACTAGATGAAGACTTTGCCAAGACTTTTGGGATGATGAGGAAGGATAGGCAGTAATGCATTTAAAATATCACATAGCTTTTTGAATGTTCTATACATTTAGGAAAAATGGTGCTGAAACAATCTTGGATTTCTATCACATTGCATGCTATTGTTAAGGCAGGATACAATCACAGGTAGTCATTATAGTTTGTGCTATCGGACAGGGCTGACTTAAGGCAGAATTATGCCCTGAGGTTTTCACTGTTCCCCCCATGGCCTGTATGAAGACCTTATTTGCAGATTTCTTGCACTATAGCACAACTCTTTTCTTTGTGGTACACGTTTGTTTTCCAGTTAAATTAACAAACTTCCCACTTAGGCAAAAGGCATTCATTTGTTGGTGGGTTTTTACTGCCTCCCTTGCTTTATGTTATGCCTGAGAATTGAAGGCTGCCCTGCAGCCAGGCAAATCAACATAGCTCTGCTGAAATAAATGAGTCTTCAGAGGACAATCAATGGTCATAATGTGCCTGGATAACTGCAGTGACACCTCTAAAAATGTCAAATAGAGATACTGATCCTTTGCAGACATGATCTGCCGAATGGACAAGTTTCATACGAGGCTCTGCATTTCCATTTTAACCACTGGGTTCAAACAAATTCACAAGTTTCCCCTCTTTTCACCAACTTTATGACCTTACTTTTTTTCTTTAAGCCTTTGCACAATCATAAAACTGGTTGAAGATTAAAATGCTTCATGGTGAGAAGACAGATATGATTACAAATGAGAACACACCAACCCCTAAGGAAGCCCGGGTCCCCTTTCATCACGATTAAAGAACACTCCATATGGGAATATTTATGTCAGAGTTTACGTCATTGTATATTGTTTATGAATACATAGTATACGCTTACATTATCTGGAGAAATACACTGCATCCTTTTTTGCTTCTTCACTTTCTCCTCTACCGTGTTCCCTGTAGTGTGTTATTGCAAGGTGACTCTTAGGGCTTCCTTTGAAAAAAGAATAACATATTGCTCTGGTAAAGCAAACCTACCTTTGACTTTTAAACAGATGATAAAGAAAGTAAATTGGCAGATTAATTAGTTCTAATAGATAATTTTTATTTCATATGCATTCTTCAAAAATGTACTCTGTGAGGTTGGAGGCTGTACAATTTACACAGTACAACTTTACAGTTTTGTTTTCTCACTTGAATACCATTTTATGAGTGCTGCAATCATTCTCATTTCCAGTTATTTGTTCTGGAAGAAAAGCTGGAATCTGCAGAGAATGTGAGAACAACATGCTTCCTTCCTAGGCAGATGAATATGCGATAGAGAGGGATGGAAAACAATAATGGTTCCTACAAACTCAGGCCATACACTTGCCTAGGATGGATATCAGAGTCTAAGGTTTAAAATCGGGAGTCACAACTGATTTAGACCACCTGGGATGCAGGACAGTCAGACACTGGCTCCAAGGACAGTCAACACAGAAAAGCTGGGGCACCTTGTCAGGTGCTAAAGATCTGATACATCATGGATACAAGGGTCTGATGCGACACGGAGTGGGGCTGTGATTTGGCAGCCTTAGCAATTCATTCATCGCTTCTTCTAATGTAAATGCCTGAGTATCTCTAAAGTGCTGTAAAAGGTGGTGATGTGGTTGAATGGGGTCCTTGCTCCTGGCAGCTGGTGTTAACCCAACAGCACCAACTTTGCAACACCCCTGAGAAAGGAATGAGTTACTGTACCTGCTCAGCATCCCAGGGCAGGCTTCAGTCCAGCTTAAGTACACATGTGCTTAAGCACCTTGATGAACTAGGGTTTTAGGCAGCAGTTTAAACATGGGTGTAGGTTCGTGGGTGTTTTCTGTGTGTGCTGAAAGACCGAGCTAAGCTGTATTGCCCAGCTGAATACACACAAATCAAAGGGGTCCTTACTCCTCGCTGGACCTTAAACTTCTGTGTGGTGTCCAGGAGCCACAAGCTGCTCAACAGGGTCTTTTCAGGACATGCCAAGGGAGAATGTCAAGGCAATTGCAAATTCAAATATAGGCTGCTCCTCTTTTCTCCAGGTCCTGCTGAAAAGGGCTGGAAATGCTGTGTACAGTGCTCTCAGGAGGCAGATGAATACATTTGATGTGCCTTCACTGATTTGAGTGCATCACTCCAGCATTTTTTGCAACAAACAAGAAAATGAAGAGAAGGCATTTGGATTTCTTGACAATTGTCACCTGCCATATGCCAAACTTAAAAGCAGGCTTTTGTGGGTTATGTGTGCTGTCTCCTCTTGGCAATCATGGCCATTTTAATGTTTTGATACTTTCCCATTTTCCACCTGGCAGATTTACCCCTTTTCCCAATGAAATTGTGTTTTAGCTGACTGGCAGCTTTTGCAATTTGCCTGTGCAGTGTGGAGGTCAGCAGGAGAGACTAGCAATCCCTCACAACATCTCAAGGTCCTTTCTCTCTCCAAGGGACAAATGAAAACGATATAAGTACAGCCCTTTCTCAGCAACATCTGTAAACTGCAAATATGCTCATTCCAATCTATTTCCCCATGTTCCTCTGAGAATTCCCAACTTTTACATTGTTCATGTGTCGGTTAGTTGCAATTGGACAAAAAGAAACAGCTTGGTAATACCTACAGGGTTATTTTGCAGAACGCAGCAGTGACCAGCCAGGTGCACACTGAAAAGGATATTTTATCCTCTTTGCTCTGACTGCTGGGATACCCTGACTGGACACAGCTGAATTGCTTAAATGCAGAAGCCCAAGTTTCACTTTAAAAAAAATTAGCAAAGCCTTGAATGAATTACTGGCCTATTTGTCATCCTGGCATGGAAGGCATTTTCCATCTCTCCTCCTGAAGCTGCTCCATTTAGTATAAATAATGAAATATTCAGTGAGCCACAGAAAAAGACTGGCTCTGTAGCCTGGGGGGCTCCACTGAGTATGAGAAGCCCAGGTGAATAGCTTTATCGTGGGTGTGTTGGCAATAGTGGGTATGATCTGATAAAACTGCCATAAAGAATTTTGGCTTCGATCCAGCCAGCCTTTTGTAACAGAGAGAAAGAAATACTGTGGAAAATTTTTCATCAGCTCTATTATAGATGTGCAATACAAGTGACAGTTTGTAAGGAAATTGGAATTAGAAGCAACAGCACTGTGAGTGCTACCACCTTGCACAATATAACTCTCACTGAGCTGAGCGTTTCTAGGGGAAAAAGAAATTTGTTCTGAACTGTAGCAGACCCAGGATTTTCTGAGCTTGAAGGGGGTCCAGAACACTCCCAAGCCTGTAAGCAATTATGTACCAGAGCAGTTTACACTACTAGTAGCCAGAAAGGGAAACTGCATATAGATGAATACTGAGGTGGACTAGTTTGATACTACTCTCCTGAACTTCAGCAAGTGTGAAATGGAAAGTCATACAGAGGATGAAAACTGTTCATTCAAAATATATATTTTATAGAAATAATGTATAAAGATTACTTTTATTCCTTTTTTATAGCTAATTAATTTTTTGAAAGCCCAAAATGTCTGTCTAAAAAATAAAAATATATTATAATATACCAGACTTATTCTACTCCTAAAACTGCATAAATCACACGGTCGTCACAGCCTTTAGAGATGTTCAGCAGACCAATATGTGGCCCTGTATCTTCAATTGTAATAAATCCTAAATTAATGTGGGATCAGAGATTCTGGAATAAAAGAGAAGAAGCTGAAGAATTTTCTATTAGTCTGGGTTTAATGAGAGCCATATCATATCTCCCCAGCTAAGGCATTTGTACTTTCTTTGCAATTATCATTACAGCTAATTAACAGTAAATGCTCACTTTCACCAGCTATACTTAAGAGATGATGATACCAAGGAGGAGTGGAGGGAAAGAGATGTAAATTTTTAATACCTTATTTGCCTTACGTCTGCATGGGAACCATGAATAATTGATGGTAATGGTGGTTAACCCTGAGCCCATCAAAAGGATCTTTACATGTTATCCATTCCCCAGCCTCCTCCATAACAGCTCTCCCTGACACAGAGGGTGGCTTTTTGAGGCACTAATCTGTGATGAGAGTTGTTACTACCAATTAAGGATGTTGATTGACAGCTGCTCTCTATACAGAGGTTTCCAGAAAATGCTGTGGCTCCCAACCCCTCTCCAGCTTCTTGTCACCAGGGTTGGAGTTTGGTATCCCATCAGATTTGCCATCTGATCTGCTCAGGGGAAGGCTCTAACTTGCTTCAGCCGCAATCAACCGGCTGAGCTGAAGGAGTGTCAGTAGAACGCCTTCGCAGCTTTGGTCCCAGTAACTAGAGTGGGTCAGGGATTGATGGCACAGACTGCTCAGCTGGCTGGTGACCTTCTGCATGGGGCTGGCCAGAAGTTTCTTCCAGCTGGACAAAGAGATGTGAATTAAGACATTGTTCAGACTCTAGCGAAGCCAGCTGGACTCTCGGGTTACATTTGTACAAAAACGAAATGAGAAAGGAACTGCTCCCTTGGCCTAGGGGCAAAATGCCAAACCTTCTTCTCTTCCTCACAAATTGCAGTTGTCCATAAGGCTTAACAGACACAGTTTCTGGTCCAATCTGTTTCCTAAGATTCAGCAAAAGCTACTGGCACATGCAAAAAACGTGCTAGAGAACGTGGTGAAAAAATGCCTAAACCAAACCAGATTGGTCAATGAGTCTTGCCCAGTCTGCTGATATTGGGATAGCCACTGTGGCACCCAAGATGATAGAAGTTGTCCTGTTTGCAGTCTCTACCGGAGGATACCGGGCTAGGATAGAGCTCCAATCACACAGTTTAGCAACTTTGTTCAATTTTTTCTGGATATCAGGGAGTGTCCTGGAACTGTCCTGGAGCTCCCAGAGTCTGATATCAGAGCTAGATCAGATTTGGCTATTTTACTGCTGAATTGTGGGCCTGTGATAACCTCGTGGTGTAGGAAAGTCAAGGGCGGGGACACTGCCTGTGTTGGATTGCTTTCTTAACTGAAAGTGGAAAGTGTGCTCTGGAGCTCAGGAACTCTGTCTGTCTCAACTGGATCAGGGAGATGCCCGTTTAGTCTGTCTGATTTTGGAAGAAGCACCAAAGATATTTGTTAAAAAATCTCCATCTTGATCCTAAAACTCCATGAAGCTGTTTGGCTATATCCTGCTCTTAACATTCTTCAGCAACAGGCAAGATATCTGGAGGAGTTCTTCACTTCACCTCCAAAGCAAACCTTGTCTGACAGGTCTGATACATTGGTTAGCCTCCCACACAAGACTGCAGAGATGGAGAATCCCATAGTCCAACTTCCCTGGTCTGGCCAGTTTACGGAGCTGGATTTTAGTGCATTTCTCAAAAAGCTTGTGTAGTCTAAACCCTGTGCAGGCTAAGAGCAAGTAGGAGCTGTTGAACACAAAATGAATTGACTGTCTCTCTGCTGTAGGTCAGGAGGAACCAGACAGTTGACTCCATGTGTCCAGCAAGATGGCTTAGCTCCTACTCACTAAGGCACAATGAAGTAAAGGCTCAGACAGTGGGCAGGTGGGGAGCATTTTTGGGGCAGATAAAGCCATTGCAGTTTCTGCTTGCTTTGCATGAACACCGAGTTGTGATGGTTTTGTGCATAGTATTCCAGCAGTGTGAGATTTGGGGCAGATTCAGAGCCTCTGGTGAAACATTTTGCTCTGAAACATTTAGCGTAGGCTGGCTTTATGGAGCTTTTCTGCTCCATAATAATAAGTGGAATAAGCAGAACTTTGGGCTCTCACATCATCAATTGGCCAACAACTGGAGTTGTTGTTCCAACAACTGGACCTGTTGGAACAGGGCAAGTTCACCCAGCGAGGTGTCTCCTGTCCTTATCCCCCACTTTCTGGCAGACAGTGGCCAGAGGCAAATGGCAGGCAAAACCCACTGCCAGTGTTTGCTGTTCTCTCTGGGGAGACAGGGAATAAAGGTAAGACCTTCACTGCTGCCATTTTCTCCCAGGAAATTTGGATGCATGGGTGTCTTCTTGGATCAGCTAATCTCACTAAATTTTAACCCTTTTCTGGCCTTTGAAAGCCCCTAAGAGGAGTGATTTATGATTCAAGTCTCTGTGTTATACCTCTGCTCTCTGGCTGTGCAGCTTTTCCTCTCTGGACCAGTGACAGAGGTGTGGCTGCTGACGTGTGTATTGACCATGGTGGCAACTGTAGCCCAGCATTCTGCTAAAGTCTGATGCTTTGAAGTGAAGACATGAATGGAGAGGTCTGGCTCAAAGGAGCCAGTGATATAAATCTCCTTCCCACATCCCACAGCCCAGACAAGCAGCATCACGGTGAGATGGGCAGGAGAAGATGGAGAAAATATGACAAGCTGAATTAAATGGCACACTTGCTACTTACTCCGGCACCCAGCAGTCTTGTACAAATAGTTTTCTTTTCTTTCTGCTGTCTGGTGCTGAGAAAGGTTTTTTTTCAGCAAGTTACTGAGCTAGAGCACAACTCTTTTCCTCTTTATGTCTGTTTTTTCCCCTTGTAGGGCTTTTTGCCAAACTGGGAAGGAAGGAAAACTCATGTACATACATAGTATAGCCACTCAGGATAAAGGATGTGGATTCAAGGGTATTTGTTCAACCCAAAGTCCTGGATGCAAAAGTTAAAGTTTCCAGGGCTTATCAAGGAGAAACACATTTCTCCTTTGTGAGAGACGCTAGTGTGGAAACTCTTGCTGGGATGGCTCCATTTCAGATCTCTTCCAACGTGACAGTGCTTGTGCACTGTCAGGACCTTCCCCAGAGGGTGGTGAGGGCATGGGCAGATAGGGATGAGTGGGCTTCTCTGGTGTCTCCAGGGAGCTGATTACTTCCTTTTCTGTTTCTGAAAAAATAATCCTGCTTCCTAGAACTGAGTTGAGGCGTTATGGGAAGGCCATCAGGGATGGGTGGATGGTGGAAAAACACCCCTGAGACCCATACTGCCTGTTAGCATTAGTCTCATTCAAAACTTGATTCTGCTTTGAATTTGGGTCTGCATTGCTAGAGCTGCTGAGGAAGAAAGCTGTCATCAGTGAACACAAATCCTGCTGTATTTGAGGAAGAAGCTTTTACTGGCTTGGTTGACAGGCGAGGACTCCAGTGGGAGCACAGTCCCCTTCACCATTTACAGTCCCCTCCTTGGCACGGGGTCTGCAGAAAAGAAAAGCTTTCCACCTCTTTTCTAGATCAACCTTGTGGAGGTTCTGTTGTGCTTTGGGCTGTGCAAACCCAAGTGAGGTAGGCCAGGAGTTACTGAGTGGAAGGGGAAAAAGGTTTCCTTTTCTCTCCTGCACACCAGAATGGCTGCTGTAGCATCTATTCACCAGCGTGGGTACAAGGGAGGCTTTCACTTTCTGGCTGCACCAACCTCTGAGAGAAACCTCTGTGTCTGGAGAAATTTAGTTTTAAGTCTTAAAAACAACAGGTAGGACAGAAAAGAAAAGTTGAAGGAAATATTGTGTGTAATCTGGCATCCTCCTCAGCTCAGTGATGATAAACCTTTCTTCTGCTCCATCTTAATAAAGCTGTAATTGGCAGTGACTGTTTTTTGATTTCCCGTGTGTGCCAGGTGCTACTCCCCCTCTTTCTTCAAGGGCTGGGTTTCATCTCGGCTTTATTTGGTGAGAGGAAACCGATGTTTAGCACATAGTGATTGTGTAGCCTGCAGCAGTTTGAGTTGTATTGTGGGGGCTGCAGCGCTGTGCTGAGCTGGGAGGATCAGCTGCCGTGCTCAGGGCTTCCATGGAGACAGGCTGATACGGCACCAAGGGACACATCCGCACAAGGATGCAGGGTGGAGCAGGGCAGAGGAAAAGGGTTCTGTTGTTGAAACTGGTGTGAAGCCCCCCGCACTGTGATTAGAAAAAGAGAATTTTCCTCTCTAGTGGTGCTACAGCAGATGCTAAACCAGCTGGAGAAAAGATTTGCTTTGGGCTGATTGGCTGAGCGGGAGTTGGAGGCTGCCTTGGAGGCACAGCCCAGGGAATACGCAAAGCTCGTGGTAATTTCTGGCACCACAAGGAAAATTTATGCAACAAATAACTCGGGGGGAAATGAGAGTTGCCAAGAGATGCCCAACAACATCCAAGACCTGTATAATTTTGGTGGCCATGGCCATGAGAATAAAGCATGTATTTACTTACAAGAACCCATCAAAGTTCTTTTTTCAAGAACTCTGATGCCACTCCTGCCACTGCTCAGCCACTCTGGGTTTAAGTCGGATGTTTTCCTTCTGCCACCTCCATCTCTTAGGTGGATGTAGCTGGGAGAGGTGGGATAGACACTGCTCCCTTTGAGCAAAGATCTGGCTGGCATTTTGCCTGTTTAATGGAATGTTAACTCGGTCTCCAGAGTGTCTGGAGCCATGTAGAGAGCAGGCTGCAGCCTATGGTGAGATGCCTGACTTACCTTTAAACTAACTGGATTGTGGGCTGCAAAAAGTTCAAACAAACTACAAATTCTAGGTAAGGATTTATCAGACCTTTCCTCATTATCCTCTCTTAAGTGGATTAGACCATGACGGTATAAATAGAGCAGTCATGGAATGAGTGTAAACCCACGCCAGATCTGAATATATTTGCCTAGTTATTATACACAGGCAGCAGGATTCCAGTAATAGTCAACTTAATGTGTTGTTAGCTTCAAGTGATTGTACATCTCTTCCCTGCAGAAGAATTGTTTGCTACACAAGCACATTACATTCAGGAATAAATAAAAACACGCTCTAAATCATAGCATTAGTGTGGACTCATTTTCTGTCTCCTGGGGCAGCGCAGATCCAGTGAACACATTCTGGATGAATTCTGCCTCGTTGGGACACTGTATGCAGTGCAAGAGCATCTGTAAACCTTTCATGGTGCATTAAATGCAGTTAACAAAGATCTATGCCTACAATGGGTACCTTTCATCCAAAAAGAGTGAATTTCTTGCCAACTCTCCACTGCAGACTTCATTTTCTCTTTCCTATTTCAGAAGATACACTTAAAGAAAACAAAAATCACATTGACCTGCTGTCTAAAGGAAAAGGCTCATGTTGAGCAGAGTATTGCTTGCCAAAACCTGAACTGTTTTGGGTCTGCTATTTTTGAATTGTGAATCTTAGAAATAAAATTAAGAAGAGCATGAACAAGAAAGGTACTGATGACTTTGAACATTTTGGGAATATCTTTCACAGCTTCGTGTCTGATTTTCAAAGCAGCTTGCCCTAGAAACTCCATGTGAAGTTCATAATAGACACACCAAGTTCACTAGGAAGGGAATCAACTTTTTTGATCAGTAAATTGAGTTTACTATCCTAGAAGCAAAAGGAACACTTGACAAATCGCTCTCCAGTGATCTGGATCTCTAAAGGACTGATCATAGACTATGAGAGATGTGTAAACATCTCAAATAACAATTTAAAGCCTTCTTTTTTATTAAAAAGAGAGAAAAATATTCTGCCCTTTTTCCTTATGGAAATTGACATAAAAATATTGCCCCTTAGATGGGACTGACAGGTCTGTGAGTGAAAATAAATAGGTAAAATCACAGTTTGCCTGAAACCTCACCAGCTGTGCTGCTGCCTGATGCCTCCCCAGCTACCACAAAACAACTCCTAAGTCAATTGGGCTCCTGGCAGAGCTGTGTGTGCATTTGATGGGAGCTGCCACATTTTTGGGAATTTGGGCTCTTTTTTATATATTAACCTTCACTCTGAATTTCTTGGGGCTCTGATGGATGTTTGTAGAAATACCAATGTTCTGTTTAATGGTGTTATCTGTAAGGAAGGAACCCAAAGGTCAGAAAAATGTAACAGACTATCTCAACCTGAATTGAGTTTTCTACCAGTGTTTCTTTACATGACTGCATGTTTTCCCTCTTTGCTCTGCTTAGATCCATAGCCTGGAGCTGGTAGTTTCTTGAAGGTTTACAAAGCCACTTTCCCTCTATCAAAGTATGTTTGTTGTGGGAGACACAAGGAAAGGGCTGGATACCAGTGAATGAATAGCAAGGAACTTCTTAAAATAGAGTAAAATAGAAATACACATCTAAAAAAAAGTCTGCAAATTCAAACCCAGAATTCACAGAATTGTTTTAAAGCCCAAGTTCTGTCATAGCCATCCCACCTGGGTTGGGGCACATAGCTTAGCCTGTGCCACATTGCTGTAAGGCCTCAGCACTTGTGCTAGGAAATATTTTTAGCCTTAATTTCAGCCAGGAAAATGTCTCAGCATATCTAGAGGCTCGCTGAAGTCAACAGGATCAAGAGCACAATTTAAGGCAAAAAAGTATTTAAATGAGCTGAGAGGCACTACCTCTCAACAGGGAGATCCTCCCCTTTTTGGAGGACTACCCTTCCACCTTCTAAAGCCCCAGATCCCCCAGGAACTCAGATGGCCTCATTTCCAAGTCGTTACCCCACCAGGAAAGATAACCTTTGTTTTCTGTTTTCTTTATAATGAGCATAGTAGACTTTTTGCCACTGTTTTGCTCGCCCTTTAAACTGTTGCCATCCACAGTAAGTGCGTATATATACTTACCATTAAAATTTAAAACACAATCCCCATCTTATTTTACAAGCAGGTTTCAGGCTCTTTCTTTAGTCGCTTAGTTCCACTGATTTGGACACTTTCCTTTGTTTTTCATAATTAGCCCTGCAGATTAAGAGCATGAGAGTTTGTGCAAAGGCTTATTGATACCTTTGACTAATTAGCAGCAGCCGAACTGCAGATGCTTTTAACCTAAGTCTGTGGAGGAAGGGAGAAGGGAAGCATCGTCTGATTTTCTCCCTCTTCCTCTCACAATCTGATATACCCTGTAATCTGAAACATTTATTGACATCTTAGTTTTCACCAGAAGCCTTACTGTGCTCTCCTTTAACTTCCTTCTGGTCTCTGGCCAGCTGCAAGTGGATACCTCCTCTTGGCAACCTTCTGCTTTGCTTCCTTTCCCATTTTGTTGTGGCAATTTGGTGGCTCCACAGACATTGTTCTCTCAAAATCCTTTTTTTACTGTTCCCTCTCTATCATTTAAAGGGATAAAATCCTATAATTGCCTTGTCTCAGAGCCAAGACTCCAACAAGGGATCTGTATTTTGATGGCACATTAAACGGTGTCACTGATAGGCCTCTCAAGCAAGAGAGACTGAGCAGCCTGTACCGTCCAGAAGGGGAGGCTTTGGGCAAGGGCTTCAATCAGTCCTTCACCTGTGCTAGGTCCTCTGCAAGGCTGCTGTGTGTAGATACATCCAGTTTTACAAAAACAGTGTAAGGAGGGCAGGGAGAAACTTTACAGCATGTGACATTCTGGGAGATGAAGCATGAGGTCCTCAGAAATAAAGCAAAGACTCATTTTACATGAAGTGAAAAAGCCACACTTGCAGAAAAAATGTACTTCAGACTCCCCTTGAGATAAAGGTAATTAAAGATAATATATGCCAAGAAGTGAGGTAAAGAATATCCAGAGGAAGCCATTTGTCATGCAGAACAATGACGCCCTATTTTAATTGGTCTCACAAAACCTAGTAACTAGGCTATGTATTTTGACATCTGTCTACTGACACCTTCTTAATCAGTCAGCTGTTGGAATATGTGCAGATATCGTTCTCAAACAGTGGGAACTCCACGGCCTTTTTACGAGGTGTACCTGGAGGTATAATCAGCCACCTTCCCCAGGTGGGAAGGGTATGGGAACAGGGTTGTTGAAGAGATGCCAGCTCTGTAACACAGGCTGAGTATGCAGAGGACAGTGCTTCAGTGTGAGGACAGCAGTGCAAGGAGGGAAAAGGAAAATACTTCATATTTGCTCAAGACCCCCATTCCCAGCCCTTTGCAAACATACACACATTCTCTCCTGAAAAGCAGAGATCAGCCACTGCACAAGTGAATTCTGGTTTGTGGTGTGGTTTGTGAGATGTAGTGACATGCACAGGCTCGAGGCTGCTGGAGCACTTGGCACCAGCCATGTTTATATAGTTTTTTGGTGTAATTCCTTTGAATTAGGGAGAACTAAAAACTTGGGGGGTTTGTTTGTTTGTTTGTTTGTTTTTTCCCCAAGAACTATTAGTATTATTTAAAAATGTCGTGTTTCATTACATAGAGACTCTTTAGAACGAAATGTGTTGTTTGGCTGTTGCATCCCAGTCACAGCAACTTCTCTGTATTAATTTCTTCCTTATAAGCCTTGCTGGCAAAGTGAAGTACATGAAGTAGGAACAGCCATTTGATATCCCTTCGGAGATTCACCCAGAAATAAATGTTAGGACTTCTATGTCTGATGATCACTAAAATCTACAATTGTGCTGGTGCCTCAGTGCCTGCTGGCAAGAGAAATGAGATCCCAAGGTTCAAGCAAACTGGGGAACTGAGGAACAGCAGCAAGGGAAATGAAGGAAAAACTTCAGAAACTTCTCTGCAAGCATATATTGAGAAAGCTCTCCTGACTCGTAGTATCAACCTGCAGCACCTGGAATAAGAGTAGGTAATGCAAATGCAAAGTTGACTAAGTTCTTGTTTAAAGGTAGTGTTACACTGTTTCTCACTTTAAGTAAATATATATATATGATAGAGATTTGAGACCGAGATATTCAAAGAACATCCAAGGATATTTTCAAGATTAGAGAACCCCACGTTATCATTTAACAAGTAGATTTTTAAAAATCTGCCTTTGCCTTTGGTAGATAAAGTCCTAATCTGAGAGCAATACACGTGCTTAATTATCTTCAAAAATCAAGGTCTCAGAAAAAACCTCTGGTGATAGCAATGGAAGGGACAGATGCTGTTACTGTGTCCAGCTTTCTGGTACTGCAGGCAACTGTTTCACATCACTTTTTCATGTGCTGAATCACGTTTCCTCCTGCACCAGTTAGGAAGTTAGCCTTCCCTATGGCTGAGTGTTCTTTCCAGCTTCCTTGCTCTCTTGGACAGGAAATATTTTTTTTTGATTTTGCAGCCTAAGTGTGTGGAGGAGAGGCCACAACTGTTGCTTGTTACAAAGATCAGATTCAGAGGCTTGAAATTGCAGAGATCCCTTTTTCTTCTCCTTCTGTCTCTCTTTCCTCCATACTGGTGGTACATTTGCTGTTGTCAAAGCATATAGTCCCATTCATAAAAACTTGACAGATTTACTAAAAATCCTTGTACCTGCAATTTCCAAATGGTAAGATGTAGACAGTCTGACTTCTTCAGTTGTATCTCATTCAGTTCCAAATTTGTCCTTTTGCCTCAGATATAGCCGTGCTTTCTCTGCACTCTTGTCCTCACCCTGCATTTGTCCCCTCACCCTGCATTTGTCCCCACAGCCAACACCACTGCCCTTACGGAGCACTGAGACAAAGTGTGCAAGGACCATGCCAAACCCATCTTTGATCTCTACTCTATCCTCACTGCTTAGTGGCCCAATTTGTTGCCTGTCACCTGAAGGAGCATCTGAGCCTTAGGATTATTGGTTGCATTTATTTTTCAACATATGCCTGGGAGCCAGTCTACCTTAATGACACAATTCTCACTAGTCTGTCTCTTCCTCTAATAACATTACAGAAATTGCTATTCATATCCAACTCTGACCCTGGAGGGGGAAGCATCTATAACAAACTCCCAGCACTACTCAATAAAATCTCTTATGAACCTTTCTGGAAGCAATTTCACACAAATGTAGTCTATTTTATCCATCCTACTCGTTCTCATTCACTCTACTGCATCAAGCAAGGCCACTTGGCCATCTTTGCCTTTCTTTCTGTTTCCAAACCCATTATGACTAGGGTCATTAATTTGTTATGTTTATGTTACTCCATTTATTTCTGATCTGCCGTATAGATACCCACAGTGTTCTAGGAGCCCTGCTTTATCGCCCACGTACCGTACCTTGGATTAACATACAAAGTTTCACTGGTAATCCTCAATGTCTTGACCAGACCAGGCGAGGTCATTTTAGCAACTGTATCACCATCCTGACAACTGGGGAGTCTCACAATGTGTTTGCCTGATAAAATGCCTCTTTTATTAAACTCCAATGGAACCAGTGGAGACTACTGTGCAGTGGGAACCTTTGCTGTAGTACAGGTGATCCTTATGCTGTGCCAGTCCCAGCAGTATTAGGCTTCCTTTCTCTTTGCTGTTCATTTTCCTACACACTTCTATTCCATTCATTTCTATTTTCTTGTATATTTGATTTTCCTTTCACTCTTCAGTAAATGCAGGGGTGGACTCAGCACACATAACTCTCTTCCCATTCATTATCTAGTTTGAAGCTTATCTACTTCATCTCATCTGCCTTGACCCCGTGATGACTTAGCAGAGGTCAGTAACATCCTGACTTGCATTGAGAATATTACAGGCAGCGGTGCACCATTCAGGAAACAAGGAGGCAGGCCATGGAATTGTGAGGCAGTGGACAGAAAGCAAATGAAAAGATATCTTTAATTCCCCACACTGCACCATTAAACTGTTGAACTCAGGATGTATGCAAACAGAGGAGTTCAAGAAGAGATTTAATAAGTTCTAGGCAAAAAATCTGCAAATGCTTTTATGCACAAAGAAACAACCCGAGGCACAGGATGATTCTTAGAGCCTTAGATTTTCAGGGAGCACCACCCCAGGGATGTGTTTCCCTCCCCTTTTAATCCATCTTTAAGCTTCAAATCATAGCCATTAGCTGGGATAGGACCCTGAACTAGGTAGAATTCATGTAATTCTGATAATCTTGGATCAGTTGGGGAGAGTTTACCTTTCTCTGCATCCCCAGTTTGCAGACATTTTTCTAGTGATAGAGCTTTGATGATTGTTTTGACTTTCCTGATTATTTACCCCTTTTTTTAATTTTTTTTTTTTTAATGAGGCACATGGAAAGGAAAATACTCATCTTGCTCTTGCTGAATGTGTTGTCTATGTATTCTGCAGCCAAATCTGTAGAGTTAGCATTACACAACAGTATAAAGTAATACTTCAGACAGAGAGAGGTTGCATTTCTCATCTGGCCAGGTTCATTTGTTTGGCTACTCTAATGCATTTTGCAAAGTGGGGAGAGAGAGACTGCTTTTGCCCTCTGAAAAGCAAAAAACATTATGAAAAATAATGAAATACCGTATGGTCCTGATTATTCAGATGCCACAGAGAAAGCTAAATAAGCCTGGATAAGAGAGGTTTCAGAAATTCAAGGGACTTGTCAGCACAATTAATAGAAATCAGTGGACATGGCCATGTTTTGTACAGTAGAAAATTCTGGACAGCAGAGAGGCAGATGACCTAGGGTTATATTGCAATACCAAAGCCAAGTAGTAGCTTCCATAGCTCTCATCTTAAAAGTCTTTCCTAGTATCTGATTACCATCCAAAAATGCACTCTGCTTGAGAGAGACAGTAACCACCATGGCTAATGCAGTAAAATAAGACCAAAAATCCTGAAGTTACCAAGGAAAGGAACACTAACTAGTGATGTTTATATGCTTTTTCTCCAGATGTGATTAATTTAGTCAAAGTGAAACTACACAACAACCTACAAAAGGGATAAGAGTCTGCTTGCTTTAATTCTCTAGGACTTTCCCCTTTTCACAGCATCCATTCATGCAGCACATTTTTGTCTCATCACAAAAGCTACCCTCGCATGTGTTTAGGTACCATTCACAAACCACTGTGAGGTAGCAGTTGGCAGAAGCTGATATTTAAAAAGAAACATTTTAATGGCAATTAGAATAATTTATTCCCATTCCATTTGCAAAGTTAAGCTACGTTCTGCTCTAAACATAAGGCACACAAATAGACAAATGGATTATTGTGCAGGCATCACACTGTCAGATCTAACACTGGTTGATCACAAGGCAGGATTACATTTGACTTCTCACTCTGCAAATGTTGCATTTCCAGAGATATCTGAAATATTTTTCTACATCCTCAGTGGAATTTTGTTCATTGTTTTGTGAGAAAGTCCTCATAAGTAAAGAATTATTTTCCATATTTGGGATCTGAAAATAAACCTTAACAGGTTTTAAACTCTAAAACATTAAGAACTGATAGAGGTTTGGTCAATCTGGCTGTCTATGAAGCTGTTCAGAGACCAGTTCTTGCTGATGAGACCAGTGGCAAGTTTGCAAATATTGATGTTCTTTTGAAAGTGCTTTTAGCAATTACTTTATCTGGAAATATATTCATATATGTAAAAGTTCAATTTTTAAACAAAAATCCCAAAATAGCATTCTTTTCCCTCAAAATACATCCAATCAAAATGCTGTTACTGACAGACAAATTCTGATCATATCTATTTCATTATTACTTCATGGCTGAATATTTAATCCTCTCATGAGTAATGCAATGTTTTAAATTATTGTTTTCAAAATCCCACTGAAGAAAATGCCTCCACTTTTTCTGGTCTGGATGTTACAGCTGTACAGCAACTGCAACTTTGTCTCCTTTGCTGTGGTCCTTTTCCCCTACCACTGCTTAGATTTGTGTGGCTATTCCTGAGATTCTTAGGGAAACAATTGCAGGCTAAAATTAACTTTTTTTTCATCCCCCCTTCCAGGAATAGCTTGGCACTGCTAAGTAATTTTCTTGTGTTTATCATTAACTGTTTCATTGATAGTGACTTATTATCTCTATTAGCAATGAAATTAGGAAATAGCATGGGAAATACAAGGATGACCCCTTGGCAGGTGTCACTGTACAAACACAAGGTTGAGAGTGCTTTGCTTTCTGTGAGGAAAATGCAGAAAGGATCAATCATTAGGACTACACACATCTGTGCTTGAAATTAAAATATGACAAATGTTTAAGGATGTATAATGCAGAAATAGAACATCCAGGCTTCACAAGGCAGTCGGTTCAGGACCCAGGGCATTTTATTTGATATATTCATTTTTCAAGTGTTCCATACGGAATTTAAATGGTGTTAACTCATACGTCTGTCTTTTGATTTACTGCACTAGAGCAACTGGGTACTTCCTACAGCAAATCAGCTCAGGTGATGAACATGCATAAGGTGGGTTGTGCTGAGATTTTTGTTCTTTCTGTCAATAATATATTGCTTGCATCGATGGGTTTATGACATATGAACTGTGGTCTTGCACTGGTGGGCAGGTCTGTGCCGTGTCCGGGGTCGGGGCAGTTCTGGGCTTCACTGACAAACAGGGCAAACCTGGAGCTCCAATTACACAGTGGAAACTGTCGTATGACACTGCTTTCTTAAGGGTAACAAATGGATGCTTTTAGGGGAAAAAAACCAGCAAAAAAATCCCCCAACAAATGCACCCCAGGAAAATTTCTGATTGCATTATGAAACATAAAGACTATTTGTGTTGTCAGCCAAGGAACATTCATGATTCATTTGGATTCCATAAGAAAAAGGATCCAACCAGCTGACAGAAAAAAAGAATTACTTCAAGCATGAAAGGAACATTTCATTTTTATAAATATACAGGAAATTCAAACCAGCTGAAGTTAAAAATATCCTTTTTTGCAACCAGCCAGTCGAAATTTTGTTTTGACAGAGTTTTTATGCAAGTATTGTAACCACTGACTGATATGAAAGCCTGACATAATGACAGAAGTCTTTATGTGCCGGTATGCCAGGTGATCCTCATCTCCTTCCAACATCCCTGTAACTAACGTCACACACACCCCCACCCCTCAGGACGTGAGATACATGGAAATAGTTGTGTATTTGTTCTGGAAGTCTTATTATACACGTTGATACGTATACTATTAAAATATAAATCAGATATTCACAAGGGGGAATGGGATTGCTTGTCTTCTGTTGCTATTTTCTGGATAACCCAATCTACATCAGGATAAAACATATTTTGCATGTCTTAATCAATTTCTCCAATACAGCAACATTTTTTTTCAGTGATATTTTCAGACTTTGACCTGATATTTTGTTATTACATCTGTCCTCCTGCATGAAAGGATCTTCATAATTCTTGCACCGAGTATTCAGTTGACATTGTGGTCCCACGATGGTATCAGGGAACAAAGGACCTGAGGGAGAGGACAGATGCACAGCAGCCTGCTAAACAGCATAGGAATGATCGGAGCAGTGTAGGATGGTGCTGGAGTGGGGAGGTAGGTCAGATGAAGGCTGAAATGAGAGAATGGATGGATGCGGAAGGAAGCAGCCAAGAGATCAGCAAGGAGGCTGAGAGGGCAGGATGAGGGAGCCATGGAAGAAGGGATAATGAGATTAGAGGATCAGAGAGTTCAGCTGCAAACTAGCTTGGCAGGGTAGGTGTGAGAGAAAGTTCAAGGAGGTCAATGTGTTCTTGTTGGAGAAAGCAGTGATGCACTGCGGGGGAGTACTCGGGGCTGCAGCAGCCAGGAAGTGGCCTCTGAAACAGGCACAAAGATCATGAGCTCAATTGCTAAACTATTTGAGCAAATTAATTACGTAAATGCTGCCTGTTCCTTATTTAACGAATGGAAAATTAAAGAGGCTTACATTGCAAAGCAAACAGCAATTAAACCTGCTGCATCTGCACATGTGTATGTGCACCTGGATACCAACTCACTGTTACCCAGGGCCAGGACAGTTCACTTCAGTGGTAGCAGCTGAGAGGTAAAAAAAGAGTGGTGAACTGGTGAGAAAAGCACCTAGATTGTAGATAGCTGCTACGATGCTTTTAGGGGACACACTTTCAACTAAAACGTAAATATTTTAATTGAGTTATTTGCCACAAATCTATGGATTTATCTCCATAAATCTATGGAAAATACATTTCTATTTTCTAGAAATCCATTTCTAATGTATATGCATGAGAGAGAGTACTGGAAGACAAAAGTTAAATCCTGTGGTACATAAACATACATGCATGCATGCAGAGTTGTTGGAAATAAATTTGATGTAGAAGTGGCTCGTTAAGCTGCTGTAGTTTTTAATTAAAACAAAAAGTAAGAAGGCTGGATGCCATAAACAATACCGAAGTGAGTAGAAAAGGGTCAGGCAGGGTGTCAGCCTTGAAATTCAGATTAAGGCAATTACTCAAACCAAAGGCACAAACAAGAAAGCCAGATGTAGTGAGTACTCAAACAAATACCTTCTTCAGAGGAGAGCAAGCAGAGTGAAAAGCTGCCATTCACCCGCTGTGTGATGTCCTAAGGCTGAAATATAACAGCTGGGGAATGACTGCAAAATTTCGACTGAAGTGCAGATCAGTTTGGTGTTGTGCCTCTGTGCATGGCATAAGGAATGGGCTCAGCGCTCCCAGAGTGGGGACAAGGCAGGTTCTCCTCTTGACAGAAGTTCCATCCATACCAGGGTGTTACTCAGGCAGGGTCAAAGAACACTGACACCCAGCTGCAGAAACGCAATGGAAACCCAAAAAAACGTTGATTTTATGACTTGTGACACACTCCTTCTCACCTTGCCGTCTGATAACCTTTATCTATTTCACAGGTGCTAACTTCTGTCTCTCTCACCTCCTGTAAGCTCTTCTCCCGTGCTAAATGCATTTCTACTTCTCTTGCTGCTAACCTCCCTTTCCCCATCAAGTACCTGATTGATTAAAACATTTAGCTTAACCTGAGGGCGTAATTTCTAACCAGCGGTCACAGCTTGACTCTTTCTGCATCTTTGTTGGGACTGATGAGGGAACTGCATATCTCCTAGCTTGCATGATTTTCTACCTCTTAAGGGTGTCAGCTACAGACTACGTCACTTAAAATGCAACAGCTGCATTTTTGACCCATTAAAGTAAATTTCCCCAGGAAATCCACCAAGATTTTAACCTGAACAGAAGAAGAAGAAATGCAGAAGATGAATATGTCAAAGTCATACACTTTCCAGTCTGGGGTGAATCCCCTGTGTGGCGATTCTGTCTCTTTTGACCAAGGGAATTACCAAAGCAAACAAAAATACCTGCTCCACTCCAGAAATGAGTGTGACCCTGGAAGCATCTGCAGCTCCCCTGGGTAGGAATGACAAAGATTTACTGGTAACCTTTTTGTCATCGTCCAGCCACGAGCACGGCTGCCTGTGTTTGCAGTGCTGAGCAGCACCGATCCAGACTTGAAAGGAATGACAGTGATATCTGGGCATCAGCCACTGCCCTGTTCATCCTGCTGGGTCAGCCCGACCTGTCTGGCCTTCTTTCTGCCTCTGGTCAAAGCAGGGACTGTCTCGCAGCTCCTCAGTGTTTGAAGCATCTTATGCAGGCAAGTGTTTTGGTTTTACTTCTTGTATAGTACTTGAACCCACAGATTTATATCTGTGCAATGTACAATTTTGAAAACACATCAGTGCTCCGTCTGGCCACAAAATGCCTCATTACCTTTAAAAAGCAGAAGAAAGTTTATAGCCTGTGAGAAGCCACAGGCTGAGACTGGGGCCCTGGTGTAAAGCTCTCAGCAGAGCCAGGTGGGAGGGAAGCAGCCTCTGAGCATCCCCACAGAAACGTGTACGAGCCTGAGCCCTGGGGAGGGAGTCCCCAAGGCCCTGCGGGAAAGTTTCTCAAGATGTTTCTAAATTTAGCTTCTGATTCACATCAGTTATTTGCTGATTTAATTTGGAATGAATGAATAAGTAGTTTGCTGGATACTAAGAATCCTTCTTGACCCTTCCAGTGATATGTTCTCAGACACAACAGCACTGGGCTGTGGTGCTCCTCTGAACAAGATTTATCCAAAAGCGGAGCTGGACACCTTAGAAACTGTACAGATGCTGCTGTGGTCCTATTGAGGTTTAGTGAATCTGTGCTGGAGTTGTGAGGTGCCAAACTTTGTCTGTTCCTGTGCTTTCCCTGAACGCTGTAAGTCTGGGTTCCCAAAAGGTCCAGAATCACTCCCTTCAGTGTGCTCAGAAAATGACTTTCAGTCAAGACATTAGCAGTCACAGGTTATTTGCAATTCTTTTAAATGTAAGGACTTTAAACGGATCCTCTTCCTTCTGTTGTCTCTGAGCCTCAGGGCTTTTTAGCGCAGAGCTGCTACAGTTGTTCCTTTTGTTTACTCAACTGTGTAATACCCTCAAAGAGTTTCCTTCTCAGAAGCACGAGCAGGAACAGTCCTGGTGCGGCTGCTGGAGAGAGCAGCGCTGCTCTTCTGCGCTAAATTAAGGCAAAGTCAAACACTTCTTTGTAACCCGAATTTGAGCTTACATGGAGATTATAAAGGCAGAAATATCCTTACCACTAACAAAACCTCAAAGTGCTGAGTGCTGAAGCGATAATAGCATTCCTGTTTCCTTCCAGAGGGCTGTGTTACTTCAGCTACAC
This sequence comes from Ifrita kowaldi, assembly GCA_013398055.1. Taxonomy (NCBI): domain Eukaryota; kingdom Metazoa; phylum Chordata; class Aves; order Passeriformes; family Cinclosomatidae; genus Ifrita; species Ifrita kowaldi. The sequence continues at coordinate 282,900 of VZRS01009169.1, read as the reverse complement.
AGGGAGAGATAGATGGATGGAGAGGGCGCTCTTTTACCAGAAGAGTGAAACGTTAGTGTCTTCCTTCAAAAACCAGCTTCTGGGAAAGGCAGTCCCAGCAGAAAACAGGAAAATTGCCGTGGCCTCTGAGGCAAAAGTACGAGCTTGGTTTTGTTCTCTGTTCTTCCATTGACTGATGAAGTTGCATGGTGTTCAAGGCTGGGAACCAGAAAACTGGATTCCTCTCTGATGGGCCATCAGGCCTGCTTCCTCTTCTATTTACTGAGAAAAAATATTTGAGTGGCCTAGAGGATCAACCCTCTCCCTCTCTGCCTCTTCAACACCCATGATCACTCCGCTCACCTGGGATGCTTGGGGTTCTGCTTTAACATATACAGACCTCATGGCTGAAGTCTGCTTTCTTCAAATCATTTAGTAAACTCCAAATTTTTTGCAGGTTACCTCAACCTTTTGCCCCACATCCAAACTGACAGCCATCTTGTTAGATGGAGAACACTGCCATTTTAAGACCCACTTTCTTGGAAAGTTTTAGTAAAATCAGAAACAGACTCACTCAGTGCTTAATTTCTTTTTTCACTCAGGAGGGGTTGTAATTCACCCTACAGGTTTGGAAAGCAAGGCCAAGGAGCTCAAGCTGTGAAATGTATGCTCTAAAAATGAAGGAAACCAAACCTGATAACCAAACGCAAATGGGCTGGAATCAAAACCTACAGATCAAAACACTTTTGGGGAAATTCAACAGACTGTTATGGGGATATAGATCTAAATCTTGCAGGTGGCTTTTCTTTCTTTTCTGATAAGCTGAAACAAATCCCTACATCTAAAGGTTTCACATCTTTCAAATACCGTAAGCTTGGAGCAGTTCTGAGTTCCATAGTGGGAGCTGGGCTCCATCCAAAGATACGAGAATATGCTGCTCTTCTACAAACACATTTGCCTGCACTGGCTCAACTTGGGGCTGTGTTCTGCATAAACCACCTCACATGTTAATATGAAAAGGTGCAGAACACTGCCTTGAGCTCAGTGGTGAACTGTGAGTTATAAGACTGATTCCCTATTAAGCCTTTGAACAAGCTACAACTTACATCACTGGCTTCAGGGTGGTGGGGAGAGAAGCTGTGAAAAACATGTTGCTCCAGCTATAGAATACTCAAGCTGAGATCCAAAGATGTGTTTCTGACTTAGGCCATCAAACATGGAGCAAAGGATTGGACCTCAGGCCAGAGAAGTTTCACAAGCACCAAGGATTTAAAGTCTGGACTTAACAACAGACGATAATGTCTTCATGTATTTGGAAAGATGAATGCCAGTTTCAGGAGGGAAGTTGCCAAGGAGTTGCCAAAAAGCCAGACACATCACATGTGGTTTGAACAGCAGCTGTTGTTGAAGCATCTCAACCAACATTTTCTTTAACACAATGGCCTCGTGTTACCACCCAAGAAGGAATACTTGAAGGAAAAAGTTTTTTAGAAATACTCAATTTTATTTAGGAAAGGGGTTCCAGTGGAAACTGATGATGAAATTGTTATTTTCTTCTAAATTTTCTTGGGAAAAGTAATATTTTTCCTAAAAAAAATCATAAAAATCTATTACATTTTCAGTCATCTGGCAAAAAATTCTACACATTTTTGAGAGATGCTGGCACTTCTACTGTCATCCCAACCTCTTTTTAACCTTTGATGAAAAATTGTGGCTTGGCGGGTGATTTCTAGCTGGAGACCCCATCAAGAACAAGAACAGCAAAAAAATTACCAGCCTCAAGAGCAGAAAAAAAAAAAGAATTAAATGACACCAATATGTCCAGTAATTACTTGCAATCACTCTTCTCTCTGTTTTTCTCTCAAGTAGCCAGGCCATGCTTTATTAATTTAATTACAGCTCTCTAACCTCCTCAGGTGGCTGCCACGTCTGAGTCTGAGTGGCAAAAGGAGCAACGTGGCAGAGAGGTTCCCCCAGCCCTTAATTTTAGTGGTTCAAAGCATGGCATCTTATTAAATAACAACTTAATTGCCAGCAGCTCCAGTGCTTTCATAGATCAAAGGTTAATTTTTATTTTGTCTCCCTTGCAGCAAAGCATGTCTCCCCGCAGTCACTATGTGGTGGTGACCCTGGCTGGAGGGAAATGGTGTCTCAGAGTTTTGGGGAATATCTTCTCTCTTTTTAATTTCAGTGGCCTGGTAATTATAAAAATCTATTCCCATTCACATTGTTAATTTTCATTAAAAACAGACAAGGGTAATCAATCCTCAAGCTTGTATTTGAGGACCTTTTATAAACTGCCTAAACCAGACTGCTCCAAAATGCTACAGCCTTTATTAACACTGGAGAAATCAAGAGTCCAACCAGAAAGGTGGCAAGGCCTCCCAAGTCCTCAGAACTGTAGAGCAATTGGCCTTTCAGTGAGAATAGTAAAATACCCCCTTTTCACTCTGTCTCGCTCAACCTAAACAACTGATGTCATCTCATCCATCAGGATACTGAAAATTATATAAACCCATCATTTACCATCAGTAAAAACAGATTGAGTCTGGCTATGCAGCCTGAGTTTAGTTCAATATTTAATGACTCATGTGTTGCATTTTATTTCATCTGCAGTAGTTTTCTGCTTCCTTATTTGTTACAATCATCTTAATTCCCTGTAGTAGCACCTTGCAGTCAGACTGTATTCCCAGCTGCTTTGAGGGGTTAAAGAAGCCAGCTCCAGAGCTATGATGATGTGAACAGAGAAAATGAGAGCGTGAAGGAAAGACAAGAGGAATGAAGAGCAAAGGAATGGCAGAAGTTGTGGTGGTCTATCTGTTTTACGTAATGAAGTAGAGGATTTTTCAAGGTCCTTTTCCATCCTATTTGTGAAGGTTCTACAGTTCATGCTAAACTTGTATGTGAAGGTCTCAGAATCTTTGTGGCATTTTGCCTTCATTTCTGTGAGATGCAGCAGGACTCTTATCCTGTTGTGCACTGCTCCCCATCTACCTGAGGTACCTCACCTGAGTGTAAGGGTGGTGTTCCTGCAAGTGGGGAAGCAAACACTAAGGAAAGCCTCCAGGTAAAGCAATTTCTGGAACAGATGGCAAGTGTAAAGAAGTTGTCAGGGTCACTGAAACAAACAGCAGCTTTGGGCTAAGAAACTTACCCTGTGTAATATTTTAAATCCAAACAACTAATATGAGGACCATGGGGGTGAAATCAAAGGGCTCCCTTTTATGTCAGGATGAGAAACTGGGATTGGTGTCAAGGTCTGCTTAAGAGATTTCTGGTGAAAGAGGCTCACAACAGTAATAAATCCTGTGCAAGGTTATTTGCCATACAGAGCCAGAGCTGAGCCAGCCCCATCCAGCTCCGAGAGTTCAGGTTGGTTCTTCCTCAAAGGAAGGACTGTCACACGAGCCTGACACATAAGGATACATGGTGCCATGGCTAAAGGGGCAGAATGTAGTGAGTCAAGTAAGCTGTCCCCTGTGAAGACAGCCCTGGAGTCAGAACCCTCTCCTTGAGAAGCATTTGGAAAGTTGGTTTACTGTTGATATAAATTTTGAGAGGGATGGAAATCACTCAAAACTTGCTATGAGATTGATGCATTCATCTGCCAGCAGGGATCCTGGTGTGGGAACTGCTGAGACAAACAGGATTGTAGAATGGGTTTTGCTAAATTTGAAAGCACTGTTTTTGTCCTTCTGTTTTTTTTTTTCTAATCTCTGCACCTTGAAGTTCACTGGTGTCATAAGTTTAGCCAAAGCATAAGAACAATGCTAGATAATTTGGGTGATCTAGATAATTTGGGTGATCTGTTTGAGAACCTAGTGTACCAACATAAGGGAGATCATGGTCTGATAGATTTCTGCACATCAGCCGAGCTGTGATCAACATCCAAAGGCAAAAGGCAACTCACATCTCAGAAAGTAAGATACCTCTTCTATTGAGAGTGCTGTTACATCAATCCATCCCCTGATTATCACACCCTTACCCGCATTCCAGGCTCACAGTCCTCCTCCTGGTAGGAGCTCTCCTGTGGACTTCTGCAGGGCCAATTCAGCACACTAAGACGAAAACAATCAACTGTTTCACCAGTTTTTGCCACTACTAGGTAAAACAGCTTTCAGCTACCTAGCTGTATTGCTGTAGGTTTCTGTGGCAATGCTGCTCAAGGCTGTGGCTCCAGGAATATTTCTTCTGGCAACTGGGTGAGCTGGGGTCCCTCTGCTTGAGCTCACCATGCAGCTGGTGCACTGCTGTCCTCTGATGAAGAGCTGAAATGAGCTGGGAGGAAGCAAGATTTTCCATCACACTGGACAGCAGGTAGTAACGCTCACACAGCCATGCAGTGTAGTTTGGATGATGTGAAATAGTAACTTGTTACCTGCAAAACTGCCTTTTTTTCCCTAGGTCTCTCAATGAAAACACCCATGTTTGAATAGCAATTACTTTTCAAAAATCTGTGATTTGTTCAGTGCCTTGAAAGTGGAAAATACAGAGGAATCAATCACAAGAAAATTCTTTCAAATGGATCACGTATCATGAAGAATTTGACCACTTCAACAGATAAATGTAAGCAGCTATAAGCCATTGATTTTATCTGTGCTCGTGGCTAGAGTGATCTTAACTTCAGGGTTATACATTGCAGTCAGGCTTGCAGAATCCTTAATGGCTAACAGACAGCCTGACCTGGAGAAAAAATGAAGCAGATCTCTGGTGTCCATGTGCTTCTGGTTCACCTAGAGACTCTTGTGGGGTGCCCCTGTGTGTCTAACACTCACCCACCTTTGTGCAAGAGATGTGGTTTTTCTTCTCTCTTATTTTGGTTGACTGCTTTGCCAGAGGGAAGGAAAAATACTCTGTGGGAAAATGTTTTCTCAGTAAAGGAGGATTAATTAATTTTAGCAAGAAGGTCATATTATTTAGATCAAGACAATTTGTGGTGTCGTATGGGAACAAAAATGTGCATCTTTATAAAAAACGGAAGAATCCACCCCTAAATGTAATCATCCTCAAACAGAAGACAAAAGATCTTGCTTTATTAATTTTAAAAGATTCCATTGACTTTCAAAGCCTACTGTTCAGGAAACTCAACCTTGGGAAAATTAGATTGAAAAACTGTTGCTGAAGTCTATTTTTTCTGGTGAAGGACACCTTGTGTATAGAGGTTTACTTCAGAAGATGAACTAGTGACTTGAATCTTAGAGAGGCAGGTGATAGTATGGTGTAAATGGGCCACCTTTAGAACCAGGATTCATTAGAATATGACTTTACAGGATTTATGTCTATTTGTCATAGATGGAATTTAGAAACTGTACTGTGTCCTCACTGAGAAGGGGTATGATTACTCACATCTCAGAGATAAAAAAAGAGATAAAAAAGAGGTCTGCCAGGGACTGAGCAGCCATATGTGGGTGTCCACTGTATTTTACCTTTATGTCACCTGAAGCTGCCTGGAAAGGTCTGTCCCAGCTCAGAAGGGAGGAGATAAGAGCAGATAAGAGCTCTGTGTCACCAATGATTCTGTGCTATGGAGGAAACAGTATGGCCATAGCCACAAGATAGACCCTCAAATTCTTCATTATACCTTTCACTGACATAACTGGAACTAGTAGTGGCTGCTGTCTTGATTAAATCTGAGCAGCCTTTGGGGTTCTCTTACCCTGAGATCAGTCCTGTACATGGCACAGAGCTGCATGTCACCCACAGGAACTCTGTATTTTGCAATACTCCCATGAAACAGGAAAAAAGGAAAAGAAAAAACCTAAACAACAAAACACTCTTCAAAGCAGATGAAAGGTAAAAATCAGACCCCAACAAATCTGTTAGTGAGACAAGTTAAGCCTTCCAAAGTTTTTTGAAAGAACAGGTCTTTTACCACAAACTGTAAAATACAGAAAGAAAGGAAGAAAGCCCCAACCAATGTGATGTAGAAACAAATAGACTGACGTGTTTAAATAAACACTTAGTTACCAGGACATCAAGGTCAAGAGCATTTAAGGATCCAAACTTTTGTTTTGAGTGAAGAATTGACCCAGGAAATTTATAAATATGCAGATTGACTGGGTTACTCACTCTGGAATGAATATGAAGTGGATCTAGTTCTCAGCCTAACTCATTTGGAGAGTTATTAGTGACCTCTAAAGTGTAAATTGCTCCTAAGCACCCAGTGCAGATAATAAACAAAAAGTTAAAAAAAATCATCTTGGTGTTTAGTCTGGTGATATGGGAGAAATCCCATTCCAACACAGGGAGTGAATCTGGAAAAAGCCTTCTAAAATTGAAGTTTTAGTGCAAGAAAAAGTTATATATACACCACAGTTCATTGAAGAAGTCAAGGCATGGGCTGAAAATAATGCCCTAGGCTGATTAAATATGCTTGGGTTGTTAGGATGTTTTGGGAAGGTACAATTAGATTACTGGAGATAAAAAAAAAGTGCAAATAATTATATTTGGGTAAAGCATAAAGTCATTGTGAGATAAGGCAAAAAATCTTACAAAGTAATACCTGTTTACTAAAGTCATCACTTTGCAAAGACTGCTGTTAAAAGGAGTCACAACACAATGCAGAAGAGTGAAAGACACCAGGGACCTGGAGCTAATCAAGATATTAATGAATGATCTGAGAAAAGCAGGGAGCAGAGAAACGACAGTTTGTATTAACACAAACCTTATTTAGGTTTTACCATCCTGAAGTTGATGGTGCAGATAAATAGTTGAGGATGGATGAAATGGAGAGGCTGAGTAATAAAATGGTAAATGAAATTCAGTGTTGCTAGGTGCAAAATAATGCACAACAGGAAAAATAACTTCAGCTATCTGTGCAAGTTAGATCTAAGTGAGTCATTGCAGATTCCCCTGAAAACACTACCCCTATGCTTGGCAGGGGTCAAAAAGATCAGTCAAATCAAAGTATAGAAATGTCTGGCAGAAATGATGAGGAAAATGGTAAGAAAAGGGCAGAAAATACCATTAATTCAGTCTCTAGATCTGGGCTGTTGCCCACGTTTCCTGTCTGCAATACGATGTGAGCATAGGGATGACACAGTTTGGGTACATGGACAAGACCAGGATCTGTCTGTTCAAGTGTTGTGCAGGAACCATGAATTTCTCTGGCACGCAGCTGAAATACGACCTCGGGGGCAGGAAAGAGGGGACACACAAGGGCTGTCCCCTCCCAACACCTGACTGAGATAGCAGAGGATTGTGAATGCCGTGAGATGCTGCTGGCCCTCTCCACTTGCTGCTGACCCCTTATGGAGGCTGAAGGCTGGAGCACAGTCACCTCTGGTCCGATAGGGTGGGAAGGTTTGTTTCTTCCCGTATTTCCAGCTGCTCCAGCTGCATAGCAGATTGCTGTTATTTAGCTTTGGTAAATTCTTGACTTTGTAATATTCAGATTATGCAGCCAGCTGCATTATAGACTATTAGGCCAAAGCTACTTCTCCCTCGCTGTAGCTCTGCTATAATAAATATTCATAGCTTCATTACAGGCTGTGGTTTTCCAACCTGCGTTCTAAGGGATTATTGGGAGTTTTGCTTTAATGATGCACAAAAACTGTAATAGTCCTTTCAGGGTCTTATGCAACAATATGTTTGCTTCTTCTAAAAACTAAATAACTCTTGTTTTGAATGATTTAATAGCAAACTCACTTAGTCACTGTGCTGTGGTTCAATGATCTGCAAAATTTTCTTTTTAGAAATACAAACCCATTATGTAAATACTAAGGAGCATCTTCAGGAAAATTAACTTCAATTTGTTTTTGTCGGGGTTTTTTTTTTGTTTATTTCAAATTTTATAAGCTTGAGATCAGTCGTAGAACCTTTCTTTCCCCCTTAAAATATGCAAAGTAAAATTGTTAGCTGACTCAAATCATTGATAAAAGTTTTAACCCCAAAACACTGCTCAAAGTGAATTTTATATCTCCCAAAAGTAGAGGATAGAAGAAGAGGTGTTTGCAGACCAAATCCCTGAGAAAGGATGTTTATTTGATTAGGAACTGTGGTCTCACAACCTGGTCAACTTCTATTATTTTGTCCCTCCATCTTTCTCTTGAGTTTCCTACTTCTGAATGCCTTCCGTCTCAAAATGCTATCTGCAGAAAGGAGGGATCTAAACTTAGTATTTGTTTAAAGATGTGAGAACTGATTTTTCTATATGTCCAACTCTTTCCACACAGGTATCTTGATTCTCTCTAGTAGGCTTATATAGTTGTGGAATACAGTTCTTGCTAAACAATTTTTAATGCCAGAAAAAAATTACCTCATCATAGATCCTCACATTTTAATGACTATAAAATCTTACATTGAATGAATTTTGAGATTTAAAGATTCCCTGCCTCTGAGGATTCTCCTTGGAGGAAGGTTTTGACCTTACAGAAATGAGCAGGGTAGGTATCTCCTAGCATGTGCTAAGCCCAGGATTCATATTTCCCTAAAATAGAGCCCTAAAGCCAAGAAAACTTTTTGTAAGCATTTGGGGGGAGATTGAGATACTGACTGAACCTATTTTTCACCCAGTGGCATTTATTGAGCTATTAAGTCCACGTTATGAAAAGTCAGGTCATTAGAAGGGCGGCGGCGCTGAGCTGATAAAAATAAAATGTGTGAGAGGTGGCAATGGCTGGGAAGGAAAGTCACATTTTGGTTTATTTTTCCCATTCTAAACAGCACAAAAGTAAAGTGTTTAATTAATTGTTTGCTCTGCATTTAACAACTTTGCATTAGTTCATTTGCTTAAGTGCAGCAGCAATCAAGAACACATTAGCTGATGCTGCTGCTCAGCGAGGGGGGAGGCTACGGGCAGGTGCTGGGGTCAGTGTGTGCAGGATCAGGGGACCATCAGTCTCCTCCTGTTTTAATTTGTCTGCAGGAGTTTTCCAGAGTCACAGCGGCACACTTGGAGTCACCAGCCATTTCCAGCTGGAGCACTGAGGGTTTTTATGAGTAGATCCAGCTGGAAAAGGTCTGAAGTCAAAGAAGTGTATACTGATGAGTGACATATTGCACTGCCCTCCTGCCAGTCTCTATTAATTCTGCTGTATGCTTCATCCCCTGCCAAGAAGGATGGCAAAAAAATGAGGGCACTGTGCAGGATCCATGGAGATTTGAATTAATTTACTTCTCCTCCCTAAACTCCCTTGAACAAATAATTCATGGCAAGATTTGAAAAGGAACGTGAAGGTATGGTTTCAAACTTTCAAAAGAAGGTTTGAAAGAAGTAATTGAATTATCCTCGTTTGGCTTCACTTGGACCAAGACTCACAGTCTCACACAATTTTCAGATGAATAATATGAGACATCGAGACTCAGCTCAGGTCTGCCAGATGCATTGCAAATGAAGTTTATGAGAACTCTATGGGAAAGAACCTTTAATAGGGGACCAGGAAATCTTATTTGTCAAGGGATTTTTCTCAGAGATTTTCTTTTGGTTTATTTTGCTTTCATCAGAATAACGAGGAAGATTTTGTATTTCTGGGATACATGTATTCCAGATACATCTGCCCCAGAGAGGCCAACTGGGGAGAAGCTGACATGTGTCCAAGGTTTTACCTCAGTCATCCAAGTCATGAAATATGGTGAAAATTTAAGCTCCTGTTTAAGAGTAATGAGATGTGTCTGAGTAATGAGGAATTAACATTAATTTTACCCCCATCAGCTGAACAGCAGTAACCAGCCATATATATACTTCAAACTCATTGGAAGCATGACACGAGTGCCTTGGCTTGAACCACCACAGGAGGGCTGTACATCACATTTGCTGTGTACAGGAAGAAGGAAACTGGCCAGTGTAGTGACACCAAGATGAAGAAAACACTCAGTATTTTCATCCATATGTCTGTATTGGGGAACTTTGGGCCAAATACCAACGTATTCTGATATTTTATAGCTTTTCATTCTGGTCCTTTGGGTCTAAAACTGTCCCAAAGCAGTGTCCCAAGTCTGTGATGGGGGAGCAACAGGGAGAGACCCAGGAAAAGGGCCCAAAGGGGTCTGGATTAAAGGACTGAGACACAGGAGCTCAATGATACATTTGAATACATAAAATAGGCCTCGTAGGCAGAAACTTCTCTTTTTTTTTTTTTAAATTTCCCCCCCACTCCCTTCTGGGTAGTTATATTTCTGTAAAAACATGTTTAATCTTGGCCAATTAAACTTGTTAGCATTCAGCACTTAACAGGCATTTTCTTTTTATTTTATTTTGTTTGTCTTTAAAGAATGGCATTTGTTGATGATAATAGCCTTCTCAACCCAAGAGGCTCTTTTTGAATTAAAACAAATAAAGGAAGGGATCATTAAGAACAAATATGACTTTGATTTTTGATTTCCAGATACTTAAACCTTAATTGATTTATTTTTATTCCCTGATGTGCTTTAAATAATTTTGCTAAATATACCTGCTCTTTTCACCTAATCACAGTGGCAGGCACAGGTAACTGCAAGAAAAAACAACACAGCTGTCTGGGGATGCAGGAGAGAAAACAAGGGTACATAACATGTCCAGAATATCCCCCCTTTAAAAGTACTGTGAAAATCCAGGAACACTTACTGAATGCAAACCACGACAAAACTCTCTCTTGCTCCTACAGTCTCGTGGTGAAACATGTGTTTGCAATCGTCTCGCCTGTTCCCTTACCCTACCCGAGGACTCACTATTCCTGAAACTTTAATGGCTCGTGCCAGTTTCTGCAGGGGTGTTGTTGGGTTAAAGCTGTTGGCTGCAGGCCGCTGCATCTGCAGGGGCTGGGGCACCAGCCCTTAGGTGAAACCTGTGCCAAAGCTTTGGAGTGCCAGGCTGCTGTTGGCATCTACAAGGAGGAAGAAGGAGCACCTGTATGGTCAATTCAGCACCTCAATGCCACACCTTGCACATCCCACTGCCACTCTTCATCCCCTCATCTCTTTCCCCTGTCTGCAGCAGGAAGGGTCTGACCCAAGTGATCTCTTGGGTGACCATATTCAGCTTTGCCTACGTTTCAGAGATGTGGCCTTCCCACTCACCACAGCAGAGCAGAAACAGGGGCTTCCCCCATAGGTCCCTGCTCTTAGCAAGGAGCCGGACAGAAATCGTCAGTGACAACGGCTCCTTTGGGCTGCCTGATCATCCCACTGCCTAGCCCAGCTCTCTCACAACAAAGTACAGAGACAGTCTACATACAAACATACCATTTGAAAAATCCATCCTGGAAGCCAGAGAAAGATACAAGGCTCTTGGCACCTTCTTTTTTTTAAATTTAAAAAGGCCTATTGAAATCTTTCACAGCATTTAAACACCTGCCATTCTCAAATTGGTAGATAAAAGACCACAGTCATTTATTAACTGTACCACTGCAGAAGTGAGTTCTGCAAAAGCAAGTAGACTGGGCAGTTGTGAAATCTTTGATTTAAAAGGCAGAAGAAGCAATACAGAGCTTCACTGCTTAGCTGTAATGTTGATGGACTTCAGTCTCTGAAAGCTTTCACATTTTTTCTAGTTTGTCACAAAAACCCCTGTACCTGGCTGTCATAAATGACTGGAAGAGAGGAGCCAAGGGTGGGATCCTGTCAACAATGGTGCCAATAGGAGATTCCAAGATGGGATGCTACCACGCACACAGAAATATGATCCCAACCTCCAGGGCTGCTATCTTCATATTCAGCATCACTGTTTACATTGCTATTATTTTTCCATTATTTATTCAAATTCCACTTCGAACCCATGTCAGCTTTTAAAATCACAGGCTAGGGCAAAATCTGGGTCAGAACTGTATAGCAGGGCTGCCTAGCATCATTTCCTTGTCTTAAGTTTTCCTTATTTCTTTGTTTTAGATCAATAAAGTTGTAAGATGAAATGCAGCTGAGCTCTTCAAAATCTAGTGGGAATCTGCCAGGAGGTGCAGGTTGTTATCTCTCCCTCCAGTGCTGCTGCTGGCACAAACACACAGCTTTCCCCAAAATGACATTGGTAAAACTGGGTCAATAAATTCCATGTTCACCAGCCTGGAGGGGCTCTCCTGCTCGCTGGCCTGTAATGTACGTTAAAAGTTTCAACAGGATTTACGTAAAGCTTAGTCCTCAGGTAAAATGTGTGAGTTGGGCTCTGGTTTATCCTATCACGTGTGAGTTGCTGGCATGCAGAACATAAGTAGCCAAGGAGGAAATATATCTCTAAAAGGACTGTACTGTCCCATTCCTGGTTCAGTCCACTGCTTAAATTGCAGTGATCCCAGCTCAGGCATCCTGCTGCTGCCTGGGAGTACCCAGGCGTTCATCAGATCATCAGAAATTACCTTACATGTCTCCCAGCTGGCAAGAACCTGTGTTTATGGCAACACTCAGGATAGCAAACTTACAAGGACAGCATTTTTACAGTGAAGTTTAGAGCCTCAGTCAAAAATAATGGACCATAATATTCCAAACTGCCCATTGGTTCAAAGAGAGGGTTGGCAGTAAAAATGCTTTCCAGTGTCCTGTGTACATCAGATCTATACAGTAATAACCCTGTAAAAAAGAAACATTTAATGAAGTAGCTGAATAAAGGACTTATACAGTACCCATGGAAGTCAGTGGAAAAACTCTCCTCGATTTCATCAAGCTCTGAACCCTCAGCAATGTCCCACATTATCACGAGGACAGCACACGGTGCTTGATCCCGGAGACAGATGCAGTTTACAGTAAGAGTAACAATAACTTTTCTATTGCCTCAAAGGTGACAGGCAATAAAAATGAACAGCTTGCACCAAAACTATAACAGCATTTAAAGTGAAAGGATTTCTCTGTTTCCATTAGGGTACATGGGTGTTTTACCTATTGCTGGAACAGGAGAGCATGAGGACTCCCAGCTTCCTTCCCTAACTGTGCCTCAGAATCTTTTCTCAGCTCAGAGGGAACCAGTTTTTCTTTTTGCTCTGAGTCACACATAATGTCATGAGTCAGGCCTGGGGCAGATGAAGTCAACAAACACACTGTTTTAATGGCATCTCTCATAGATTTCTTCTGAGAAATCCTCCATCTGCTTCTTACGGCATATTCCTTACCTAGATTTTATTCTGCCAAAGCCAATGATGAAGAACAAACTTTTCTGCAGAGTTTCTTGCTCTTTCTACTTGCTTTTTGTTACAAACTAAATAATGATGGCACATCTTCCACAGCTGGAGCATTTGTTCTCATTTTGCAGGGAACTCAGACAGCTCTGAGGAGCTGCTGTGTCACAACAACAGCAGCTGTGTTCTCAACTAACACACAAGTGTCAGAGGCTTTGACCAAGCACACACAGAGCACAATGCCTGAGATCTGCAGGTATCACACAGCATATTGCTGCTTTTAGTGAATGAGCTGCTTGAGGTATCTCTTCGCAGCAGGTCCCAAAAAGTGCATCGGAAAATCCGGCCAGTGTGTTGAAGGCAGCATCGTGCACCTACAATGTCTCTCTTCAGCAAGAGCTGAACCTTTCACTTCATCCATCAGCAGAAAGAGAAATGAGTTGCTTCACATCAATTACTGCTTTCTAATACAAACCTTTGGAAGTTCAGGGAAGAGGGATTGCCTTTACTGCATGTGACCAGAGTTAGCATTAACTGTAAAGACTTTCCAGTTGAGAGAAGTAAAGAAATCCACAGTGGAGCCAATTCTTCTCACAATGGAGTTGACAGAAGATGACAGCCTGTTCAGCACATAATGAGGGGTTATTGTGATATCCATTAGTATGGCAGCAGGCTCCTGAATGGGCTTCTGACCATTATTATAATATAAATCACTCATGGAAAGAGAAGGAATCCCACATTCGACTGTCCTGGGCTGTGGGTCAAAGCAGAGAGCTGAATCAGCAAGAACAGCCTTTGCCCACGTTGCTCATGTGGCACTGCCTACCCGTGTTAAGACAAAGTCCTGCCTGTGGTTTGACACAATCATCAGCCAGGCGGAGCTCTAAATTATCTGCTAAGGATGCTGGAAAGGTCAGGATGTCACATATGCCACTGGGCAGCTTCTGGCGCTACCAGAGCCTATGATCAAAAGTTTTGTTATCTGAGCTGATGGTGAGCCTCATCATCATCATTGTTTTCAGTGGACAGACTAGATAAGTGACAGTAAAACAATGGCACTGGTCTCCAGTGCTGCATCAGAGGTTAGGATTGGTCCAGTGACAATAAAGGGACAGCAATTACAGCCACCAAACTGATCAACATTACTCAGTGAGTGGTGCCCATGAGCTTTGCTCAGTGTTGGCTGCCATTTCGTTGTACAAGGCAAATCTTCCTCTATGCCTTTTCGATCTAGAGAATGTAAATGCCATATATGGCACAAACTTCTTAATATTTGAGGTGTAGTTTGAGGATGAATTGTATGGGGTAGGCTATCTTCAACCACATTTTTGCTGTTGCAGTGAGGACATTGTTTGCATGACATAATGCTGCTAAAATAGTTAAATCTGACTCCTTCAGTCCTGCAAAAGCTGTTTTTTTTCCCTTTAAATGATCGTCTTTGAAACACCCATATGAATTTTATTCAGTTTTTCATAGAGAACAGGAGGTCTCTAGAGAAGAGAACCCCAGAATGTTTGGTGTATATTTCAGAGACAGATGGCAGCTTTATAGCAGAGAGTTTGTGTGTAAAACCATTGAAGAGATAATCAAAACCTCCCAAGAACTCAAACATGTTTAAACAAAAACAGATGAAAATCAAAACAACAGGTTCTTGGGAATATGCAGGATACTAACGAACATAATATTTCAAAGAGCTAAGGGTGCAGTATCCCTGTTTGACAGGGTGTGACTGCCAGACCTACAGGCCCTATTGATGGCAGCTGAGGGAGTATGCTAAAGAAATAACAGCACCATTTTCAGAGTTCCCAATACTGACTTGTGCCCAAATATTGTAGTAATTTGGGCCTAAATAGTGCCAAATTGCTAAAGTTTTCATTTTCAGAGAGATTAATCAAATTCTAATGCATAGCAAAGGATGAAAGCTAGAAATAGACTGCAGAATTCAATGGCAGCAACTCCCGTGCCAGCAGAAATGTGACATGGGGTGCTGCTGTCATGCACTACTGGAGACAAAACCATGCTATGACACCCTGCACTGCATAAGAAGATGGGGCAAGGCACACAAGAATTATTTTCCTCCACAAAAACCAAAGATTTTGTGGAAAAAATATTTTTATGGAAAAAGGACAAAATTGGCATGGGATACTTAATTTTGTTTCAGTCAAAAGTTAATTTCATATTGTTTATATTTATGGGAAACAATTTTTTTTTAATTCTGAAAGAGTTTTTAACTGACAGTTTTCCATGTATTGGTTATGAATCATCCCAGAGGAAAGAACCAAAATTAATCTCCCCTTTCTTAAGCCCACATTGCTTTGAATTTTAGTAAAACTCAAAGTCTGAATGTCAGAGAGTGATGATCAGCTTAGTGCATTCTCGTTCTGGGCTTGCCTAGAAACAGCTTAAAAAACTATATACTTAGAGAACACCAAGAGCTGGAAAATAGCAATTCACATGATAAGGTAGGGTGATATAGGATAGTGGCGTGGCTCTTCCCTAATGGAACTGGAGAGTCTCTTCAGATTTGTGGTTTTGGACAGGGTGGGGAGGGGCTCTGTCTTATGTCTCTGCCAGGTTTCACTTTGTTAGAACTTCCTCCTCTCTCAACACCTCCAGTTTTGTCTGTTTTTTTCTCTGAAGGACAATTAGCCTTCAAATGATAACAACCCCATTACAGAAGCAGCAAGCCTTCTTAGGGGAGACAAGAGCAGCTCAAACCCTGCCATGTGGGGAAAAGCAAATCTCAAGGTTTCTTTCTAGACTTCCTCTCCCACCCTGTGGCATCCTGCTGCTACCTCCAGCTTTAACCTCCCTGCCTTTCCCTCAAGAGGTTCAATTACTTTCATCTTGATGTTTACAGATCTTACAGTGACCTGTCACAACATGAGCTCCTAGCAGCAAAAGGAAAGATGCTGATTTAGACTGGGGGTGACTGAAAGCTCACTCCTTTTATTCTTCTTTCTAAATCCTATTGAAAAGAAGAAGTAAGAGTTTGCAGAGAGAGAGGTAAGACCTCCTGGGCTTCCCAAAATCCAGCTGTCTGTAGGTGCCTGCTTCAGAGCAGTTCATCTGTATTTCACCAAGCATCCTATGATCATAAGTGCTTTACGCAGTAAATCAAAGCAATCCTGCTATCCTGGAATAAAACTTAATGATCAGGTATCAGACAATTGTATTTAATTCCCTTGCAGAAGGGAGGTCTGCAGGTCTAAAATCTGATTATGTTGATATACATGGCCTGTATTGCTATTTCTATCGCCTTTCAGTCATTTGAATCTTAATGTCTCAGTTTTCACAAGCCACACTGAGATAAATAGAAACTTATTTATGCTGGGTAGGGAGGGATGGTTGCAAAAGTCACCCCAGAGTCCCTGTCCTACTGTTTGCACTCATGCTGAACAAAAACTTCTGCACAACTACACAGAGGAGGTATAGAAATAACCCCTTCTTCACTTACTTCTACTGTAGTGTAACCTTGCAGGAAATGTGTTGGGACTTTTGGCACCCACTGCCCATAGCCCAGCAAATGCTAAATTTAGGGTTGCAAAATGCTTAGAATGCTTTGTGTCCAAGGCATGGGGCATGTTTAGATGAGAGTTCCCAGTGCTGCAGTGAGCACTTCATCCAAGAGAAGGGCAGGAATCTATTGTAGCGTTGCTCTAGGCAACACTGATCTAGGAAATATGAGAGTTTCTTGGCTAAAGGATTTAAAAATGCAGCAGCCTGCATAGGCACAAACAGAACAAAAGAAGGTGAAAGGTGTCAGTGATGAGCTGCTGACACAGGTGGTGAAAACCTCGGTCTCAGTCTCCTAACTCCAGGAAGCTCGGCAGGAGGTGGGAAGGAAGGATAATCTTGCCATGTTCTCAGTGCACAATTCAGGTGAGAGGTGCAAAACCTGGTTAATAGAAACAATTATGATTGTGAATTGGTGTGAGAACAAAATTCACCATTGTAATTTCAAAGCATTATCAGTAAGTTCAGTTTTATTTATTTTGCTAAAAACCAGTCTGCAAATTGAATTTTGATGGAATAGAAAATAAAACTTTAAGTCAGGCACATCTAAATAGGTAGTTTCAACTTTTATTTTTTTCAGCTAAAAATGTAGGAGTTTAGTCTAGATAGACTAATTCTTGCTGAAAGTTTTGCTTTCAAAGACAGCATCATTTTTTTGAAAGCTAAAAATATTTGGTAATAGAATTTCCATCTCTCTTTAAAACACCAAAAAGCTTAAGAAGAACATCACAGCAGTGTTGCTGGAAGTTGAGGTAATGTGCATAAAAGGGTTGTTGTGTCTGGTCTGTCACAACTGCTTAGGCTGAGTCCCCTGGGAAGTGCTGTAAATTAATCTTTAGAAAAATACCCACACAGTACATGCTACATTCTGAGTTCCTGGACTTCATCTCCAGCTCTCTTGATTTTTCAGGACACATATTCATTTCCATCAAAACACTCACAATGTACCTGGAGTAATTTGGTATGAAGAAAAGCGTCTCTAGGACAATGTGTGCAATATGCCTATTTATTTCCTACCTACTCTAAAGGCTGCTGAAATAAATGAGAGATTTTCTGTTGACTTCCTTGGGCTTTGGAGCCAATCTGTGGAGGGGTGGTATATTTGCAAATAGACTGGCAGATGAAAAGCAAATTTGCTAGAGGTATGCAAGATGGGAGGTAATTTCATTGGGCAACTGAGTTATGAGGCAGCACCAGAGAGGTCCTGCTGATTTATAAGTTGTAGATCTCTGTGCTTTCCTGTGGGGACCCAGATTTCTGCTGCCTATTAACTTACATCGTTCAAGTTGCAAATAGGCAGACACATGTAAGTTATTTTGGGCATGCTGCTATTCAATTTGCATAGCAAATAGAGCCTGAGACATGCATGAAAAATTCCCTGGACAACTGCATGAAAGTTTTAAAAAACTTTGGTTCTGACGTGAGACATGCAGATGCCTGAGTGCTGTCTCAAGGAATGGGTGAGATTTACAACATTCCTTTTGCAGGTGTTTGCCCAGAAAACAGTATGCTAAGGTTGTTTTGGAGCTTTCTCAGATTTACAAATTTGTGACACAAAATGTATGCAACTTCAGTGCAAATTTGAGGAAAATCTTCACAGCCAACACTATAGAAATTTTGTTCCTGTATAGAAGTGCTTCCTTCTACAGAAGTGGTGTCCTGTCCATGAGTACATTTTAAGAGCTATTCGTCCAGATTCCACTTAATCCACTTAGTGACTCCTCACCTTCTTGTCAAGATCCCTTTATTACATTCTGACTAGTTCTTGTGGTTGCCTTTGGACAAGAGGCCTCAGATTTCCAGAGTGTGGATGACATCCTGAAGCTGAGGAACCACCCTTTAATGCACTCTGAGCAGGACTGTCTTCTCTCCTGCTGTCAATCAACTCTCCCTGTGGCAATCCATATGGTTATTCAATTGGAAAAGAAACACCAGGAAAATATTTATTCTTTCCGTGTCTTAAAGCAAAATTAGCTGCCTGAGAACAAGCAGAAGCCAATCTCAGAATGAAGCATCTTAGGAAGATCACAGACCTCATTTCAGTAACCTGTGCTACCTATGTTCATGTATGACAACCTGCCTGGAAGAACTTCCAGCTTTTTGCCACAAGGGACCCCAATGGTGTTCCTAGAACCAAGCTGGCTATGGTAATAATCCACGTGCCTCCCAGGAAATGATTCCTCCTTGCATACCAGACACACAGCACAAGCAAGAAGTACTGCAGATAAACAACTGTGATGCCAAAAATGATTATGGAACTTGGAAAAAGATGAAACAATTTCAGACCCCTGTGTCACCTCCTTTTCTCAGTATCTAACTGGGATTATTCTCTTAATTCTTCAGCTGTGAACTGAGGCCCACACTGCCTCCTTTCAGTGATTCAATTGTGTGGCACAGTATCTCACTATCAGCAAATTTTCATTAAAACTAAATTTTCCTTTCCTCAACTTGGTTTTAGTAACTTTCTCTGTCAAGTCCCTCTTCAAGAGATAGGTCTACACTTCCCAGTTTTTCTAATATTTTCTTACAGATTCTTAGATTAATAATGATACTCTTCTAAACATATTTTCCCATTTACATACATTTACTGTCTGGAAATCTCACCTAGAGAGAATTTGAGGATGTAGGACATTTGTCCAGAATTTCTAGCTGTTCCAGACATATGCATGAACACAAATTACCCAAACTATCCTGTGTTTCACAGTTTCTTCCTGATTTTATCTATTTATAACCTGGAAATCTGAACTTGAAATTTGGGAATCCCATTCACCAGGCATAATTTTCCATACAGAGTCTGCACCAAAAGCTGAGTAAGCAGTCCAGATCAGATACAGCAGAATTTCTCAGCTGTGGGGTAGAGCTCAAGTATACACACGTGAGGCCCCCAAGGCAGGGCTCTAGAAGAAGCTATTTCTTTGGCAACAATGAAACATGACCTTTTGCAGGCAGGAGAAAGGGATCCAAGTTATGGATTTAGTTTGGAGGGGGGAACTGTGAAGTATTGTATCTAGCAGAATCTGAGGCAAATAGTATTTGCATCAGCTTCTACATCTCTGCTTTAGGTGAATTCTCCTCAATAAGACTATTCATTAATTCATCTCTTTCATCACCCTATTTCTCATTCTTATTTTCCTTCTCTACTGAATTGACTCAAGCAAACCATAGCGTCTGAAGTGTGTGCAGAGAAATTAAGGCGTCTGTCTTTAAAGTGACCTGCTTTTCTTTTCAAGCAACTCTATACCCTACCCAGGCTATGGAGGTTCTCTGCTAGATAATGTAAAACGGCACTAACTGGGCTATTTATATATGTAGTACATGATGGGATAATTAGCAATGCTCTATCTGCTGGAGTGAGAGACAACACTGTAACATGTTTTTCTGTAAAGCAACACAAACAACAATACCTGCAGGTTAAACAGCACCTGAGAAGCTGATAGGCCTCCTGCACTTTTATTTCCAGGAGGTGATAGCTACTGGCTTCACTCATTCATGAGGCACAGCTGTAATGCTGGTTGTATTGCTTCTTGCACTACCTGCCCTCCATGAAGGTAAGTGCTTTTTGCAAGCAGGCTTGCTTTGGGCAAGTGTGGGTATTCAAGACATTTTGTGAACAGGGAAGGCTGTGTAGATTTGTAGATCTGCTAACCAAAACATGACCCTTGGATGGAAAAGGCCAAGTGCTTGGCCAGTCGATTGCACTCTTTTATTCCTGGATGGAGTCCAACAACCTGTACTGTGTTTTGGCTTACATATTGCTTCAGAAATGTGTGAGACAGCCAGTCTTGACCTGAATCCATAAAAGTGTGACTGTGATCCATTTAAACCCACATCTAGGCTGAAAGATTATAACTTTGCTGGTGAGAGCCTGGTTTGTTTTTAAAGTATTAACACAGACGCAGGCACAGAGATCAAGAACTTGCTATGGTCTGATTCTGTGTATTTCAGTGGTTAATCACACTCATTAAAAAATCTTTAATATGAATTTGCTCAATTTCAATTTCCATAAATTTTCTGTTCTGCTTTTCTCTGCAAGATTAAAAGATGATTTTGTATATTCTATTTTCTCTTGAGGAAGGTTACTTATGCACTAATCGTGGTTATCTCAAGTCCTCTTTGAGATAAGATCAAATTCGCTCCCCATAAATATTTTTCTCCATCCCTTGAGCTATGTTTGTGACTCGTCCCTACACACCCTGTAGTTTTTCAACATCCTCTTTAAAATGTCAACACCAGAACTGGACATGTCGTTCCACCATGCAGGAAATGTGGTGAGGTGCATGAGGTGAGCAGGGCCAAATAGGGAAAAAAAAATCATTGCAGTGCTTGTCTGTTGGTGCATCCAAGGAAAGAGCTTGTTCACCCATTATATCGCCCTTGCAAAGTATGTTGAGTTGTTTTGTTGGTATGAACTATAAACAAGTCACACTTGTTCCTAGTGTTCTGTTCCTCACTTCTTTAGATCAATATTTTTACATTTCACTTAATGAAAATGCAGTTTGTTAGATGGATCAAACTTTCAAAGTAAAATCTGTAACTACCCTTATTGATCTTTATTCATCAAATCACTGATGAGGAGCAATTCTATATTTACCTCCAGCTCACTGATATGATACCCCATAGGAAGGTGGACTAGGAAATCTACAGGCTTGTAATTCCCTGGTTCTAATGCAGAGCTGATTCATGTTTAGTGAAAAGACAAGAGAAGTCCTACTTAATCGTGGTAAAGTATAGCTTTATGATTGTGAAAAGAAGCTGGAGAGTGATGTGTGAAACTCTGATGGGTGAAACATTCTCATAATGTTCCCATGCTGGTGGCTAGTGAGATATTTGCTACCCCCATGACTAGAATTTACCCCATCTGCAGCCTGCAGCTGTTTTGTGTTAGCAGAGATTCCTGCCACCAATTTATCTGGATACCATAACCAAGTCCATCCAAAATGAGACAAACTTAGGGCTCAGGTATCTTATGTATCCATCAGTGCTTCGTCTTGCAAATCAGTTCAGTCCAATGAGTTCTGTTCGTTATCTGGGGAAGAGAACAGCTTTACTACAAAGCGTGGAAGCCAAATATCCCTTTTTTTTTTTACTATCAAAACTACACATGAAGACAGTCCTGAAAACCCTCTAGTGGTCTATAATAACATGAAGATTAAAATGCTGTCTGTTGCATAGAAGCCATGGATTGCAGTGTTATCTACTTGAATAAGGCTGCTGCCACAAAAGTAGTGTCTTGCTGACTGTATTATGCAGAGAATAAATGTCAAGCTTTAAAAGACTCATTGAACAGAAGATGAAAGCAATGCAAAAAAATTTAAAGAATGTAACTTTCCAGCTAATTTAACATTTTTTGAAACTGCCACTGTAGTTTTCCTCCCTCAAGACAGGTCATGTTACTGTACTGTTTTAAATAGTTGTGCAGAAGGTGGACAGGTCTTCCAAGGACCACCAAGGAAGTTAATGGAAATAACTCTTGGTCATATGTTCTAATGAAAAGACTATCAGAAGTCTGTTGAGAAACTCAGGGACAGGTTCAGAACAAAGAAAAGAAAGTATGGCTTAATTAAATAAATAAAATTGTGTAGCTTCTTGCTTCAGCATGTCTGAGACAAAAAAAGAATTATGTTAATTCAAAATATAACATATTACTAATGAATTAAAAAGTTAATGAAGGAAAAACCTTACAATCTGAGAATACAACCTTCCTCTGATATGAGAAATCTCTAAATCATAAATATTTAGAGTATATTTTAGAGAAATTGCACTGTAAGTTTCCTCTGTTCTTGCAGTCTTCCCTTATACACCTGCTATCAGTAAAGATCTGGAGATGAGATACCAGGTTACGTGGGTCTTTCTCTGTTCCACCACAGCTTTTTTATGTTATTCTTACCTTCTGACAGAGTTACACACATTCCCTACATTACCAGAGTCAGCCTCTAACTGCTTCTGAAGTTTACTGGGATGTCACTACAAGGAAGGTGAGAGAGATTTGTTGGCCTGAGTCAACTAGAGACAAAATAAGCTGAAAGAAAATCTCACCACACAGGGAAGCAGATGGGAAGCAGATTTGGTATTCACTGGTGGGAAGCAACCACTCTGGTAGCAAAGAAACGAGGGCTGGACTAAATCAAGATGTTGGTAGCAGGGTAACAACGGGAGAGCAGGGTAGAAGAGGCACTGCCCAGCAGACCAGAGTGTGTGAGCTATGTCTGGTGTAGCTCCTTCCTCAAGGGGTATGGTACAATGCTGAGGTCTGACTGAAAAGTCCATTCCACAATGGATGAGGTGAGCAGGGAGAGAAAAGGAAGGTGGAAGAAATTGCTCCCCCTCTAAGTATCGTGGTCTGCCAGAAAAATAGCCTTACAAAGAAAAGCCATAGAAAATTATGCAGAAATATGGACCTACTCTTTTAATTCAGAGGATCCTGTTCTCCAAGAAGAGAGATTTTTAGGTGCTCATCACCAAACATCACTGTATTTTCACACTGCAGTTTTTCTTCCTTCAAACTTTTTCTCCATACTTCATCTTTGGCTACAAGTACATTCTGAAACCCAAATGAAAACCATGCTGTTTTGCACCCCTCTAGTCAAATCAGAGGATGACTGAAAAACTTCCTTATAAAATCTTTTTCCCAGCTGTGACTATTTGCTAAATAAGAGAGGATTTGCTCCCTAGTGGAAGTAAGCACAGAAAGTTAACTACACCTAGTTGCTGTGTTAGATTGCAAACCCTAGGTGACTGGTAGGATTCGTGACTCTTGGATAATAGCAGTACTTTGGGGAATGAAGTGCTGGTGTGCAGCAATTGAGTCAGTGTTAAGAAGCAAGGTGTGCTGGGAGTTCTGAGTCATTGATAAAATGCTTCTGGTCATTGAAGCCTAAAATAGCTTTGGTGGAATATGAGTTCAGGCGAAATGAGTTTGAGGCACTTAATGGCAAAGTGCTATTGTCAGTCTTAGCAGCAATGCATAAATAAAATCTTTGGTATTGACCCTGCTGGTCAGTAAATCCAGGCTGTCTGAGATACCTCAAGTGCAGAGGTTTACCTCTCAAAAGCACCTCTGTTCAATTTTCTGTTAGGTCTAAAGGATCCAGCTGTGTATCTCTGTAGCTTACTTCGAAGCTGCTACTGATAGGAAGGCTGCTTCTGAAGATAGGGTTCAACTATGACTTAAAAACTCTAATCAAGTCAGGGGGCTTCAGGCAGATTCTGTCCTCAGTTATCTCTGTGGAAATTGAGCAGCTTTATCAAAACCAGCTGATAGTTTAAGGGCAGAACGGTGGGCAGCAACTGCTCTATGTAACTTTGTCTTCTAAATAACCTTCCTTGTACTGCTACTAAATCACTATATTCCTGTTCAAAGAGTACCCGAAATCACTACTCTGCAGAACCAAAAGAGCAGCAAAATTTAGAGTATTCTTCTGGATTCTATTTCACTCAGTCCTGTGCCTAATCAAAAAGAAAAAAACCAAACAGCCCCCCCTCCAATCATTGAAAAATAAACAAAATTAATGTTGTGAACACTGTACCTTCACTTTCAGTTCATGGATTGGAAGACATGGGAGAAGAATGTTGATTTTCCTCTTATTTTATTATTTATTTTCCTCTTATTTGTTTCCTCTTATTTTTATTTATTTTATGCTTTAAATTTAAGGGTGATATATTTACTTGGCAAAATGCTTGGGTTACGTGTGATGGTAGAACAAACTTTATTTTCCATTTCTAATCTTGTGTGTGACTAACTCCAAGTTGTACCCTCCTTTCCTGCCTGCAGTAATTCCTGACTGCCATATGAAAAAGATTAACCATTTGAAGCATGATAGATCCATCAGTCAGCTCCCAGATTGTTGGGAACTCTGAGTCAGAAACAATACTGTATGTGGCCTTTTAACAGTAATAGGAAACTTAAATATAGTTGGCTTTTTAAAATGTATTTTTTCTAAATCAATGACTTTCCACGAATTTTGATCAAAAGAAATTGCACTTGTAAAATCCATATTTTTTTCTCATCTGTTTCAATTTCTTGCCATGCTGTTGCTCTCCACAGAAAATGCGAACAATTGCCTTTTAAGAGAGACTTTCCAGCTTACACCCAATGCAAGATTTTGTGCAAGAGGTGAAAAATCAATGAAAATTTTTTTTTTGGTCCTCTAAGACATTATACTCTTGTGACGTAAAACTTTCAAAATTTTCTCCTTGATGTGAATATTCCTGTGAGGTAACTAACTTTAGACAGGCCCATAATAGTAAAACGTTGTCAATAAGTCTTCCTTTCCAAAAGAGAAGAAAAACTTGTTTAAAGCACCTTCCATCTTTGAACGCATTTTCCCCCTCATAAACCTTGAAGTGCTACAGCAAAGCTGGCGCTGTCTGCATACAGCAGCCTGCCTGTCACTTATGGAAAACTCAAGTTTCATATATCAAGGGCTTGTGTGAAAATTGCTTTGAGTGTTAATTGCCCAAATGATTCAGCTTTACAAGAGCCTCTCTTATGTACTGAAGTATGTCTCATAGCACGCTGAGTGCCAAGCTCCAATAGAGAGCCAGCTGTGCTCTGCTCCCAGATGTTTGAAGAAGATAATTCTTACCCATCATTTCAGTCCTCCATCACAAAATCCTGAAAATTTTGTTTAATGAAGTCATTAATGCACAATAGCATATTTCTTCCTTTTTTTTTCCCCGATACTCTCCCAATAATGCATGCAAGTTTGCCTTGGCTTACAATTACAGTAGCACATTGTCAGATTAACTGTGCTGAGGAGATAGAACAAAAGCCATCAGTTCTGCAAAATTAAGACTCTGCCAACATAATTTAGAAAGGATCAGAACTCTGCTTTCAAAGATGCTGGTTTTTTGCAGTGTATAAGGTCATTTTCATTCTCCAGTCTACCTATTGCAACATTAATTTTTCTTGGAAGCCTAACAAAAAGTACACTTAGTCCTGAGTGTTGGATTCAAGCCTTTTCATAACTTCTCTCCATCCAGATCTCATTTTTCAACATGTTCATTGGTCCTTGTCAAATTTACACTGCTAAGGTTTTTTGTTTTTGGTTTTGTTGTTTGTGGGTTTTTGGGGTTTTTTTTGAGTCAAAGTGGTCAAAGTGAATGGCATTGAAGTGAAGGGGGTCTGTGTTAGTTTATACCAGCTGCTTGTGGGCTGAGTAAAACCCTGGATACAAATAAGAAAACGGCTTTTACAGGGATGTCCTGCTTGGACCTTGCCTGTCAGTGTGCAGGTGCAGAGAATTTCATGGAGAGGTTTTTTTGTGCTATATGGTGATAAAATATTTGTGAGAACCGCCGCTTGATCTTCACAGCGAGTGACTACCATCAATTCCTGCTGCTTTCTGACTCACGTGTCAGAAGAGATTTCTCTTTGACTTTGTTGTAGCTGAGTTTGAACAACCACAGGTAGGTGGGGCTGGGTTGATTCAGACCATCTTTGTGGCCTCGCTGCTCTTGAATACAAGTATATAGCTGTGTTTACTGCTAGGCAGTGTGAATTCACTTTTCACCATTCCTAAGGTACCAGGGGACCATGTCCATGTGTTTGTGTGTTCACCCACCAACACAGCATTTCAAGATCATAGGTCGCTCTGGTTTTACTGCATCTGATCCAATTGCTCCTGCAAGTTATGGACTCTGTCCGGCATCTGTGTCTGTTGTCAAAGTTAATGCAGAGTCCATCTTTGCTGTTCCAATTGCAGGTGATAAGACCCTCTGGAAAACATTTTGTCAGTAGCTGATGGCCCTCACAAATTGGTGGCAGATGTTGGTGTGGAGGTTATTGATAGCTGAGACATGAGACATCAGAGCTCCTTGTAATAGCGGTGGGATGAAGCAGCTGCTCTGTTACAGAGCTTCTGTCTCTCAGATGATCCAAAGTTAGGGCATACACATCTGGGGATAAAAATAACTCCCTGATCTTGTTCAGAATGGTGTCAATGAGTACAGTGGAACAGAGCTTAACTTTCTCCATATGGGCTTAGCATTAGAATTAAGAAATATGATTTGTATTGCTGTCTCGTCCTGTTAGCTGGAATGTGAAATCCTGTGTTATGCAAGGTTATTTCAGCAAAGTTCTGTGTAACTACAGTGTGCTGGTCAGAGGACACATGTGAGATGTGTTGCTGTTTCACCCACTGTCAGCAAGAACCCAGAAAACATAGTCAGAGACCGGCAATCTCCCAAGGTATGGAGAACACTTTACCGCCATTCCTTTACACTCAGGTGTTGCCTATAGGCACAAATACTATTTGGACTTATTTAGACTAGACTAGTTTAGCAGCCAGAGCAGCCACTAAAATGGAAAAAGAATGCATACATGTGTGTTCTGCATCCCAGCAGCTGGAATAGGAGACTTTGTATCTTTAGAGGGGTTATTTTATTTCACTCCTATCAGGAATTTCGCCAGCTGGGCTATACTGCTGTTAGAAAAAACCTCCAAAACCCAACAAAGAAACAAGCAAAAAGCCCCATAACCATCCCCCCTCCTCCTTTATTAAAATCCCAGGGCAAACCAGGGCACACTCAGATGTGTTCCTCGTGGGACTAATGGAGTCTCTCATTCCTGCTTTTCCAGTCTATCGTAGACTCTGTTGTCTTTTTGGCTAGGAATTCCAACTTAAGAGAGATACAGGCTAAATATACAATTTTAGGAAACTGTATAGCATTTTCTCAGCAGTTTAATTTGCCATAATAATATCAATAAAATGAAAAAGAGCCCTTGGAAGATGGGAACTTTTGCCTGGACTCAGAGCTAGACAATGAAAGATTATATATATTTTCCCAGCTCCACCTTAAATACAATTCACATAGAGAGAGAGGGCAAGGCCCTGGAAGACACTGCACAAAAGCAATGTTTATTAGTTAAAATGACACAAACACATTCCATGAATGTTCCTGCAGAGGGAAGATGAAACAAAATATTACTTCGTCTTTGTGTAGTGTTATCAAATTTTACTACACAACACAGAACTGCTGGAAAAAAATCGTTTCAGTGAATAATGACCTCTTATTCATGTGGTTGATTAAAAGTGCTTTTTCTTCAGACTAATTATTTATTTACTCTTTATTTCAGAGAGGAGACAATTATGAGGACTTCAGAGATTTTTTTTTCAAAAACAGTTCAACTTTGGCCAAGAATTTGGCTTATAGAAAAGGTATTGTTTGATCCCTGACAGAACAATATTCTGGTACTGTTTTCTTTTAAATCTTCAATGCCCCTATGCTTTGGGGAGGGAGGCTGATCTTCTTCGGGAATGTGACCTTCACTCAGAACTATTCCGTTATCTTCCTTACCAAAAAGCCTGACCAACTGGAGTTTAACAAAGCTCCAGTTTTGTCAAGTTTTAAGGTTTTTTTTGCGGGGGGAAAAAACAACCACAACCAAAACAACAACAGTCTCCTCTCTCTCCTGAAGTCTGTAACCATGAAAAGGTCAGCCAGAGTCTAATAAGAAAATTCCCAATCCTACAGCAGGAGAGGATGAAAATAGGACTTGCGGGCTGGAACAAAGTGAAAAAATGGGGACAGGCTTTCAAAGCCCATGTAACTTATACCTGTGAGTGGGGCAAGGAGCAAGCTGACTTGGTGGGTCTGATAAGGTTTGAAGTAATCTGATCCTGAACTGTTTGCTCTTATCCTTGTGTCTGTAATCCATTTTTCATTGCAGTCAGTGAAGTTGCAGAGATGAGAGATCTGGTTAAAGCTAAACACAGCTGCCAGATGTTTCTTTGCAGGGAAGAAGGTGAGAGAGGTATTGAATGAGAAGACAAAAAATAATTCTGTGGGGGCTTTTGGTAAGTTTTCAGCATCTTGCTGTTCAGGGGAATCAGCTCGTTCCTGATTCTATGTCATGCCTTCCATTTTTCATTTTCTTTTCTTGTGTTCTGGTGTCAGAAGCATCACTCATGTCATGCATGAAGAAAGACAGAGAGTCCTCAGCTCCCTGCATGGAACAATGGTCTTTATCACTTTACCAGAAAACTGAGAGGTGTAATAATCTCTGATTCTTCAACTTTTGTTCTGTTAGGTAAGTTGTGCTGCTGCTGAACAGAAGGGAATTGAGATATTTCAGCTCTATGGAGGAAATTCCGAGCACAAGGCTCTATTTATGCAGAACATTACAGGAATATGAGAAAAGGTATGGAGAGCCCTGAGGGTCTCACATGCATTTGTGGAACAAAAACTTATGAATGGAGGAGAAAGCAAAAATTGACAGTAAAGAATGGCAGAAAGTGTAATTTAATTGAAATACAATATAAAATCTTATTTATGTTAAATATGAATTACAGGGGGCTTTATTAAAATGCTATCATCACTCCATTAGGTATTAGAATGAATAAAGATGATTGTTCCCAGTAAGTAAGAATGTGGCGCCGAGTTGCATTTTATCAACATATCCATATGTCACACTGAGAAGTCCTTCCAAGTGAATTTGGTAGCAATCCCTCAGGGTGATTAAATACTTTCTTTTCAAGGTACTGGAAACTGATTTGCCATTCAGGTCTTCCTGGTCACTAAACAAACATCAGACATTAAGAAACATCTCTAAACATAGTCCTAGCAAGACTGGTTTTTAAGGCATTAAACCCGTTTTTTGTTTGTTTGTTTGTTTGTTTGTTTTTAAGCTGAAATAGAAATGTTAATCAAAATATTTGCTGGGAAGCAGGTTTATTGCTACAAGGTCTGGACCCTTTTATTTCTCAGTGTAGTCAAAATAGCTTGTACCGAGGCTTTAGCTTGAGAGAATAGGTATGAAATTAATCATATGTATGTGTAAGGCGGTGCTATGTGAGGGCACTTCATTCTGAAAGCTCTTATTTTCATGTACTGCCCTTTATTTGCTAACTTTTTCTTTATTCACATCTTTATTTCTGCTGTAAGCTTGTCAACGACTGGCCATCCATACAGGATTAATTTGGTGTGAACACACCTTAATTATTCCCTCGCAATTAGCCTGTGGGCAGTCCCTGTGGAATTGCCATGCAGTGCCACTGGTAACAGTAAAAGCCATTGCAGATTTGGGCTGCTAAATTGGAAGCACCTCCAGTAACACTGAATCCTGTTGTCTGGTGTGGTACCAAGTCAAGGTCCAATTTCCACAATAGCTGTCTAACAAGGAAGGATCCAGTTTACAGTGTTCAGTAGCCTTTCCTCTTTGCTTATCTTTGCTTCATCATTGGAACATTGCTAATGAGCCATTTGGCTGCTGCTGGCCTCCAAACAGCCCTACACATCAAAGTCCTATGGCACATGAACGGCGCATTGGAACAGCTTCTCGACAGATATCAGATCTTAGGTGATCCACTGCCCTTCTGGTACCCTCCAGGTTTCACCATTTTGAGGAATCATTTTGACTTAATAACATATCACCTGAAGACCTTTTCTCACTGACAGGAGTGATCTTTGAAAAAAAGGAGTGGCAGTGGCAAGATTGTTAATGGTTGGATTTGATGATCCTGAAGGTTTTCTTCAACCTTAACGATTCTATGATTCTATTACAATACTTGTTATACCAGGGATATCCTCTCAATACTCTTTACCCAGGGATATATTAAGATAAAATAAAAATTGTATGAAGAACAAAGCAGAAATACTCACATTTGGTACCAGCTGGGTGGAAGGCAGGTCATCCAACAGCAAATAGCCATTAGATGTTTATAATCTGCCCAGAATTTTTAAGAATACCATGCCTTAGATCATGGAGCGATGCACAGGTCCACAGCAGCATCCACAGGGTAATGTTTCTTCAGAGAGAATAATTGTTTGATTTCTCATTTGAAGATTGACTCCTTCTTAGATCTATCAAAAGCTTCTCTTTGTTTGCTTTTTAATGCAAACACCAGCAGTATATCTTTTAGGGTTTGTATGCTCTTTTAAGAAAAATCCTAGCTGACTATTCCTTTTTGATCTACATTCTTATGAAAGCAACATAATTGGCAATTCTGAAAGTTCATGATATTTTGCAAAAGAAGAAAAATATGAGAAGAGCCTTTTAAATGCTGAAAATTACAACTTTAATTATAAAGTTATTAATTTCTTCATATTTTAATTTTTTTCAATTCAAAATATAGTAGATTTACACCATCAGTGTATTAATAGCTTTTGCAAATACAAACATTATAGTCAGCTTTAACATAAAATCAGCAGTAAGCTTTGGATTCTGTTTTTCTCTCTTCTTGTCATAGCAATGCTGCAATCCAAACAGACTTTAGTACAGCATATCAGATACTTTCCATCATACATACAGTTTGAAACAACAGAAAAGGTATGAAGGCAAGAAGTTATGCTGAAAGATCAGCACTTATAAAAATTGTACTTTAATTTATTGTGTTTCTTTCTGACATGGGTGGAAATACAATTTTTTTGCAGGAAGGATAAATATAGTCAGTGAAATGCTTGTCCCCCTGAATTCAGTGGGATTTTGTCCCAAACACACAGGAAATAGACATGTAGAATAAGGATTCCTTATTTCCAGTCACTGACAATACTACTGTCTTGAATTAGAGAAGGATCTCTACTACAATAACTGTTTAACTTCTTTGTAATATATATTTGGAACTTTTGCTCACCATCTATGTTTTATTTTTATATTGTTAACTTCCTTTATTTGCTCGAATTTCCAGACATCAGATGTGGGTTCATTGCTCGTTCAGGGATTCTTTAATTTTCTGTCCTGAATGAACTGCTGCTGTGAGGTTTCTGCACTTTCTAAACATACAAACTTTCTTATGTGAAGAACTGAGGGATTTTAGAAAATGCAATAAACAACTTTTAATGTGAGTATTCTTTTGGTGTGTATGTACCATCATTTTTTGATTGGACTTGCACACACAAGGAATCCAAACATCTCATTTAATTCAAAGAAAACATCTCATATAATTCAAAGAAATTTGTTGTCAGCAGTTACACTGAGCAAATACACTTTGATTTCTCCAAACAGGACCATCTATTTTTTTTGATGAAAAAATGCTGTCCATCCCTATTGGCATCTGATTACCTCCTCTTGTTCTGCACTTCTTAAGGATTTTCTCAGCATCTTGTCTCAATGTTTCCTCTGTTCTGTGAGGGATTCTTGCAGGATTTAGCTAGTGCAGTACCTTCCTGCATATCCTTGAACAATAAATTTTTCAGCACTTTGTCTGCATTCCTTGTTGAAAGAAAATAGTCCTTTTTATTTCCCCGTACTGATGCACCCCCAGTGATCCCTAGATTTGATTTAAGAGAAAGCTTGATATTCTGAGAAATCCCATAGTCCTATTTTTAATAGTATCCCAAAATGATTTGGTCTGGGTATTCTAAAAAGAAAAAAATTACATATATGTATGTCTATATATGTCTCGTTTCCTCGTCAAGAGGCTGACTAAATTCTCCTCAGCCCTGTATTAATGTGCAATGGCACACTGGACCTGGGGAAAACCTGGAACAATAGAGACCAAGCCCCAGAAAAAATGTGTACCTGGTCCATGATCTGGTTGGCCAGACACACATTTGGGACTGACTTCTTTCGGACAGAATTACTCTGCTGAGCTGTAATGATGCTTCAGGGGGTGAGATGGGTGCAGGGGAGGACTGTCAGTTATGCTCATAAAATTAGAAGAAATTGATTTTCAGATGTTAAGGCAGAATCTCAGAAAATGGAATCTGTGAAAACTCTTTTTGAAGACTGACAAAAAAGAAATTGTTTAAAAGGAGATTAATTTCTCTTTGCAAGGGATTATTTTTATCAGTGAGAGAATGTGAAAGCTTCATGAACCCACTCTTAAAGCTCACCAATATCACCAGAAATACTGTGTTTAACTCTTGTCATTTCCATGTATCATAAAAAAATGTCCTGTGTTCCTACAGGATCATATTTATTTTCTGTCTGCCAACATCAGCAAATATTGGTCATTTTAGAGCGCTGCTTTCCCATACGTCACTGAAAAATGGCTTACTTATACTTGTAAACGTGGACCTATGACTTCCTATGCAAAGTGGGATTCAAAAAGTTTTCACAGGGCATTAAGGCATGAGGACAAAATCAAGTGGCTTGAGGGATCATCATAATGCTCCCTTGTTTAAGGAACACTGGAGGTTTATAGCACTAAATTTAACAAATACAGAACTTGCAGTGCCATTTTTAACAAACGTGTTGTCTGTAAAAATGTGGCATACGTGATCACTCTGTAAATCTGTCTCAGGTCAGATTGGTCAGGTTTGCTCAAATTTGACATAGGATTGGCAATGTGAAAAGAAAACCTTTTCGAAAATTTTTACTGGCTAGCAGAGAGGGGCAGAACACCTTCATTGATAAAAATAGATAAATAAATGCATAAGTAAATGGCTAATCCTTCGCCACAGAGAAGGCAGTAGAGATCCAGATGGGAGCTGGGGGACTGCAAGCAAGAACAGCAGCCACAGCTGAGGAGGCACCAAAGAGCTGTAGGACAACAGGCCGCAGCATTAGAGGGACCCTACATAAAAGTATGGGGGGGAAGAAGAATCTGTTTCATTAATTATCCTATTCAGGCAGCAAATTGCAATAATCACTTAACCATCAGTGATGAAAAGCTATGGCTGCCAACTGAGATGTCTCAGCGCTGTACATGTTTGTTTTAGCACACCATGCTGCTTGCAGAAGGATGTTTTGCTAATTAGTCATAAAAGTTATAGAAAGTTCGCAATGCACCCTTTTTACAACTAAATTGAATGACTCAAGACAGTAGAGTTATTGTATGAGCAAAAACCAGCAGGATGAGGCCATTAGTCTGCCAGTCACCAGATATCATGAGATTTCTTCATTGCAAAGTAAAGTTCTTCCTGAAGAAAACAAAGAAACGGACAATCTCCACAAACCATTTATTCTCTCTGTTGAGTGTGCTTGAGTAATTTCTAAATACACAAAGCCCTGAAACCCAGAAGGACACAGTAAAGAAATAAACTCACTGAAACCATGGCTCATGCCAGAATTGCTGTTGACCAACCATTCAAAGTGGCGTACTACCAATAGGGAAGCTGTTCCTGAATGCTTGAACTGTTTGTCAGCCTAGATAAATAGGGAAAATGGGATAAAGATTGTTAATTAAGCTACTAAGAAGAGATATAGCCAGAGACTAGAAGTTGCATTCAGTTCAGATTTAGGGGAGGCGATGACACAAAATCTGAAGTTGACTGAACTGGTAAGAATTGACTCAGATGCTCTGAACTCATGCTGTATCACCAGAAAATCTGGCCTCTATTATTCCAGTGTGGCACTTTGTCTAAGTCTACCTCATAATTTAAAAAACTCACACCCACACCAAAAGAGACACTAAGTCAGGTTCCCGTGCGTAACAGGTATGACACAGGTGTCTAATTAAAATCTCCAGGCTCAACTTACAAAAGCCACAATTTCATGACAGGGGAGAGAGGCAGGAATTTATTCCCTATGTCCATCAAAATTTCCTCTAAAGTCAATTTTCTTTAACCATTATAATAATGTTACATGTTCTGAATGTATGAAAGGGGACAAAAGGCTGGTAGTCCTCTACAGGTCCTGCTAGGGCTGGAAGAAAGTTCTTTGGTGTTCCCACACTTTATGTGGGAGGTGCAGCAAATCTCAAGTCACTCCAGTTATACTTTTCTCAGAGGAAATATTTACATTTTTATTGAACTGGAGGGCCAGGGTTCTTCAGTTTTATAAACTCAGTCTCACAGTTAAGATCAGTGATTTTTTTCTAACATTTGTCCTAGAGAAATAAAATACTTCCTATTTCAAAAGTAGTAAAAAGATTAAAATATTAGTGTGTCTTAGAAGTAGACAGTCAGGTGCATATTACCAAACTATTTGAGCTCTACCAGTGCTGTGTTTTGTGCATTTTATACTGCACTAGCCACAGAATACAATGTGGCTGTGCAATGGTATGTTACAAAAAGTATCTTAAGCATTTAATAAATTTGGCACGAGTTTCATATTCTTTGGTTAAAATGCTAACACACACGGATTTAAGATTCAAAATTAAAGGTATTGGAATTCTAAAAATACTTCAGAGTCCACTTTCTTCAAGTACTGAGAAAGGACTGAGGTTGTGATTGGAAGAAAACAATATCTTGTTTCTTCAGTTGGGGTCCTCAGAGTCTTGTCTTGCTCAGATCTCTTACAGCATTTTTGTGACCAATGTCAGTAATCAACACTGGAGTCCAAGAGCTTTCCAAGCTTTGGTGCCAAGAAGTGAGCACAAGTGATCAGCAACAGTGTCTTGAAAGCACAGCTGTAGATGACTTTATATATGTGTACACACATATATAGATCAAAGCACAGGAAAAAATATATCAAGTTGAGCAGAGCTCATCAGTATCTTATTTGTTATCTTGTATTTCTCCACCTCTATTTTCAGTAGTCCAGGGCACCATGACAGCTGTGGATGAGCAGGTGCAGAGAACAATTATCTTATTTCTGGAGCGGATTGTGGACTTCATTTAGGAAGCCAACTTACTGGGGTAAAGAAACTCATCACCGTTGATTCTTAGGTGAGGAATAAGATCTTTTCACGCGGCCCACCATGAATCACCTATTTATTTATTTATTTATTTGTAATAAAGCATTGATGGTCAGTGTAATTTTCTGTTTTAGCACACTGCAAAGGATATACAGAAGCCATACAGAGTGAGAAATAAAGCAGATGGGATGCAGATGAACAAGCTTCCTTATAGTGACAGTCATACGGTTGCATTCGTGAACGATGTATTGGTATCTGCACCAGAACTGAATTCCTCTCCCTGCAAAAATGCACAATCCTGCTGGTGGGCACTCAGAGAATTTTCTAATGCAAAATAAATAAATAAATACTCAGGCAACAATATCTTACACGAAAAAATGTAGCTGAGCTACATTGTTTCAAAGGGCCTGCTCAAAGCGGATGCTTTACCTTTTAATATCTATTTATGCATGTGTGCCAAGAACCTGCTGACTAATTGGAATCATATTTGTACATCTACTGACTATTTTATACTACATTGTAAATTCCAGCATTTTGCAGTTCTCAAGTTGCCATGCAAAGAAAGTCAGTAATAAATCCTTCATTCTTACCTTTTCCATGTTTTCCAAGAGTTTTACTTCTTTGAAGTGTCTTTGATTTTTTTATATATATAAAATTCAAAAATTAAAAAGAAAATCCCAGTGTAAATCCCCAAACAAACAAAATAAACTCCTCTGTGCCAATAAAAATGCACATTTAAAGGGATGGGGGGATATCTGGTCTATAGATTTATTTTTGTTTGAGCTAGATCAGCTTTATCTAGTTTAATGTTCTGTTACCATTTGAAATTCAATTTCAGGTAGTTCTTCATCAGATCAGAATAGGATGCATCATTAACTCTAAGAGGATGTTTTCATTTGGCATCTGCTATTTTCACCAAATGTCAAGGCTTGACATTTGCTATCTTTATCTGGTTTTGGTGTATCACTCATACTGAGATTTTGTTTCTTCTTATCTGATATTGATTTCAACTGTGACCAGCTGTGTTGCTAATAAAATCAACAGGCAAGTATCTGGCATTTAGTTCTTCACTGCTAGAGGAAAAGAAACAACCCAGTGACAAAAAAAGTAAAGAGATACTTTTCAATTAGGATGCTCGCCTGTATCCTCATATTATCCATCTCTTAGTACTTCTGTTGATGTTTTATTTCTGATTGATTCCCTTGGGGAAGTCTCCATGGAAATCCTTGCCTCTCAGATGAAATATTCCTTTTTGCTCTCATCCACTGCTTCCTGGAGAGCGGGGTCATTTTTCAAAGCGGCATCTGCGCTTTCGGCGAACTCAGTTCCTTTGGCCTCGTTGGTGTGGTAGGTGCCCTTGTGCCTGTACATGTACCGGACCATCACCACCAGCAGGCAAATGAGGACGAATACCACGGCAGCAATCACGCCTAGAGGAAAGAGACCACTTAAATGAATCACCAGTAATAAACTACGAGAAGTGTCTCACAGCCAGACGTCACGGCTTGGTGGGGAAAAGCCCATGTGTCATAAGGTGTTTGCATGTTGCAGCGGCCAGAGTCAGAACACGCCAGAAAAACCAAGACGGGATATAGATACTGCAGGAATACAGGACAAGTTCTCACTAGCTTTCTTTCAAGTCAGTGGGTTGATTTGGTTGAACACATTGGAGCTGAAAGGTCACTACAAAATGAGGAAGAATAAGCGAACATAAAGGAAAACCAATAGGATTCTTTCATCCTTCTGGCAACATATACCCGGGGTGGGGGGTGTTGCAGACAACCCAATCCTGCCTTCTCAAGTGTCCTCAATTTCAGGAAATATTCAGGGTACTGAGCATTTCATAGAAGACATTCAACAAATAGCAGGAGCTGTGTAGCTCTGGAACTGCTCTGTATTTTCAAGCTGCCATTTCATGCTGTGCTCTAATTAAGAAAGTCTGATTGTAATGAATGTAGAAGTGACACCTGGCAGAAGGAAGGGATTCTGGGTAAATCTTTCTTGTCTCCTGGACTAAGGCTAATTTCCAGCTATGTGTTGACTGGACAAAAATTTCTATAGATGACCCCAGCGTGCATAGGACTAAATGGTGAATGGAAGCACACCTAGTGAAAGAAAGTAAATTCAAGATCCTTTTCTATTGTGAAAGGTAGAAGTCCATAAAACAGACAAGTCCTGACAAGTCCAAGGAATGACAAGTGCATGACAAGTCCATTGTTAAAAAAACTACTAACTCTATCCCTTTCCTCCCAGCTCAAATTCTTGACTTAAAAATCCTGAAAATAAATTAAGTATTTTGAAGTTTATTCAACTTGTGTGACTTTTAAAATTTTTAAACATGTTTTTTTGCATGGATCCAGGATGTGCTTATAAATGCTTTTGCTGTGATTCTGTACAAGTACATGATACTGAGCTGATTCTATGTTCTTATGAATAAACTAAACATAAAAGAAACACACAATAAGAAGAACTAGAACAGAACATTCCTAGGGCTTCCTCTGCTGTCGGTGAAGGGTGTGTCTGTGCGGCCATTTGTCTTCCAGAAGTGAACTCCACATTTTGTCAGAAGGATTGCTCCCTGGAAATGCCTGCTACTCTGCAGAGACAATGAGGGGAAGGTAGAGAGTATCTCTTTTCTGCATCTTATATTCAAGATAAGTGACAAGAGTGGGTCTCTTCAAAGCTTTAGATTTATCAGCATCAGTAAACAGAGTGGGGATACCGTGCTGGCATGAAAACATAGGAATAGACAGAATAGTAGCAGGGTAAATAAAGATTATAACTCTGCCTTAAAACATATGCCTTAACATTATCCCCCAGATTTCATGGTGCCGGGTTCTGGAATGTGAAGTTACTGCTAGCAGAAATGAAATTGCTTGTACAAAGAATTTCAAGTTTAAAATAATATCACGGTTGCAGTGTGGGCTTCATCAATTTTTAGGACCTCGCTGGTATCCCTTGACACAAGAGGCTCTAATAGGCTTTAGATGTAGCACAATATTAATAAGCCTAAGGGACTAAGTACAAATCAATTTACCTGCTACTTGTTCATAGAAAGCTGAAATTAAAGTTACAGGAGATGGGACCTGAGGGAAATATAGCAGAACCTCACCAATTTGCACTAATGATTGGTATAGCCCCTTGTGAATGACTGAAATTAGTGTGTTAGCATGGAAATGAACAAACACAATAAAAATAAAAAGACAGGTTCACTCCGTGAACATAGCTTTGCTCATTTATTCTGACGACTGTATTTAGTTTAAATGCATGAGAGAGCTTTAATGGAACACCAGGAAATATAGCGTGGTGAATTCTGTAGCGATAAAGGGTCAGCTGGTATAAGCTAACATTGCTCAAATCAAAGGTGCTGCACCAGTTCTGTACTAAAGCTTGACCCAGTCAATATTGACGGAAATCAGAGACCGACTTTTCTGCTGGACTGTTTGGTATTTGTTTGTCCTGAAACGGGGAATGGATGGGGGTGGTGCTGTTCAGTATATGGCTTATGCTCATTATCTCACCTCGTTATCTTGGCAATAGCCCCTCTGGGAGAAGATTTCCCACTGGCCTAATTAACTCTAATTGTGCTGCTCCTGTTGTCTTGTCAGCAAAGTAGGGGTTTTGCAATGTGCAAGAAATCAACAAACCTGCTGTTTTAATTCTTATGGTGCTGCTTAGTACGGTCTGCTACTCACCTCCAATAACAGCCACATCTGCTCCAGCTGTGGGGCCCTCCACTTCATCTATAAATAGAATAGAACACACAAAAGTTAATTATAAAAAAGGAATTGGATCATATGGAGCAGCAGTGACTGTACTGGCGGTGCTGTGTTATTTTAACCTGTGAAACTCAGACCTTGGTCAATATCTCTTGTTAGCAAAAGACATTTGTGAAACTTCTCATTAGAGTTAGCCATACTGTAACAGTTTTCTGCCACCATAACACTGGTAAATAAATCGCTAGCACATTATGCAAACTATCATGGCCCTCAGGGCAACACCTACTGTATATTATGAGCACTTACCTGTAACATCCTCCAGTGAATGATTAAATTAAGAGCATTTAGGTACTGTGATTACTCTCAGAGAGGTAGTTTTGGGAAAAAAAGGTTGATGTCTATTTATTTTCCCATGTATGGCTCTTCAGAGTATGGTCTGGATCTTGATTTGATGCAAATTAATCTGTGTGTATTGATTTCAATTAGTATTTATTTACCTGCAATGTCCTGTTTTTAATCTTAGCATTTGTTTTCTTTTAAGCTTACATTTGGAATCAAGGCAAGCCTCTCACGTATGTGGCATAAAACACAGTCTCCACTTGGAGTAAGCCTGAATTCAGAGCTGACAAATCAAATAACATTATTTGTTGGATTGTAATTTATTTAAAAACCCCAAAAAACCTTTACAATTTAACTATAAAAGAGAAGTACCTGACCATGTTTTTTTGAGAAGTAAGAAACTGGTCTTGAAAGAAAGTTCAGCTAGAATTTGAATTACACTTCAATCTTAATTATAGCACTTAATAAGAATACCCAAAACAACTAATGAATAGGCAAATCTTTTTAAAGGGGAGATGAAAAAGTATCCCAAAACCCAGTGAGGGTATTTCTCTCTTTATTGTTTCAGATAGGCCTTAAATATAAGTAAACACATACAGAGAAGCATTTCGTCACCAACTTCCACCTAGTTGATGAGGATACAATGCTGAATTGTTTTCTGCTCCTTATTTCACGCCAGTAGTATCAGCTCACCTAGTCCTGCATTATGTAGATATCTAAGAGGGTGACGAACTCCTCAAGTTTTTCTATGCTAGGTTAATGACAGGACACTCATTTCTTTGTTTAGTTTTGTACTATTTATATAATTCTAAACGATATTGGTTTTTAAACAAGTCAAAAAGTTTTATGTGAGGTCTTTTTTTTTTTAAATTTCCCTTTGGTAAATGCAGTAGATAGAAAAGTTCTCTGGGAAAGATGAAAATGTAACACCAAATCCTTTTATAAACTCAACAGTGGCACAATGTCTGGTACCTGGGACACCTTTTGCTATATCTGCATATGTGATTCAAGGACAAAACACTATCAGTTTTCTCCTTGCTCTATCTCTAACATCAGTTTGCAACAAACTGAGGAGAGTTGAGATTCAAAGGATCCACTCCTTCTCAAACATGGGAGGTGCTGTTTCTAGAAAGTAGGAGTGCTTTTCTCTCCCCCAGAGATCCTTCCCACATTTTCTTCCATCTATATACTGATGGAAAGATTGAGCATACCTTCTGTAATTTAAAAACTCTAATTATGTCTACGTCCATTCAAAACCCATATGCTCAGAAGAGATTAATTGCCTCAAGGTCAAAATGCTCTGTATTCCTTTACACACTAAATACATGCTGCATGCCAGAAAAGCAGGCTGCTCTACAGCAATCAAATACTTGAAGGTGTGAATTCTAAAGTGCTCCCCTAGCCACACAGCTTGCTGCCAAACATTAATTCCAGATCAAATTATTATCCCTTTAATTACAAACGTTTATGAGTAACTCTCTGCTCTTACCTGGCGTTCCCAGGTGCCTCTCAGATTCAGATTACAAGCAGGTGTCTTATCTCTAGTACATGCCATCACAGTGCTTTTTGATAATGGAATACAGTATCATCACTTGTCAGAAAAGCTTTCATTTCCATGCTGCACTTTCTAAGTTTGCAACAGACTGCGGGACTCGTCTTGAGCTATGGTGTAGCTGGCACTGGTCTGCTAAGCTGGTAATGCTGTGCCTTCAGCAGCCAGCTGACACCATGATATGGCTTCATTCACCACAGTTCCCATTTTACTGCGAGCACCAAGGCCCGACTACCCCATTGTGTGTCCCCTTTTTGACCAGAGAACAGGCTTGCTGCCCTCCCAGACAGCCTTTTGCTGCATCAGTCAGGGTGCCAGAACACTGCAGCTACCACCAATGACCAGACGTTTCCGAGGTCTGCTCCCCAGATCAGTTTTGGAGCAATGTTGATGGAGAGCACAGAGACACCCTTAACCCCTGTTTTGCTGTCTCTGAAATTTCCCTTTGTCCAAAAATAGCTATGTGATTTGTGGCAATATCACAGTAGTGCTAGGCAGGTGTGAAAGTATTGGTGTTGTTCGAGGTTCAAGCAGCATCACCCTTCCTGAAACATGACTGAGGAACACGCAAGGCGTGTGTGATGGAATGAGACCCTCTTCCCTGAGCAGCACTAAAACAGCCATTGCTGTCCAGAAGGGAATCCATGCTCGGCCAGGAATTTCAGCATGGCCTCTCTAAACGCACTCAATGGGAGAAAGACAGTGCATTACTGTAGGACTGAATCTTCCCTTTCTGAGGCAGAAAAGACATCCAGTTTACTGAAGGAATTATTAGCTCAGCAATGGTTTTGACCTTCTTGTACCTTCTTAATTCTGGTCTTCTTCACATGCAGAGTGCTCAGAGGTCTGTGTTTCACTAGCTGCTGTTGTACCTGTTTTGATTGTTTCCCTTCGTTTCAAGGACATCTTTTGTGTTATCTGTTGCTAAATGGTCCTTGCAAAACTTTCTCTCCCTGTTATACTGGCCCTTCCACCTACAATCTGCTTCTGAAAGTGTTTAAACATTGTTCTTATATACTGCCGTTGGTTACCATGACACACAGAAGTCAAAAGATTGTGGAGAAACTTGTTTTTCATAAAATTTCTAGCCATCAGAATGAGTTGACTAAATCAAGAATAGAATATACAAATCAAATTGTCTGTTGTTGGAAAGTATGTTTCTAAAAGCCAGAATGATGGGAAAGAAATGCTTTTGTGTCATGACCTGAAATTCATCAAATTCCCGTTTTGCTCAAAAACTTACAGATAAGGAATTTTTGCAATAGAATGACAATTGCTACCTGTCTCATTCTCATCAATCACATCCTGCTGAGAAGGCAGCAGCCTCTGAAAGTCCCAGAAATATTCCTGACTTAAACAGTGCAAGCAGATCTCTGGCTTTTTGCTTCACAGGTGGCAAACCAATACAACTGGCTTGTATGTTAACACGGCCAGTGGTGATTTTTTCCTGCTCAGTTTGTTGGTAAATTTGTTAAACTTCCTCCTCCATGTGCTATTTTCCAATAAAACTCTATTTTTATGAATGTTAGTAGTTCCTCCCCTCCCCCCAGTTTTAACCTATCCTCTTCCATTTTGGCTGAGGAACACTTGCTTGAAGCAGGCAGGTCCAGCACTGAAAGTCTTTGCTTGAGGTTCAGCACTCAAGCACTGCTTTTACTATGCACTTCTCTGACAGTTGTAATGGCGTCTTTTGTTCTATAAATTGCAAATCTGAACCACTAAAAGCCATAAATCACTTCCCACCCCAAGATACTGGTTTTAAAATAATTAAATTTTTTTTTAAATGTAAACTTTCTTTTATATCTGAGCTTCATTCAAGTAGTTCTTTCCAGTTCTTCTTTACAATACCAAGGACTAAATGTGCTTCGTAGATGGAAACTGAGGTTTTGGCATGATTTTGTGACACCAGAAAACAGGTCTTTAAAGAAAACACAAAGTACTATGAGAATCCTGATAAAGGTGTCAGACCTATCAGTGAGTTACTTCAGAAGCCAAACCGTGTTAAGGCATTCCAACTGACAAGCTGTTCAACTTACATGGTGGTGGGAAGGGGCATATTCATTCCCCAAATACTTTCTCCCATTCAGCATAGAAGGCTCAGAGTTTAGATCTTGCTACTTGCAGAAAACAATGCCTGTAAGTGATTCTGTGGTTATTATCAGAGGCAGATGGGATAAACTTGTAGAAAGCGTCAAGATTTCTAATTTTCAGGCATCATTTTTGCCTGCTAAATTAGTTTCCAGAAAAAAAGTCCAATATTTTCACTCTTGGTGGTTCTGCAGTCAGCACTTAGCTAACAATTTAAGCACCTACATGTTTGATTGCTATGGATTTACACACGGAAAAGGCTTTAAAGGAAAACCGTACCTGCAAAGGGATCCCCATTGGGCACGTTTGACAGGAGTGCATGGGAATCACCCTACAGGATAGATCTAATCTACTGGTGTGAACTGCCAAATCTCTACTGCGCAGTCCACAAGGGCAATTTGATGGCTTAACACAGACCTTATCCCAAACTTCTCACGGCCTCTCCAATTTCCTAAGATAAAGTTCCAGACTAAAGCTGGTAGCGTTGAGCAGAGAAGGAAAAGCCCGAGATTACAACTCACATTGCCATGATTCCCATGCAGCTGTGGGTGATCCTGCATTTTGGAGTTTGTCAGGCCGAGTGAGTATACAGATATCTATGTGTGGGAAGCAGCTCTGACAGCACAGGTTTCAAAGCCACTCGACAGCAGTCAGGCAGCACTGCTCCTGCTCCTGTCTTTCAGGATTTTCCTACCCACAAGCTTGTGCTTTTGATTCTTAGCAACCCCAACCATCTCTTACTCAACGGTCCATTGCTGACTGCTAGGTTACACTCTCCGACAAAGCCTTGGCTGCTAAATTACACTCAAGTAGTCTTTAAGTGCTTTCTTGGGCAACCCATTTTGTCTCTTGATGTGCCCGCTCATTGCGTAAAAAGTGCTTGAAATTCGTTCAATCCATGTGAATGGTGGGTTGAACTCCTTAAGGCGGTGATTTCCTTCTCAGGGCTTTCCTAGGCATGCAGACTAGGAAACACACAGGAAGATTTAATCTTTAATCGGCTCACCTAATCGCTTCATGAAAAACTGCTGCTAATGGGACTTTCCAGGTGAGGAACAACCCAACCTTATCTCACTGTATCCACGGATGTGCTTTGCAGAAT
Source organism: Ifrita kowaldi (assembly GCA_013398055.1). Lineage (NCBI taxonomy): Eukaryota > Metazoa > Chordata > Aves > Passeriformes > Cinclosomatidae > Ifrita > Ifrita kowaldi. The sequence goes on along the minus strand of VZRS01009169.1, from coordinate 239,128 downwards.
CACCCCAAAAACTGTCCAAGCTGTGGCAGGCAGTGGTGTGTAAGCAGTCTCTATCTGCAGGCTGAAATCTGTCTTTAGAATTTGCCTATTAAATGTTTAATGGTTTTGTCTTAAACATTAGTACTATCTATCCATGCATGTCCACTAAACAAGAGAGATGTTCAAACTGAATGATATCCGGTTTGTGACTCAGGCCAGATCGAGAGGGAATCCAGAGGAGGGTTTTGCCTCAGCGTTGATTGTTCTTTCATTTTTTTTTTTGGCTTCTATCAATTGGCCTAGCACAACATACCATTCTAATCTTGCCTTATTTTTAAGAAGTTGTAATTTAAAAAGAAGACTGCCTTTTTATGTAAAGACCTTAGGTGAGATTCTAATTGCCTCCACTCAAGATGATACTAAAGTATTTGATTGGGTCCAGTAAAACATTATAAACTTCTGAAAGCACTGAGGAGTATATGGAGTTTATCAGGAAGCTTTTGCAGTTGTTAAAAACCCCTACTATAATTACTGCAATTTTTAATTTTTTTAATATTCCGTATATAAAAATGTATTTATCGTAACTGTTCCTTTCCCAGGGGCTCTTTTTGCTCCTTGTACGCTCTTCTGCAGTCATTGTTCCTCTTGACTGGAAAAGCAGGTCCTAATGCGTCCCTGTTGTCTTCACTGAAGCAAGACTTTTCTTACCACACATTTAGTACAGAAGAGCTAATGAAGTCTTAACACCTCCATTGTTTATGCAACAGTGGTATGTCCTCCTTGCCCTTTGGTTTATATTTGTGCCTTGCCAACACACTGCATTCATGAGAAAATCATTAATCTATTAACCTTAGCACACTGATTTAATTTACAAGCTATAGTTAGAACTGGTTCACTGCAGCTGCATCTGTAAAAATGAGTCGAACCAACTTCTGAAAACTTCATGTTAGAAATATGCTAATTGCTCAAGCTGCTCTCTGGCCTGTTACAATATCAGATGCATCACAGTGAGGCCTTTCTGAATTAAAAAAAAAGTCATTACCTATTTTAATGTTTGCTAGTAACTGTGCAGTGCCCTGCTACAGCTGGCATCTTTTATCCCGAAGGGTCATCAGCCTGAACCCATCAATTTGACACACTTGGCTGAAAAAGTCATCACCATCTCCCATTAGACTATGAAACACATCAAGGCTGTTCTTTCAAAATTAAGGAACTGTTTCTCATCTGTCAATCTGGAAAAGAGACAGAATAATTTGGCTGCCACTTGTATAGTAAATTATTATAAGGACAATAATGGTGTCATATAACAACAACAAGCACATGATCTTTTGGGCAAGTAAATGGGCTGTGTTGCAAATGTAAGTTACATCATGCAGATTAAAAATATCTACAAAATTAAAATGCTCTGGGCCCAATTCTCTTGCTATCCCAGCTAACAAGTACTTTGTCATTAATTCTAAGCAGACAAAGTATACAGTTTCATTCAAATAAAGGTCTGTTCAAGATTTTTGACACTTTGTAATATAGTAAGGACAAAAAGCAATTGTCAAATTAGTTTAATTATGTTAGGATTGCCACATAACTTTAGAAGTTCTCATTTGATTCTAGTACACAGTGTTAGCAAAATGTTTTTTCACCATTCTAGAATGTGATGAAGTAAATAAGAGAAAATATGTTTTACAATGTTTGTGGAAGTAATGGTTTCACTCGCACAGTTTCTCCTTCTTTTGTGAAGCTGAATTGCCCTTTGGTCTTGGGGAAAATCAGAGATGGAGAGATACACTAAAAGTCATTTTGTCAAAAAGTAATCATATGATATCCCTTAATGATAAGAGGGAAAAGGAGAAAATATTGATGAAATTTGGGAAACTATTTTAGGTTAAAAAATAGTAAAGATCTTTTAAAAGTGAACAGATATTCTATATTTTGAAATAAAAAACATGTCAAATTTAAAAATAGAAGCAAGTTTTGTTTTAAAGAGTTATATAACCTAAAAACCCACACATTTTTCTTTTTTAAACAAACTTATCCGTTTATCCCCCGAAAGAACTGACAGCTTCCTCTAATTCCCCTTACAGTTTGAACAGTTTGAACCACATACTCTTTTTTTTTTTTTCGGTTTGAAATTACTGGAGACTTTAGCTCCTTTCCTCAGGGTTGCTGAATACCTACCACCAATTCTGATGGCAATTAAGGGCATCCTGTAAGAGCATTACAATGGCAATTCCCCCTTAGATGTACTATAAATGTTAGAACCTTAAAGCTCCCATTCAGCACAGTACTTGAGAGACAGCTTTTTGCAGGCCCACGTGCTCTCTGGTAACAGACTTTAATGTGTCCCGTGTACTCACAAGGATGAATATATACAGTAAAAAATTGGGAGAGAAATTTAGACAGTTCTGTCTCTGCTTATAGCAGCAGGAAGGGTGAGAATGTTTCAGGGCTGGCAGAAGAAGCTCAGAGCAGAGCGCAGATAGAGAAAGGAGATGCCTCCCTGGCGCTGGAGCCCCTTGGCAAGCAGGCAGTGAGGCTCACAAGAGGATGCTGTGGAAATCATGTCTTTAGAGATGGGATGTGGGAGCTACCAAGGACCACCCTGTGAAGCACTCTGCTGCTCGTGCATGGTGCCCGGTTTTTGCCGTGCTCCAGAGGAAAAGATGCTCAACGTCTGAAGAGCAAATGTCACCTCCTCATCACACAAAGCTGCATGAAGTGTGAATACTTGGAATAAGGTCTAACCTATTAAAAAATTGCTGCATATGGCAATTTGGAAGTTGTGTCCTGTTTTGTCTGCTTCATGTGTATAGTTATATCAGTGCAAAATTTCCTTACTTTCCCATGGAAATAGGTTAATGTAACCAGGCCATCATTCACATTTTTCCTCAAAGCCAGCTCATGTACAACATCTTCCTGGGGAAGATAAATTGACCTGGAATTGTTTCATTAAGGAAGGAGTGTCAAATTGAGTATGTATCAATCTTGAATGTACAGTCCATGATCAGGACATTTCCCTGCCTTTGTCTCTGCTCCTCCCACCTCTTCCGTCTTCATCAGAACAGAGTACTCCTTTTGAGGGCTTTATAATTGGGAAGGTTTTGAAAGAAACACTAACTATCCAGTGAATCTGATGATTCTCGCTAATTTCTGCTGAATTTCCTCCAAACCCAACAGTTTTAAGTTCTACTCATTTTTTGTTGAATGAAAATGGGAACAAACCAGCCATTTGCTCCTTTACTGAGTTCAAAGCTGAACACAGGAGTTGCTGGCTTAACTGATTAATCATTGCAAGTGTTGCAGATGACCACAGGTAATCAAAGCAGCTGACTATGGACACAGTGAAAGCCCATCTGACAGCCTGTAACCAATATTTATCTTATAATTCTTAGAAACAGTTAATGAAAGCAGCATACCCCACTGATCTAAACTTTTTATGTTAAAAACATAACCATAAAAATTTGAGTCAGAACCTTTTAGTGAAAAGTCAGAGGCCAAGAGATCTTGGAGTACGTGATTACTCCTTCCCAATCCCTTGTGTAAGTGGTTATATGAAGCAGTAAGACAACTTAACTGCTAAACTGCTTGTAATTATTTACCAAGACAAGCTTTTAATTTGTACCTAACAGGTCTACCAGCCTCAGACCTGCCTCTCAAGCCTTTTGACCGTGTCATAAGAGGATAAGGTGATCTCTGTTTCTTAATGTTGTTGTGCTTGATTTTATGACCTCAGTAACTTCTTAAGATTAGGTTTTGGTTTACATTTGAAACATACTCTCTTTTATGGACATGGCACTAAGCATTTATGGATTTGGCACTAAGACAAACATTAGTTAAAATTAGTCCCCTTAACTGAGACAGTCAGAACTATTTGTTAGAATTTGAAACACTTTCATCAAATACATTCAACAGCATTTTTGCACTGATTTTCTCTGTTCTTACTATCTGCCTGACTGTCCTTTTATCCTTCACAAGTTTTGACTCCATTATTCAACTCCAGCTGTTTTTAAAGGAAAAGCAGGCAAAGATAAGGACTGCTTCAATTTTCATGAAAACTGCAGACTGGAGAGAAAAAGGAGACGAGAGTAGCCCAGCACTGAAGAAAAGGCAGTGAGGACTCACCATTTTTAGGCTCTGTTTAGCAGCAGTGAACCGCGAGCTTTCCAGCCATCAGGCACAGAGATGCAGAGGACCTGCAGCTCCCCCTCCCCATGGGGAGCTGCTGAGGGAGGGAGCCTCTGTACGCTGGGGGTGGGATTTAGGGGCCAGAGACACAGATCCAAAAGCAAGAGTGTTTCACTGGCTCTGTTGCCGGCAGAAAACTCATTTTAATGGACACTGACATACTGAGATAGAAACACGGCCATTATTCTGTTGAGGCTGACAAATGTCTATTTCTCATTGAGATGAAAAAGGTTGACCTTGTGCTTAAACTAGAGATGATATGATCAAAGTACACGTGATGTCACCTAGAAGTCACCTGGAAACTAGTGAAAGCCTGATATTATTGTAAGAGTTCAAAGAATGTAGCAACACGCTCCTATCCTTAAAAAAGTGTAATAATTTTCCCAATATGGGCAGGGTTCTTCCTTTATGCTCATTCCCACTGTCAATATTTTGTAGCAAAGCAGTCCAACAGGTGATAATTCTTGGAAATGGTAGTTCTCTGTGCTCTGTCTCCTGGCTTATTTGATATGAATTGTATTCAGCTCCATCCAGCTCATACTCCAGTGCTTGCCTAAGGCACTGTCTACTGTGCGTTGCAAGGGGAAGTGTCAGGATGTTTAGCACATGCTCTTCAGGGACACAGAGATCTTTCCTGGAGCACAGATGAGATTAATATTATTAATGGAGATATCTGTAGTGGAAACAATCTTCCAAATGCTTTGAATATTGAGCATATTAAACAAAGAAAATAAAACATATTGAAACACCTTAGAAACTTGCTAGGCAAATAGTAGCTCAGGGCAACAACATTTCTTATTTCCTAAGGTTTCTTCAATGAATATGCAGACTTCTTTTGCATATTTGCTCTAAATACAAAGGCCACTTTATTATCTGAAAAACACTTACATATCAGTCCAAGCTATCTGAACAGAGTTGAGGAATTTTAGCAAAACTTCTTTACCATCTGTCATTCATCTGAGCAATTCCAGACAGATTGTGCAATAATTGTTGGGGAAAAAAGGATCGTTTGTGTATTATTTTTGGACGATTGTCTGGCATTATTTGAAAAATAGCATATTGAACACATTGACAGAGCTAAGCATGAAAAGACCTGCACTGAAGCCGTATACTGAATGTTTTTCAGCACAGACTTATATTGTTGTGAGATTCATTAACAGTTTATTACTAATGTTCCTCTCGCCTAATGCAACACCAATGTCAAGTACCATGTGGGTGGGAGGCTAATAACCAGCCTGATGAGATATTTGACTGCCGGAAAGGAGTCTGTATGATCTCAGCTGTCTCCACAGGTGCTGCAGGAGGATACTAATAGGCAGCTGGCTGAGATGATAGCTGTGTGTCTCTTCCAACTGGAGCTATTCTGTTCTGTTCTGTTCAGTTCTGACACGCCTTCTTGCAAGAAGATCTATTCAGCCTCCACACAGGCTGGTGAATCCTGGAGTCTGGTGTGGGAATTTCCTTCCCATCCACTAATAAGCAAACTTACAATAGCTTAACGAAACCTAGATGTCTAGAGTCTGTAATTAGGAAGAATAAATCCCAAACATTATTGTTAGCACTGCTTAACCATCACTTTCCAAAGCTTGTACTGAGGGCTTAACCTTGCTATGAGGTAGTGAGACCATTTTTTTTTTTTGCAGAGCTTTCAACATGCCCTGGTCAGAAGGGCTTGATGTCTCCTGTAGGTGTTTAAATGGTGTCTTGCTCTCTGTGTTTTGCCTGTTAAGTTGGAGTCACGTTTATGGAAGGAAACTTATCATGTTAAAACTTGATGCTACTACATTCCTAAGTAGCAAAGAACTTCATTTAGTTTAATCTCCTAATAAGGAGTCCTTTTGGAGTTACTGTTCACTTGAATGGCTCTCTGTAGATTGTGCTGACTTTCATGCAACCTAGAAAATTATAGTAATTTCCAAGGCTTTTGTTTCTCTTTCAGATCTGGTTGAAACTGGTCAGTGGATCCAAAAGTTCTTGATGAGAAGTGGCAGATGGATGAACAGATGATTAAGCAGACAGATAGCAGGAACACATAAGACTCATTTCACTAGGAAACTGGACTGAAAACAGAAGTAGCAGTGGGTACTTGGATAATATTCATATTTTGGTCACCAATTTAAAAAATGCCATGTTTTTGAAACCATTTCAAAGCTTGTAGATGACATCCTTAGTGGTTTAAACAGCAAAGGAAAAAACAAAGGAACATTGCTGAGACTTTTTTCCAGCTCCTTTTTTTGTTCAGAATGCTACATTTTTAGAGTTTGGACTGTATTTTATACCTCTAAAGCCAGATTCAGCTTGGACAGCCCTGGAAATTTCAATGGAGGATTAATGTGTGTCATTAAGCAAAGAAATATGGTCTAGTAGTTTTCAATAGCAACAAATGCTTGCTATGGTACTTCTCTGACCAACATATTTTTCACTTACTGCAAAGCCTTTGGGCTGCTCCTAAGTGTATGAAATATCCATGCAGGAAAGTTGACAGCGAATTGTTGTGATTTGAGCTGGCTGCTACATTCCTGCAGCAAAGGGCATTCTTGTTCCTAAACATTTTCCTTCCAAGCTGATCCAGCAGAAAACCAGCTCACCAAAAGGAAAGCCCCTTCCCCCATTTAATATTTACTTATTTACTCATATTTACTGTTTGCTTTAGAGGGCTATTTACTTATTGGCAAATTGATCCGAGTCAACCTGTAGTCTGACTGTCAGTTGATCCATTCACAGGGAGAGGTTTGCTAGGTGCAGACAGAGAGGGCAAAAAAGTAGGAATGCTCTTTTGGGTGGCTGAAATACATCAGAAACCTACACAGAAAAAACAAGCTCCCCAGAAGAAAAGCGTAAAGAGAAAAGCAGCTGATTAAAGCTGGAGACTTCCTTTCCAGAGTGCTCTGAGCAGAGCAGAGAACTCCAGACATTCACAGTCCAGTGACTCCTTTGAACTACAGTAGCTCTAGAAGGCCATGGAAAAAGATGGGCTTGGTATTCTCTGTGTAAGATTATGTTGGAATGCCCTAAGAAGTCAGGCCCCTCTGTCAGCTGTCAAAATCAGGACCCTAGGACAGAGCTGTGCCATCCTTCCTTCAGGGGTGCTGCTCTTCCGCAGCTGCATCAGCAGCGACGGGGCTCTGTGGCCAAGCAGCAGCAGTCACTGCTGGCCCTGCTGGCTCAAAGCAGGGCACTGTCCCAACACACAGAGTGGAACACCAAGTGGTTCACATGCACAGTGGAATTTGCAAAGGCTCTCACTGTGAAACTGCTTCTGCTTCCTTTGAAATCGGTTCTCTCACACATTCCACCTGCTCAGTCGGGCTAATGGTGAAAGTTTTGAAAACTCCATTTTATGAGTATGAGAAACATGATAGAATCAAGCCAGAAACATAATATATGGCCTCTGCTCACCTTCTCTGCTTTCTAACTTCCCAGTTTAATTCACCAGTTGATGCTCCCTAACAGGTTGCAAAAGTCTGGCTTCTCAAGCAGTCATGAGAGAGCCTGCCAATTTCTCAAAGAACTTTCATAATATATCAAAACTATTTACCACTGCCTCCAGAGAAGTATGCTTTGGAACAGTCTCATAAGGTCAAGTTATCCCACTGAAACACCTATTAGTATAAAGAGAATGAAAAAAAAGGAAGAAAGAAAAATGAACAAGCCAACAGCAGTAGCACAGCCCTGGAAAATATGAAGTCATAAGTAGAGTTCAGCCAGAGCAGACTCCCATTAAATTTTGTTTAAGAGCCAAGTTCCACCCTGAGATATGTGTGAGCTGCAGTTTATTTCAGGGAGAGCTGTGCTGTACTTCATGCCATGGCAAGGCTTGGACACAAATATGTGTCTGTTACAGGACAGAGAGGAGTAAAAACCACTTCCTTTTTGCATTTTTGGTTCTGTCTGTATAGATGAAATAGAAAACTTAAAGAAGTGGATAAAACAGGCCACAGGTCCCCAGCTTTACAGGGCTTCTCTGTCAAATTTAATCCCTTCTTCCACAAGACCTAAATGTCTTTCTTTCTAAATCCACCAGACTACTTTCAGGAGATGTGGCTGTCATTCCCTGTGCCCCTGCTACACCCGTGAGTGTTAAACATACAGGCAGGAGCTCTAAAGCTTGTCTTTCTAGCTTCTCTGCTCTTGAGAGTCTCTTTAGGGGACAGTCAGCAAGAAGTGCTCCCTAGGAGATGCACATGCTTTATAAAGAGGAGTCACACACAGCAGTCTGACTTTAACTCTTTAAAGTCTTACACTGTATATTTTTGCCTGACAAGTAAGAGCTTCACTTAATGAGGAGGGAAGAAGGGGTGGCAGAGATGTTCCCTATTCTGGCTTCATTCCAAGACAGGGGATAGGCTTACCAGCACCTTTGTACTGTGCTGGGTTGCCCAGCTGGCTTCAGACAAAAGCCTTTATTGTTGCTGGGGTGGACAGCTGCTGCACAGCTGGCTGATGGAGAGGACAAAATGATAAAGTCATGGTCACATGCCCCTGGAGGCACTGGGGTTACCTGGGAGAACTGGACAGAGGAGTTCCCTGCTCTCTGCCACCAGCTGTGCATTCAGTAATGCTGATCTTCAAAGGTTGAATTCTTTCAACTACAAGTTAAAAGAGCTCGCTGAAGAAAAGGGGCAGGCAAGGCTCAGTCCTGCCAAGCGCCGAGTCTGGATGTGAGCAGGAGGTTAAAGTATTTCAAATGAGAAACTCTGGTAAATGCAAAAGCTTTTATACCCCAAGGCAACCATTTAAACACTGAATTACTAATTCTGGCTCAAAACTTTCCCATTCCTCAGGTCCCTTGAAGGTTGCCCTGTGCTTTAACTCTCCATTAAGCATCTGCTACTGGCTCTAGTGGGTAAGACGGACCATCAGCTCCATGCTCAGTGCAGCACTTTCCTGGGCAGAGATGAAAATGCTTTTAAGTCCTGGTTAGTCAAGAAAACCCAGCACCATCAGGATCAAACCCACACTGGCCATCACTTGTCACGGATTCTGTAGCAGCTGGGTAGAAGTGGCAATGTCCCCAGGAAAGAAAGTCTTTTTTCCTTAATACTGGTGTAACCTAACAGCTGGTGATGGCCAAGGGAGACACACAGGCAGCTCTGGTCATGCCACAGCATCTCTTCATTGTGCAATGGCAGTGAAACAAAGGACGGGGAAAATCAGTACGAAATCCCATTAGCTAGAAGATGGATTGGAAATATCCCAGCAAGGCTGGGGAATGGAAAAGACAGATGTGTGTGGCCCTGGGAGTCTGGAGAGACATATGACCCTTGGCCACAGCTGACGTGCCATGCTTTGCTTCTGTTAACAGACAGAGTTTGCATGTCTTGCTACATCTCCTCTCACCCACCCGGGATATTTTCAGTGGAGCAGGGAGTGGGAGGAAATTATCCTCTTAGGGATATGGATGCTCATGTCCACAGACAGCAAGCTGGTGCCTTAAAGTGCCAAACAGCGGAAAACAAAATCAATTGCGAAGCTGAACACCCACATTTATCAGTATTTCCCTTGCAGACTTCCCTCAGCCACCCAAAAGTCCTGGACCTTGCTCTGTGCTGCAGGCAGCAGGGCATGACTGGGGAGGGTTGATCCCCTCGGGTTTGACAGCTTCTTCTCAGGTGTGAGCTGGGAAGGAAATCACTTGGGTGGAAAATGGCATTTGCTGTATATTCCTGTTTCCAAATCTCTTTTCCTCATTCAACGAGGGAAATATGCCCCTCCCTTCTGGAATAAATCACAGACACAAACTTTAAATACAGAACATGTGCATTCCCCTCTCCCACATCTCCCCCCAGTGACTGCTGCAGTTTCATATCTGACAAAAATAGCCATCCAGACCTCCAAAGGGAGGAGTTTGTATTTCTACCTCTGGCCATCTCCAGCAGCTGCCAGCTCTGCAAGGCTCTGGGTCTGTGCCACGATTGAGAGGGGGGAAGACTCACCCAGAGATTTGGTACTCAGACCCCTTAAAAACAGCACAATGGGAGCAGCAACGTGGAAGTTACGCTCCCATCTGCTCTGCTACAGGACTCTGGAGAAAACAGGACACAGGATATGCTTCCTGTCTGGGGAAGGCTTGTAGCAGCCTGGGAAAGAAGGCATGACCTTTTCCTTAAGGGAAATGCATGTGGTGGAGAGGAATAGGGAGGAAAAGTCCAGGCTGCATTTTTTTCTTTAAAACAGTGTCACTCAGCTGTACCTCATCTCGCTTTCTCCCCTATGTTTAAAGCTGATCTTTACTTATTTAGCAAAGCCGCATTTTAAAGAGTTTCATCCCTTTCTGCCACCCCATTGTTGCTCCGGTCAGTCACAAACCTTCTGACACAAGTCAGAGGTGCTGAAATGAAAGGTTTCATTCATTGCAAGCAAAGGAAGCCAGAGGAGGTACCTCAAGAGAAGAAGGGCTCAGCTCATAAATGGTTATGTCCCCAGGATGTAGAGATTAAGCATCTCACACAGAATGTGGGAGGAGGAAGAAGAGTCTTTGTCTGAGATTTACAGATTTTAATGGATTCCAGAAGGGGAAATGTTTTACCCCAGGAGCAACAGCAAAGTTCAGAGAAATGTAAAAGCATTTATCTCCCCAGTTACATTCCTGCTTGCAAAAGCAGGAGGGGTGATTTACTCCTCCTTGGTACAAAGAGTCCCTTATGGATCATTAATCCACAGGGAGAATGAGCTCAGGAGCCACATCTTTTCTTAATGTGCAAGAACCTTGAATCAGCAGGAGGTTTTCTTTGGGAGCATACAAGATCAGTTTATCTTTATTCGCTTCCCACTACCCCGTCTTCAATAGTGTTTCCTACAAGAGTTCTAGTTACCATTGATAAATCACTTTGCCTTCATTAAAATCTGTGCTGATAGTAGATGAGGCTGCTGTGAGCTAAACCAAGGCATTTGAAGCAGAGTAGTATTAAAAACTTAAGATCTGAAATCAGCAAATTCTGATACAAAGTCCAATAAAATCAATATGAGCAATCTCAAGTTCCTGGGTACAAGTATCTCAACAACACTGATTTCAGCACTGCAATGGCAGCTTGCAATAAGTAAGGCATTTCCCAAGAAAATGCAGAAACGGGAAGGACACAGAAATGGTTAACTATTTGTTTGCAGGCCAGGACCTCAGGTGATCTCAGGTGATGAAGCTTTCTGTTTACTGCTACAGCTGTACAGAAAACATGCACCAAAACTTATGGTAGGAAAGGCGTTAGATCTGAGGGGCACCACTTGTTAATATTTTCTCATTTCTTTAGGAGTATTAAAAAGAAAAGCAGTCTCATTTTGTCTCACTTTGACTCTGTGAAAGCACCTGAAAATATTTCTATAATGTCTCAGTTGCTAAGTGAGGAACATTGTAGACTGTGTCTCTCTATATATATTCACAATATGCAGATATTTACAATTTGCCACTGCTCTATGGTGGATGGCATTTTATACTCTTTACCTCTGCAAAAAAGAAGTGCAGCAGAGAATTACATTTCTGTATTCAAATCCCCCAAGAAGCACTCACTCCACGCTGAGATTTGCCAGGTTCCACATAAGTCTGGTAAATTCACATCCTTATTAGTGTAAATGACTTACAAGATCAGAAATGTGGCTGAAAGGGAAAACCCAAAGCTGGCTGGTGTCCTTGGGTTTTATGCTCTCCTGTGTGTCTGCATGTGCACACAGCATCCTTTATTTTGGCTTTTTGTCACACAGTTAGGCTTTGACAAATTGAAAAGCATTAAGATTAGAACAATCATGTTTACATGTATTGCCACCTGCTACTTCATTTCTTCCATGGTGCTTAAATGTTCAGGAATGTGGCTTTGAAACACAGCACCTTTAATGCACTTAAAAACTCTGCTGGATTTCCAGCTTGCTTTGATCTCCGCAGTCTAGAGACTATCTCAGAGAATACAAATAAATGTGTTTAGGGGAAAAATATTTTCAAGGAGAAACCCCTAAAGTCCTTCCAGCTTGATATGCATTACCAGTTGATGTCATACGGAAGGTTGTTTTTTGCATTTTATCTTCATGCTTCAGGAGGCTGAAATCTCTGTCCAGAATCAGCAACTTGATGAGGTAACTTGGGAAGATGGATGTGGTCAGTGCCACATGAGCACCAAAGTGTCAAATAATTATTTGGCGATTTTTGTTTAGAAAGGAGATGGAAGGAGAGATCATTCTGTCCTGAGAAATTTACAGACTAAGCAAAGTAAAAAGGATACACTTTTGCAATAAAGACTGTATTTTGTCAAGAGGAAATGGGAAGGATGTGAAAGGAAAGCTTGCTATTAATCATGAGTAGGAAGGAGACATTAATTGGAGAGCTGGAAACAGAAGAAAGACTTAGATAACCGGGGCTTTGAAAAAAACCAGCTTCTTTTGAGGGCTGAACAACACCATCTTTTCCATCTCTCGCCATGCCAAGTCACTGTGCATCACTACCCTTGTGGTAATGGCTTGGATTTGAAGTAATTTCAAATTGCCCCCTGCACAGCAAGTAGAAACCAGATCTGAGTTCTTGGGTCAGGGTGTGGGATAATTAACTTGAGGAGAGGTGTTTCGAGGAACCAGATCCATTCAGTTATACAAAAGGTGAGACAGAAGGGTATTTTTCATTTTTTTAAGAATGTTCATGGGTCCAGTCACACTAACTGTTGCTTGAGCTCTGAGTACGAAGAGTAGACAGCTTTAAGTGGGAGATGGTAGAGTGCCAAAGGCAATCAGCAAGGTTTCAAAATAATTTGTTTCTTCACGTTAGGTGTACACAACCTTCATGAGAATGACCTACCAAGCACCCTTTGAATCACATAATCATAGAATGGGTTGGGTTGAAAGGGACCTTGAAGATCATCTGCTTCAAACCACACCCCCACGGTCAGTGGCATCTTCCACTAGACCATGTTGCTCAAAGTCCCAGCCAACCTGGCCTTCTTCTCCCTGACCTGGTGGTGTTCTTCTTGGCCTTGGTGATGTTAGCAGAAGCTGTTCACTCCACTCTTCAGGACTGGAGCAGGGATAGGATCAGTAATAGGAAAAGTGACAGAGTGTTCAGGGAACACAGAGTGGATTTGAAAAAGAATGAAAAAACCCCTTTTTACCAAAGCAAAGGGAAAGCTGGAACTTGGTTCCCAGCTACAGATTTGTTTCCTGGTGTACTCAGAACTTTATTCAGGGTTTTCTGTAGAGACAGATACAGCCTCATTCTATGTATAGCCCCTGTTTCCACCAAGGGCTTAACTGCCATTAGTAACTGGTAGCACAGGCTTCTTTAAACTAAAAAAAAAGTCCCTATGAGTACATTGAGGCAAAACTGGATTTTTATGCAATAGAGTCCAAAACTCAAAGGCCATTGACATAATTATGGAAATTCAAAAGAGATAGACAATAATAATCTCTTCCAATTTACATCCAATCCAGGATGTAAAAAGCATGTCCCAGTTGTAAATAAAAATTGCTATGTGATGACAGGAAAGATCTGGAGAGGGGAGGTGTTGTTTCATAGCAAGCTGTGAAGATGAGAGAGCAAAGAGAAATTAACAGAGAAGAGGGAGAGAGAGTGGAAGAGGGGGCAAGTCCCAAAGGAAATAAACCCTCAGCCCAGATGGTGACAGGGAAAGATCTATGTCTTCCTGTCCTGTTCTTTTCTCCCTTCCCACTAGCAGCACTGTGGAAGGTCCTTGAAAGAAGCGGGGAAATGGCATTTATCAGCTGGGACCTGTGTCTCTTGTATGTTCAGATATGACCATTTACTTGTGGGCTAAAAGAGGGACAGACAGGTGGGATTGGGAGGTGCAGAGGATATCTCAACTAGACAACATGAGAGAGCAGGTGTGAGAGAGGCCACAGATACATCAAGCATTTAATTTCCTGCTTGCTTTGTTGGATGGGACTGGAACTGTGCTCATTACACTTGAATGAACCATTGATAGTTAGAAGAACAATCTCAGCTAGCTTACGAGTGCTAGTTATAGAAGTTTCAGGAAATAAAAGACTCGACTGCCTCATAATAAACTGGCAAATTTCTAGCCCTAATACATGCTATGAAAATCTTGAAAGCAGAATTCAACAATATATCCTAGAAGATAGAAATAAAATATAAAAATCCTGCCTGTAATTTTAAACATCAGGATTTTTGGATATGTACACAAGCTTCTTGAACTCTTGGATGACTACATTTTTATGGTAACTCTTCACAATCCACTAGAAACATTTTTTCCCTCTATTAATTCATACATGTAACTCTTCAATCACTTGTGTTTTGTGATTTAACACTTTGTGTTAAGTGATTTGTCGCCTGTTTGTTTTACTTAAGGATTATTTGGTTTATCTAAAGTCAGCCATCAAGACCTGCTTTTTCATTCCTTCTTAAGTGACTGAAATTTTTGAAACATCCAATTAGCAGACAAGAAGCATCTCGCTTTTGTCTTAGTGAGAACACTTTTTGAAGGAAATGAGCTGAACAGCAGAGAAGAATTTTGCCTACTGAAAAAAAGTTAAACTGGAATAACAAATCTGTAAAATCTATGCCAGTATAAATTAATCTTCTCAACTGTTTGAGTGGGACACAGAATTACATAATATGATTGTTTCCAAAGGGGTGTAGATTTTTTGGAAGAATAACTTTAATTTCAGTATGCATATACTAATCTTATCAGTGTTTCTAGAAAACTGTCCTAAAGATGCAGCTACCAAATTCTCCCAGCACAGATGAGCTAGGAGAGGGATATAAACCTGAACAAATAAAGCCATATAAGTAGTGGAAAGGGTGGTGTGTATAAATATGCATGTCTTTGTATATGTATGCATACAGATATAGGGTATATTGTATATACATACACTCTGGGTGTGTATATATGTGTGTATAGACAGAATTCAAACCCGTTTTCTAGGTTTGGTGTTACTAAAAGAGTCTCTGCTTGCAACTCTAAACACCTACACGTATGTAAGGATTTGATGTCTGATTCTGCATGGCTGTGACCTTGTCACATATGTCCTTTATGGTGTGGACTGCCTCATAAAACTAGATACTTTAAACATGCAGTTCCCAGTAAAATAGGCATTTATCACTCACAATAACAAAGAACTGTCTCAGGGTGTGTTCAAAAGCCCCCTGCAACTTACTGATAAAAAGCTTAACTCTGTTTCAGGGCTTATCTGAAGAAGAAAGAGGTAGAGACCCTCATGAAATAACTGATTTTTTTCCCCCTCTTAAGATGAAAAAGGGAGGCAGAGGAAAGGAAAAAAAATCACTTTAAAACTCCAATGCAGCAGAACAAGTTTAACCCATTGAGATTTTAAGTGAAGTTTTCTGCTTCATCAGGAAGAACCCTGTGGAGAAACATATGTCAGAAGAGAAGAAGATATGAGAAACTGGCTTCCTTTGCATATGAGATGATTAATTAAGAGGAAAATCACTTAGCCAGCTGTCTCATTGGTGAAACTACACGTGCAAGGTACATCTGCAATAAGGGAACAGCATAGCACAGGCAATGCATTTGATTTCCGTGCTAACATAGCAGAGATAGGAATCTGGTGTGAATTAGATCATGCTGACTCTTGGAGAAACAAAGGAGTCCAGACCTTATTTCAGCTACAAATTATGAGCTGCATGTCTGTTGTTATAGCATTGCAGTATCGTTACTTGCTGCAGTTGAGTTATCAGTTACAAATAAATTATCCAGAGAAGAGAGGCCTTTCCTCCATTTGTGTCCACAAATCGTTGGCAAACCAAACCTGATTTCTCCAAGTGACACTTTTCTCTATTCTCCAAGTAGTTTTTCAGAATGTTTAGCAGCTGGTGAATTTTTCATTGACTCATTACTGGGGTAATGCTGTCAAATGCATCTGACTTAGGAAATTAAGTAAGTAAAACACAACTGTCTACTGCCCCAATACTTGCCCTCCTAAGGTGTTCTTATATTTTTGTCACTTTGACATCTGGGTTGTTCATGCATTTTCCATCACAACTTGTATGTGAAGCAAAAAATTGTAAACAAAGTTCCGACTTATGGCAAATGCTGTTTTCAAAAGTTTTCTGTCTTTCTGTGGGAAACAAGCAGGCCAGCTGCTAAATGACTTCTGAGCTATGTTTTTTTTCCGGAGCATGCATTAAAAAATAAGGAAGTGGGAAGAAAAGAGCTGTTACCCCAGTGGATCTACTGGACTCAAACCAACTCCTGCCTCCCCAGCTTTTCCCAGCTAAAAGCTGCCTCCCCAGCAGTGTCTATGGAGAGCAGTCATTTCTCTCCCACCTGTAATCTCTCTTTTTTACCAGCCTTTTGAAGAAGAGGTGACTGTACAGCACCTAGCACAATCAGATCCCTCTGTTGGCATGAATTTCTCTATGCTATAGGAATACTAATCCCTCCCCAACAATAGAGACAGGCACTGCACAGAGCACACACACAAACAGACATTCATTAGAGAATGCAGTCCTGAAAGCCTGTTTCACAAAAGACTTTGCTGATTGGACTCAGTCATTTGAGCAGTGATGGATACAGGGTATATTACACAAGAGCATAGAAAGAAAGGTGCAGCAGTATCAGCAATGAGATGCAGACACTGCATAATTCTGTAATATTAACTGGCTTAAGCACACAACTAGCCATAACCTGGATCTTTAACATCTACCGTGTAATTTTTTTTTTTTAAATGAGGCCCAACAATGCTGAAAATTGTGTATTTTAAACCAGCAGACTCCTATTTGGGTCGACATCCTCCCTATTCTCTCGAGCTCAGCAGTTTGCCAACATTTCTGCTGTTAATTACTGAAATTTCAGGTGCATTCTGAGCCTTTCAATTCCCAGTCTTTCACATAAATATGTCAGACAATGAGGGTGTCAGGAGAGCCCTGGGGTATAAAGCCAAATTTTCCAATTCATATGCACAGTGGTGGGAAGCAAACATACAAGCAGAGACATTCAATTTACATAAATGTTTGTGGGATAAGTTTTGAGATTTCTGTGCTAAAAATGAGAGGTTATTATAATCTGTAGGTTTCCTTGTGTATAAATGCTCACAGGTTTACCAGTGAAGACCAGATTTTCATAATCAATAGCCTCTGTTTTAGTTTATCACTAACTGTCACAGGCAAGCACTTCTGTTGATTAAGGGCAATGAAATCACATCTATGGCCAAGGTGTGAATAATACAGTTAAAAGCCTACAGGCTCATTCAAGGCTTTTCACAGGCCCTGTGTGAAAGGCAAGTGGTATTGCTCCAGGAGCATGTAAAGGACCAGTTTGCAGCCCCGAAATATATCTCATTATGAGTTAAAGATGGGGCAAGGCTGTTCTCAGAACCACACTCCCCATTCACAGCTGTAAGTCACTCTGCCTTTGTCTGAGGCCACCTCTGCAAGGTCTCAGCCTCTCTGAGGGGACAGCCCACACATATGTGACTCATTCTGCCAGAAGCTGTAGGTTTCCTTGGGGCAGGTGGAGAAGCTTGGCCTGATGGAGCTGAGATCTCCTGCTTGTAAAACAGAGGCAGCACCAGACTGCTCCCCTGAGCAGGGCAGTGCCTGGGTTACTGCTGGAGGACAGCTGGCAGTGCAGAGGGAGTGCATACAGCTCAGAAGGCTGGCTTTGCTTCATGCTGTTCCTCACCCTCTTCCTCCCTCTGCAGCTGGGGCTTGGCCTGAGGACCAGCCTTGCTTCTTGGTTTCTTTTTGGGCCAATTCTTCTTCATTGAACACATCACACTGCTTCCCTATCCAACCAGGAGGAGGACCTTATCTGTTGATGGATGATGAGGAAGAGAAGCCTCCACAAACTGCTCTCCTTAACCACCAACTCCTTTGACAGCTGGCATTTGGAGTATAAGAGGCCCCAGATAAACATTCCCAGCCTGCTGGGTACAGATTAAATCCTGTCAATTGCAGAGCACCTTCTCCAAGGGGATGGACATCTTTGACCCATAAAGGTGGCTTTGCATGGATCACTGCCTCCCCAGGTTGAACCTTCGACCTGGTGACGTTTATTGTCCTAGTCCTTCACCTCATTTGAGCTGTCCTGCTGCCTCAAAATAAGGTTACTGCAGTCTAAAAGGAAGAGGGCAAACACTGCCAGCTGAACTGAGATTGCCAGACCTGTGGAGTTCCTCAGGTTTCATAGTAAGTCAGGCAGCTAGTGCTTGTACATCTGAGCAGGAAGCAAATGCATCACAGAGTCCCTGTCTCCCTGGCCTCTGTTATGTGTACAGAGAGCCCACTCAGATATCTGGTGGATATCTGAGCTGGGCATAGGAAGTGCCCAAGGTGAGATGGTGGGGCATCCCCATATGGAGGCAGAATACATTTACAGCATTCACAGAATTGAGTATTTAAAGTCTGAAACAGTAGTCTGCTCCCCACTGGATTGACGGGATCATACTGCATTTATAGAACGAATAAAAATTTCTTATCAGCCGTGAGTGAATACAAGGAGATAAGCAAAGAACATGAGCAATTAGGTAACTTAACACTCTTCAGTTTACATCAGTTGGCAGCTGCTCTGTGGGCTCACCTGCAGGTATTCAGCAAAGAATTAATATATTCAGTAAAGTCAAAAGTTTTTGATGATTTTTTTAATGCATTTTCACACCCATCTCAAAGATTTTCACTGTGGCTATGAAGCAAATTTGTTTTCCCAATTATTCTGCCTCTCTGGCAAACATCTGCTGTCCATGCTGCGCAGTGCCTGTCAATACACTGAACTTTCAGTTGTTTCTTGTCTGGTTTCTTGCAAAAATAGCAGGAATTTTACGAGGAAATAAGACCCTTTTCCCAAAGACCTTCCCTCAAAACCTCAACTGTTATCAATGCACGAAGCTTGCATCACACAGAAATATGGTATTAGACTCATCTCTAACTTCTGTTCTTAATCTATAAATGTGATCCATCTAATTAAAAAAAAAAAACAACAAAAAACCCCTGACAACCAAAGACAAGAATATATTGTAATTATTTTCCAGCCAGGATACTTCTTCTAGGTGGATTGCAAGCCATTTATTTTCATGGAGAGTCACATGATCTTAAAATAGTTCAAGTTGAGAATTTCTGTCCACATTTTGGAAAAAAACCAAGAGAACCTGACGCATCCTCCTTTTTTCATTATGAACAGACAAAAGGCTCCGTGGGGCACTAACTCCTCATCCGGTTTCCCCGTAGGGCCTTCTGTGGGGTCTGATGACCTGGGTCTGCCAGAGAAGTGGTTTGTAATGTATTCAGGACTGTAGAGCTGGTCCTGGATGTGTCACTTGGCCAAGCCTGTCACTAAATAAACAAGACTGGCTCTGGACCCTTGTTGATATTTCACAATACACAAGAAGAACCTCAGTGAGTCATGACCACCCTCCTGGACACGCTTGGAGAGCACCAATAGCAGTAATTTACTCAAGCTCTTCCAAACCCAAGCTCTCAGAATCCTGAATTAGCCTGCCTGTATCTTTCCTGGCTATAACAGAAAACAAGCTGCAATTGAAAACAAGCTGTAATATTCTAAACTGCAGGATGAAGTAGAATAAAATATAAAGGTAGTATCTAATCTATCTTGTTGGTTAAAACTTGCAAAAAGGACTGAAGAGTAACTAGAAACTGCTGGTTGGGATTACAGAGATTCTACTTGCTGTGTCTTTTCTGCTGGATCAGCCTGCCTCATTCAAAGCTTGGGAAACATTGTCAGTGTCTACAGCCATATTAAAAAAATATCCTTACAGCAATATCAGCAGTATCTGGATCAAACCCTGAATTGCAGGCTGCTCCCAGCAGTGCTGTCTGTGCTTTCTGCCTTCGTTACTGATACCATGGTATGATAAACAATTCTGCTATTGGCAGTTTATTTATTAAAAATAAAACAAACACACTTTCTTGAATTAAAACAGGAAAGAGCATGCTAAAGCCTTAAGGAAAAATAAAAAAAGATATATTGCAGCACCAAAATCTCAAGCGTTTTCTCAGCTTATCAAATCATAATCTACCCCTTTTCCCTCACCTTTCTTTTTAACACTGTCCCAAAATGAACACTACCATACTGCAGCTGAGCCTCTGTGCTCACTTGACTGTTCGAGCCAAATTCTCTTTCTTAAAATTTACTGAAATATGCGGAGTTATGCAAACAGAGGACTTGCCCTCCTGTACCCTCTCTTGCTGAAAAACTAATTTGCTTGTCCTTAAGCCCATGTTTCTAAATTTCCAGGAGCAGAAACACATTGTGGCTTTAAATATAGACTCCCAGTTTGTGGCTTGCGTCTCATGTTACACACAGACAGCTTGAGACTCTGAACGCGAGTTGGGCAGCACCATTACTATCTTAGAAAAGCGTCAGTACGCTTTCAAAATGCTCTATAACTTCATTCCTGCAGGCGGGGGGAGGGAAAAACATTCAAATGAAACTTTTCTAAGCTTGGGTTTAGGCGGAAATGTTACTAACTTTGCTCGGTCCTATTCAGGAGCCAGAGTTTGCAGAGCCTGTTTCAGTTCTTCACTCACACACGCGCACACACAAACACAAAGAATTAAGAAAGAAAACAGTTTCTTCACAACTTTTTTCCTTCAGGATTAGTCTCAGGCATTCCTTTTTTTTTTTTCTCCCCCATATGAAATGCATTAGACAATCTTTTCCTTAAGTGACAGACTGATAAATCCACTCTTATTGTAAGGGGGAGTGGGGTAAGGGTACTCACGTGGTTGAGATGTCGCATTGTTTTGGAAACTCATAATTTACGCCTTTGAAAAATGCCTTATTTGTGTTGACAGTCTCTCTTCCCTGCTCGGAACTGACGGCGGATTGAACAGAACAGCTGGAAGAACCCAGGAAAATGCTCCTCTTGTTCGGGCTCTCCTTGCCTGGCTCCTGACCCCTTTACAACTGGAAAAGGAAACAGCACATGTGTCATTCTCTTTTGCCTGTGTAGCTCACATGAGCGGGGAGGGGCACCCATTTGCAGATAGCAGTAACTGTATTCAAGTTTTGCAAGTTGGATGTATTCCACCCCTTTGCTTTTATTAGCCAGCAACCAGTGGAAAGAAAATGCTCTTTTCATTCTTAGCCAAATCTAGACGCACCTATTAAATCCACTTCCCAAACCCCTATCCACTGCTGCTGATGTTATTTCTGTTAAGTGCAAAACTTGCTGCTGACTCCTTTTCCTAAAATGTCTACCATTGGTGGGTAAGATAGAAAGTAGGACTTTCAATTTTCATTGCCCAGCATCCCCCTTAACACACACTCTGACTGATTCTGTCCTTTTAACAGGTGAAAATTGAGGATGATATTTACTGGATCAGAGCAGTTATGTCAGCATATACCATGAATCTACACTGTGCTCAAAACAAGGAGGAACCCGTGGCTGCAGCACAGGCTGAGGCACTGGTAGCTCCAGTCATGACTCTGACACAGGCTTCCGATGGCACCTTTGGCAAAACATTTAATCTCTGCCCCAGTTTGCCATTGGTGGGATAAAGATGAGACACCTGGTTTCTCCCTACTCTTGGTATTTTTATTTTAATGTACAGGCAGGTGTTATTCATAAATAAGATGTATTTATTTGTCTGCAGAGGTGAATTTATTCATACTCCACTGCAAGTTTTTCAGCCTGGCTCAGGCTGCCAGCTGCCTTGTTTGTATAGCTGCCATTTAAAGCTATCTGTTTGGCTGTCTGCATGCTGTACTGCAGTCAGTGGCACGAAGTTCTTGTAAGTGTGCATACACAGTCAGTCTGTAGTTGACATGGACTAGGATTTCTAGGTCATACCAGAATAAAAGTAATTTTAATGCATACGCCTTAAACACTAAGAAGAGCGGACAAAGTTTCCATTTTCCTGGTTTCTGTTCTGGAGTCAGGATGAATTAACACCCTGCCTGTGACAGCAAAAACACAGTGACCATTGGGATGGAAGTGGAAAAAAACAGAGTAATGAAATTCAGGCTGGGACCATCCTGTTTTGCAAAATTGTCACAGGATATTTCTGTGAAATCATCTCAGTGACCTCCTACAAGAAATCAGTGCCGTGAACTTGGCTCACAGTATTTATTTCACAGCTATAGGATGGAAAGAACAGTGACTTATTTACATGCCAACGGCAAATAACAGCTTGTTTGTGAGCATGGATGCAGTAAACTACTTCGGTCAGCATTTCCACACTCTGGGCTCACGGTAGAGAGCTCTGGAACATTTAGTGATGGAGCAAAGCAAGGCACAAAACAAAGACAGTGAAATAATAGGAAAAACTCCTGACGTGGCTCCGCTGGCTTCAGCTCTATAGCGTGATATTCATTTACACCCGAAAGCTTCTCTATGAAAATACTGATGGGCATGTTTTTGATTACTGCTTCTTCTGTGTAAGAAACACAATATGCACAGGTAAAATTGGGGCTTTCAGTTCTGGGGCATGAGAATTGTTGTCATGCAATGTTTTTACATTTAAATCTTTCATCCTCCCAGTCAAGGTCAAATTGAGTGGGCTTTGAGCAACCTGGTCTAGTGGAAGATGTCAGGAGGGTCGTAGCTAGATGATCTTTAAGGTCATCTTACCCAAACCATTGTATGGTTCTATGATCCTTTGATCCCTAAGAAATTTCAGAAGTGCTGTTGAGAACTTAGCTGCTACAGATGAACTGAAGAATGGTGGTAGTGATGCCTTCATTATGTTAGAGCCAGTGATCTGGACCTTCTTAGGAATTTTGTGGCAAACTACTGAAAACAGCTTGCACGATTTGCTCCTGGTGCTTAACCCCTCTCCATCTGTGCTACACTTCCTGCATCTGTCTGTGTTCTTATTAAAGCTACTCTCCCCCCCTCCCCCC
>VZRS01009169.1:57006-216179 GCA_013398055.1 Ifrita kowaldi | reverse complement strand
AATTCACTGGAAGTGTTTTACTCGAGTTTATATATGAGGATTCTGGCAGAACCAAACCCACATGGGAAAGTCCCCTTTAACCCTTTTTATCTCCTTGGGACTTCTTTCCTTGCTTATTAAATAGCCTGGGGTTCCCAGAAATCAGAGAGCCATTTCCCAAGGCTGTTGTTTGCCCTCAAACAGGCCATTAAAGAGACCTGCCTGACCTTTTCCACTCGTCATTAATGGGAAATATGTGTTGTTGGCAAGGGAAGCACCATGCAACCCAGCACGCTTCCGGAGGACCCTGAGAATGGGCACGGAACAAAAAGCATCCCTGCATCAGCCAGCTGCTCCTGGGGGACAGGAGGCACCAAAGGAACCCAGAGCAAAAGATGGGAGTGGAGCACCAGTGGGGAAAATATGTGATTAATCATTAATTTTCAATTTGACTGAGCTCTCTCCTAATCTTTAAATAGCAGTTGCTTCTGCCAGAAAACAAAAGCTCCCCCAAAAGGGTTAAAGGGAGAAGATAATAGAAGAGTATCTGAAAGTAATTTTTATCTAAGGACTGTGGCATTCATACAGGATTCACCACATCTGTGGGATCACACAGGTATGCTAGGAAATGTGTGTGTCAGCTCTGTGGTTTTCATCAGCCAATTACTTGATCTTGAGGCCATGGTGTTCCCATTAACCTACAGAAGTATTGCTTTCCTGCCCTGGTGAATACTTTTGCATCTCCAGCCTTTGAAAGAGTGTTTTTCTGAGTAAGGAAATGAAAATTCCCTTTTTTTCTCAGTAGTGCTTTCAGATGTGACAGCACTTTCAGGTCCAAGAGTGTTAGCTCAGAAGTGGGACCTCTTTTGCCTCTGATACTGCAATTTATCCTACTCCTCCTAAGTACAGCTATGTAATGAATGCATGGTCAGGCCCACATGGTTGTTCTCTTTGATGCTATCTTGCTCCAAGATAAATGATATTTCACAGTCATTCAGGCTTGGCAAGCTGATACAGCATGCTGCTGCTGTTGTTCCCAACAGGAAGGGAGGGTTTGGGCTGCACTCGAAGGAAAATAAATAAATAAAACAAAGGAAAGAGGCTCTCTTCAGGAAGTTGTGCCTTACAACAACAGGACATCACACTAGAAATCCCTCTCTCTGATGGATGGTCATGACAAAACATAATGCAAAATCTGTAATCTCATCCTGTAAAAGCAGTGGCAAGATTGAAAGAGATTGACTGGAAAGCTATCAGTAATGTCCTTCACAGGGCCCTGCACAGCCTGCAAACTTCAGAGAAGGTGTTTGGATCCATCACCTGGGCATTTGAGGAGAGGATGTAGCAGCAGTTGTGCCTGGCTGTGAGTTCAAGACGGGCCTCATGGCAGTACTGGTGGCCACATTCAGATGAGCCAGTGGTGTGTCCCACTGGTCTGCGTGCCACGGACACCTGGCCAGCTAGTGGGAGAGGTGGTGTTGGCTTCCTCCTCTCCTTTGCTGGCGACACCCTTCAGGCTGTCTTAAACATGCCAGGCTGCTGAGCTGTGTGTGCTCGGGTGGAATCCTAGATTTTGAAGACTTTGTGCAGGTCAAGCACAAGCAGAGATTTAACTGCTAGGCTGAATCCTGAAGGAGGTGTTATTCATAGGAAAGCATTTGGCTCTGGACATCCCATGAAATACTGTTTTCTACTGATTATCTTCCTCTCCATCTCTGGAAGGAATAATAGTTTATTTATTTGTTATCCTGTGTGGTGTGTTCTCCCCCCCAACTTGTTTCCTTTCTGTTTCCCGTTTACTTTTGTGCTGAAAGGGCGAGGAATACTGGCCATAGACAGTGTGGACCATCTCAGGTCTGGTGTAATGTCATGGAGAATGAAAACTTTGTGATGCAAAAGGGATCAATATAGACTTATTACCCAGGATGGACTGTGATGCTGTTATAACTCATGTTTTATGTGGTGCCTATGCAGCCTGTGACTTTAAGCGCAACAAGATTGTGAAATCCTTGGAGCACAGAGAAGGAGTTTTCTGTCTGCATTCATAACACTGAACAAATTCTTGACCCTCATGCGAGGCCAAAAGAGAGGGGTTTACCCTGGAGATAAGAGATCAGCTCTCCTTCCTACTTTGTATCCCAGGCATTTGTCTGTATTTTTACCACTCCTCTGACTGTGGCTTGAACCTTCGGAATATGTTCCTATCCCTGGAACGCAGATATCCCCTGCTTTTCCTTATTGCACAATCATTTGCAGTTAAAGGATGCAGTGTGCCTGTTTAAGGTCCCCACTTAATCTGTCAGTTTATTTGGGCCAAGCTCTTTTCCATTTGTGTCTGTACTCAGGGGAACCTCCAGTGTCACTACAATGCAAATACTTCTCAAAACGTGCCATCTCTCTGTGAAATGGAAATACAAGAAAATATCAGGGTACATCTTCCCTGTAGCCTGGTTCTTGGCTTTCCATGAACTGTGGTTCATTTAATGACACCAGGGAGGGAAGATGTGTAAGGTCAAGAGTTCAGTGGACAGTGGTGCGGAGTCTTTGTAACTCTATAGTGTCATCATGTCCAAAGATCAGACAGAATGTCTTGGAGCCACTGCCTCCTCTCCAATCTAATGTCCAACACTCTAGACCAGTGAACAGGATGTTGACATGTGGTTTGATAGTGCATGTTTGGAACAGTGGTAACATCATCTGGATAGATGTGGAGAGGGTGAATCATACTATCAGTTCTCTATGAGTTCAAGAAATGAAAGCAGGCTTTGGCACATGGATTTCTCATAACAAAATAACAGAATGATAAGTAAAATAAAGTGAATGATTCTGCAATTTAAAACAAAAGGGAAGACTTGCTCACAAAAAGGAGAATTAAACACTGGAAGTCATAATTCCTGGAGGATCTGGTGAAGTTAGACCTTCAGTTCAACTGCAAACCTTTATTCTTCTTTACATAGATGGGACTGTGTTACTGTAGCATAATTTAAATAAGCTGGGTTTTTTAGCTGTTGCACATTAAAGAATGTCCAAAGGAGGGCAACAAAGGCTGTGAAGGGCCTTGAGGGGAAGCCATGTGAGGAGGGGCTGAGGTTACTTGGTCTGTTCAGCCTGGAGAGGGGGAGACTGAGGGGAACCTCCCTGCAGTTACAACTTCCTCCTCAGGGGAAGAGGAGGGGCCGGCACGGATCGCTCTGTGGTGACAGTGACAGGAACTGAGGGGATGGCCTGAAGTTGTGTCAGGGAGGTTTAGGTTGGATATTAGAAAAAGGGTCTTCACCCAGAAGGTGGTTGGGCACTGGAACAGGCTCCCGATGGAAGAGGTCACAGCGCCAGCCTGACAGAGTTCAAGAAGCATTTGGACAATGCTCTCGGGCACATGGTGTGACTCTTGGGGGTGGTGCTGTGCAGGGTCAGGTGTTGGACTCGATGATCCTTCCAACTCAGCATACTCTGTGATTCTGTGGTAACTGCAAAGTGGCCAGAAAATTGAAAGTCAAGAGTTCTGATGATTGTGGAGCCTGCTGTGTTTTGTTACCCACATATTAAATTTTGCTTTCATGACTATTTAAGTGCAGGTGAAAATCCTCTCAAAGGTTGCTAGTACAGCATCTGGCCTGTCCTTGTGTAACATAATGATGGGCTTGTCTCAGACTGAGCTCTCTGGGAGATTCGTTCTCCTGTACTTTAGCAAGGGCTTCAGCCTCTTTTCTACCCTTTTCTAGCCTGGATGTATCAGGCACGGAGAAGACACATCCAAAGCAGAGATCTTTCTAATGACAGTGTGAATGCTTTGGCCAAAGCAGTAACTGGGTTAGATCCAACAAAGATGTTGGATAAGTGCTTAAAATCCATTCCTGAGTCTGCTTCCCACCTTGCAGCAACACTTAGACAAACAGACACAGTCAGATTGGCTGATATTTCCTAAAATATAATAACACTGATGAATTTGCTCTTTTAGCTTGCATGTACTGTTCTCTCCAGAGAAAAAGGCATTAGTTCAAGATTGCTTTCTTCTATAAGTGTAAGAGGAAAAACTTCGTGCTTCCCTTCTCTTCTGAGATACTTCAGTGCAGTTTAGTGTTTCAACCCACTGCCTGAGCACAAAGCTGGCATGTGGTAAAGTCACAGTTACACTGAATGAAACTAGGGCTCCATAAGGATGTGTGCGATGACCCCAAGACCTTGTTGCTTAGCACTGCTCCTATCACTGCTTCAAAAATAACTCCTCAAAATTATTAGCCCAAGGGAGGCTTGAACTTCATTTTTTTCCGTAAGTAATGTGGCTTGAGTTGGTTTTATTTTAAAACAGCCTTAAACTCCAATAAGTTTTTTTCATTCTGCAACATGTTTGAGCTATCATAAGGATGTTTGTGTTTACTAACTTAGGTTGCTTAGTTAAAGCAAACTTAGGTGATTAGCTAAATAACTAGAAGATGCAGTCAGCAATCCTAATGGAGTTCATTAGAATCCCCGAAATAGCTTGGCACAGAGGGGGGAAGAAAGGGTTTACAAGAGATTAGAACAGACCTTGGTCCTCTCAAGGTCCCTCAGGGTGTGTTCTCCTCTGATTCCTGACTGTAACTCTTGCAGATCCTTAGGCTCTTGGAGATAACTCCCAAAGTGGCAAGTGGTTACCATATCCTGCAGGCAGAGCATCAATACTTTTATGTTGGTAGTGTTGGTTTTGTTTGGTNNNNGTTTGTTTTGTTTTCTTTAAAATCTTATTTTAAACAATTGCTGAAACACCATTGGTATAGAATCCAGGGAGCCCTGGGGTAAACTTACATCTGCAGTAGAAATAATTTTTTGTTTTCTGCTTACCCCTGCTAAATGGGTGGCTGTAGTTCTTTCAAATAATAAAATATTAATGTCACTGAAGCGAGGTTCCTAAGCCACTGATAATAAGTTTGTTTTACTGGTTTTATACAAGGTGTGGGAGAGAAAGAGTTCCCCAAGTGCAACTAAAAGCACTGGACATGGCTATCCTTGAAGTCCACTCTCCAGTGAGTCCAGCTGAAAATAGGATATGATTTTAATGCCAGCTAATCTGCTGTCCTTTTATTTGTGCTGAGTGAGTTTTTATACAAAAATGGATATAGCTGTCTGCTGTGATGGGAGTAAAAATTTAGAATGGTCTATTCTAATAATAAATTGCATGCTGATAATTTTTCTTACTGCAGTAAAGGCAATTCAGCTGTATCTGATTGGCACTACTTCAAGATTTTTGATGTTCAGCGGGAGAATATACAGCTGCAAGAAACAAAACAAAGCAAAAAAATCTCAAACTGCACATGCTGGGATGGCATCAAGCCCAGCTGCAACAGCTCACTCTCACAGCGACTCGGGCACTGGGACACACAATGAATGCTTTTGCTGACGAAATTGCACAATGAGTTTTCTTTTGGTTTAATGCAGAGTCCAAATGTTTCCCTCTGGATACAATGTCATGGACTTCCTTGAACCTTATTTAAATGACATGTATGAATGAGGCTGAAGATTTCAGCTGTTGATTCTGCAACACTCACACAGATCTACTTTTTATTGTCCCTGTGTTCCTGTTAGACATGGTAGGAATTAAACTGCAAGGGAAATGTGAGGTGCTGGAAGAGAGTGTGTAGAGATTATTCCTTTCTTGAAGTGAGCTACAACCAAACTCAACTGAGATAAATATATATACTTCACTATGAAATACGCAATGCTTTATTTGGAAATAGTTTTCTTCCTTATTAAATCAAAGAGCTGCCCAGGAAGTTATAAGTCAGAACAATAAACATAACTACAGGTAAAATATCTGAATAAGCTAAACATATCTTTTCTCTATGAGGTAGATAAATATGAATTCTGCCTTGTGAAGTCAGGCTGAAAAAATGTTACAGGGAGAGTTCAGGAATGGAATTGGTTTATATTAGGAAGTTTTGAGAAAGAACTTAGTTCAGAAATCTTTAGGATTCCTGGATCTTGTCAGTCTTTTTCAAACATTGAAAAAAGTGCCGGAGTAATGCTGTGTAGCGCAGTGCTACACTGCTGATTTGTCTCTGGGAGCTCAAACTTTTATTGGGGAAACACTGAAGAATGCCCTTATGGCTACCAAGATTTAAGAAAACACAAAGTTTCCTCTTAATTTTAAGCACGTGATTAGGTCTTGTTACAAGTTGAAAGCATGCTGAAAGATTTTTCTGATTACTGAAGGCTTCCTATAAATATTCATATATGGACTCTTCCTCTACAACATCACCCAAATTAAATTTCCTAATTAGACTCTACGATGAGGCAGTCTATTGAAGAAACTTGCTAAAGATAAGGGGTTTGTGTCATTTTATGCAAATTTGATGTTTGAGATATTGGTCACATAATCTATCCTAGTCTTCTGCATACCCTGCAGAGTCAAAGGAGGAGATAGATGTTTCCAGAAGGTGATTCATTCTGTGGCTCAAATTAGATGCAGTGGACTACATCACATTCAATAATTTTCTCTCCCCCCCTAAGAAAAAACCAACACCCTTCTTTGCTGAGATCCAGACATAAAGGATGTTGCAGCTTTTCTATGAATATTTAAATTTGCTATTTCTATTCTGGTACTGTTTCGTGCTCCTCCCAGAGGCCACTCTGCTTGTACTTAACAAATACAAATGGGCAGAGTCCCTGTCTTTGTGATGTGAAAGTGCTGGTATGCTTTGGAATAGTGGGCAATCAAATCCTCATTTAGTAAGTGTAACTGATTACATGCACCATGTAGCATGAATAAACACTCTGTGTTAATTAACACTCTCTGTCAATATTCCACCATTTGAATTTTCACCTGTCACAATCTTCTGCTTTTTTCATATTTTTAGCTTCAAAAACTAATTCTCAGATATCCTCTGAAATATCCATCTGTGGTGGGTTAGCCCTGGATGGACCCCAGGTGCCCAGTAAACCTGATCCAGCCTTCCCCTTCTCAGCTGGACAGGGGAGAGAAAATATAACAAAAGGTTTGGGGGTCAGATAAGGGCAGGGAGGGATCACTCATCAGTTACTGTCACGGGCAAAACAGACCTGACTTAAGAAAAAAGAATTAATTTCTTGCAAATCAAATCAGAGTAGGATAATAAGAAAGAAACCCAAATCTTAAAACACCATCTACCCACACCTGCCTTCTTCCCAGGGCACAACTTTGCTTCTAATTTTCCTTGCCTCTTCCCCACCAGTGCCACAGGGGGACAGGGAATGGTGGTAGGGGTCAGTCCATCACATGCTGTCTCTGCTGCTCCTTCCTCCTCAGGGGGAGGGCTCCTCACACCCTTCCCCTGCTCCAGTGTGGGGTCAGAGGAGACGCTGCAGGAGCTGGGCCTGTTTAGTCTGGAGAAGAGAAGAGTGAGACGGGATCTCATCATATCTCATCCCATATAAATATTGGGTGCCAAGAGGAGGTGCCAGACTTTGTTCAGTGGTGATCAGTGACAGGATGAGGGGCAATGGCTGTGAATTCAAACACAAGAAATTCCACCTCGACATGAGGAAGAACTTCCTTACGTTGAGGGTGGCAGAGCACTGGCACAGGCTGCCCAGGGAGGTTGTAAAGCCTCCCTCTCTGGAGACATTCGAAATCCACCTGGATGAGGTGCTGTTTAATCTGCTCTAGGTGACCCTGCCTTGGCAGGGGGGTTGGACTGGATGATCTCCAGAGGTTCCTTCCAACCCCAGCTATTCTGTGATTCTGTGATTATGTGTTTCTAACAATTCTCTGTACTCTGCCAGCGAGCTGATATTGCAAAATTGCCATTTTCTGGCAGAGACCTATTATTTGTATTCCTTAGAGGAACAGAACATCATCTAAAATGTACTGCCAGAAAAGGTTGGAAATGCTGAGTTTTTTGATCACTGGGGAAAAAAAGATTTAAAAACATCTTGCGCTGCAAATATTATCTATAAAGAGAAATGCACCTACAATATTGAGCTATAAAGGGCTTTTCTCCATTTAGAAGTCACATTGTTTGACATATATAAAGTAAAAAATTTATGTCAGTATAAAAATTATATCAACATGGTCTGTCTCCTTGTAAAATATACACAAGCACAATGAGAATTAAGTTCATGTCTACTTTACTGTTAACTGATGTCTTTGCTACAGATAGATATTGATAATTCTTTGCTGAGAAGTCAACCTTCCACTGGGGTCATGGCATCGTGCTGTGGTTAGCGCTTGTTCTTTGATTTTTCCACTATCAGGCATCTGTTTTGAATAGTGCATAACCATTGTGAAGGCAGAATGTTTGCTCTACAGGATTTCCTTGGATTCACATTTGGAGTTTCCCTGAGCCCCACTGTTTCCATGTGGGAACCCACTGAGTGTGAGAGGATCTGATCACCCCATGGAGAAACAGAGGTTGCCTGTTGAAGGAGAGCATGGGAATACGTCTCTGAGGCTTGCTAACTTGCCTTTTGGTGTCATTTAATTTTCCCAGTGTTGACTGTACAGGGACTTCAGCTCTCTTTCATAGACTTGCTGAAATTCCTCAGTAGGCCATTTGACTCCTTGAAATGAAATATGTCTTTTCACTTCTACAAAAACTTCTCATCACCTGTAGTTCTTTGTAAAAGGTCTGAGATGAACAATCCGTGGCTGACCTCATCTATTCTGGAAACTGGTGGTTTGAGCTGACTTCTGTGGTCCTGTCTACATCTGAAGAACGAGAAGCAGGAGCAAGGAAGAGCTTTCTCTTTTCAATCTTTAAATCATGGAAGATAGATATCTTGAAGTATATCAGGTTCATAATTTGTACAAGGCCAAGGCCTTGCTGCAGAAATGCCTCTGTTTAGCTTACCAGAAGCAAGATCAAGAAGCAATACGTTTATTGCTCACAAGGATCTCAATGGGAAGCAAAAATCAGGTACAAAAAGAGGTTTTGAATCTCTTCAATTTTAATGAATATTAACAATTGTGCAATTACTCTGTAGGAACGCAAGTGATAAAAAAGGGACATTTTTTAGCACTCAAGATTTGGAAGAAAGTATTGAGAAAAAGGATGAATTTTTCTGTTTCTTGAAATCTTACAGACACCTTCCCGAAAGATTTATGAGGCAAACATAAGTTATTAGTTCAATATCATTCTGTGGCCTGAGTGGCCTTGAAGATATTAATCTGCGAATCAGCCAGTGAAAATCTATGGCCTGTAAAGGGCAGAGGATCCGACAACACGGTCGTGATGTCTCTTCTGTCCCTACAGGCCACAGGCAGGCAAAACCATCTGTATTGGCTCACTCCAGAGCTCACTGTTGCAGCACTGCTCAAGGATTTCGCTGTAAACCACCCCCTTTGTTCTGCTTTTTTTGTGCATATAAGTAGATCTGGGACCTACACACTCAGTCATGAGCACAGAGGGTGCGGGGTGTCACCAAGCAAGCTATCATTGTGACATTTTCAAGCTGCTGGCTGACTGCAAAGTGATATGCAAGCATATACATGAAGCATATGGGGAGGCAGGAGACATATATCAGACAACAGCTGGCATATCAGGTCCAGGGCAGCTTCTACTGGGAAAAGAAAATAGATTGCAATTCCAGGCAGTGTCTTAACTCTTCTCTCCTTGCCTCTGAAGATTTTAATTTCTTATATTTGTATAATCCAAAGAATTTATGTCCAAAGTTAGTCATTTTGCTGTATGTTACTTCAGGTCTTAATGCACAAAAGCACAGCTTATTTTCAGTTACCTCCCTATAAAAGTGGACGAACCTGTTGGATTTGCATTCAGTACTCTGAGCTCAAAAGAGTAACTTCAGATTTATCGCTGTGCAACCAAGAGTGATATTAGGTGTTAGATTTAATATCAGCCATCCCTGTGTGAAAGAGAGGGCCAAATTCTCTGCTAATGTAAAGCAATAGGGACTCACTTGCAAATAAAAGAGATTCTGACCTGTTGTTCAGAATACTTAGAAACTACCCAGAGAGAACAATTGAGTAGGAGGATATATTGTTTTCTACTTTATTCTATGATTTCAGTACAACTACTTTTCTCAGCTTGAGCCCAAGTCATCAAAGTTTCTCACTGTAGGGTCATTCACTACAGGCTTTCTCTGCTACCCTGCTGTGGATGATGCCATGGGCTCTCTTTGCACCTGCATTTATGACTCCTAAACAGATTGGCGTCCCCAAATATCATGAAATATTTGTCCTTGCAGTGTAACCTCTTCTGCCCTGGTGTGACAAAATGTGGTCTACCAAAAATAACCTGCTTGTTGTTCCTTTCCCAAAACGCTCTTGAATGTGGATGTGGTGTTGCCAGCAAACTCTACGCTGACAAAACACATGGGAAACAAGGGGGCCCCGGATGGTTTGGTGCCTGAAAGTAAGAAGTAGGAGATAATCATGTGACTAAGTAGAAGGTAACAAGATACAAAATAATAGTAGCTGAAGTATTTTAGCGTGTGCTATTGTCAATGAGAAATTATGTAATATTGCAGAAGAAGTTGCAAAGGGGAAGAAAAAGGAGTGGGAAAGAAATTCTCCTTTTAGAAACAGGCAAAGGAGGACTGGAGAGAGATCATGGCTGTTCTGTTCAGTGTAAGAGTGTAATAAAGTAAACCAAGCTGCCTCTGAATGAGATGATCTGTCTGTGTCCTTCAGGGTGTCAGGAAGCAGTCTAGGTGTGCCGACACCATGTGGAGTTCTTGGAAGGAAAATGGCTCTGACGGAGCTCTGCACTTCTCCAGTTGAATTGCTGCTGGACATAGCTCTACTAAATAAACTAGCTTTTCATGACACGCCCTCCCCACACAAAGGAGACCTTTTCTATGTGCCCTGTAAAAGGTCAACCAGGAGGTTCAGACTGGTCATCCTTCTGAGCACAGTTCAAGGACGTGAACCACAAAGGCATCCATCCTCTTGTTTAATGTAATCAGAAAGCCAGTTTTGTCTTGGAGCCACATTTATGGATAGTCATGCACTGAGCCAACTCCCCACTGATTCAAATACTTCTCAGCAGTGGGAACTGGAGTCCTTCTTCCCTTGGCTCACTCCAAGGAATGCAAAATATAGTTCTTTTTTCCCCTCCTCCTTTTTGTTTATAACTTGTGTAGTTCATATTCTGTGTCTGGTATGTCTTGAAAATTGTTGTCACCTCAATTTTCAACACTGTCAGAAATGTTTATCTCATAAGAAGGGCTGGAAAAGCAGTGCAATAAAGTAAAATTAAATCACTATAGTAGCTTGGATATTAGTAACAATGTAGGAAAATGAAGCAACAAGAATGACTGAGGAGGTTTTACAACTCCCCAACGCTTAACACTGTAGCAGCTCTTCAAAACAACGGTTACTTCTTTTTCATGTTTGCTTTTAATATCTACTCCTTTTTTTTGGCACCAGATTTCTCCAAACAATGTATTAATGTTTCTTCCTTTTATGAAGTCCTCTGGAGTCCCTGGGTTTTCTGATGTCTGAATGCTATTTGTGAAGCATCTATTTCCAAAGCTGAAGGCACCTGTCCCTAAATTTCCTCAGTTTGAATTATATGGTGTGCAATTCCACCGAAGTTTCTGGAAGGAACTTGTATCAAAGTGGGTCCATGTGCCCCGGCATGGGGCTGCAGACTCTGCAAACAAATGCCAACCCCTTGGAAAGCTCCTTGTATTATAGTGCAGTTGATGATGATTTGCCAATAGACTTCAAAGGTCTGTGTGCATTTCACCCGAAAGGGAATATATCCTTGGGAGACAATGAAGAAAAAGATGGAGACCAGCACTGACGAACTGTCACTGAAAGCCTTTTGACAGAAAGGAGGTTTCCAAACCAGCCATATCAGTGATGAATCTTAGTATTCCTCCTCCAGGCTAGTGCTGGTGGATGTTTTCACTAGAAAAAGGCTGCTTTGTTGTTGCCTGGGCAGGTATTTTATTATACCTTTATGCAGAGGAACCTGCTATAGTTTTTCATATATAGATATGGCATTTCTTATCTAAGTGTACCAGTAAAAACTGTCTTGGCAGAAAGCTTGAATCAAAATTTGCCTTTTGAGATGTCTTTTATTACTCTTTTTCTTGTGATGAATATTTTTCATCATTTTAAAACTCTTGTGTCTAGCTAATTCTATACCAAATGTGGAAATTCCTGTAATTCCTGTCTGTGCAGAAATATCTGAAGGCAAAAGAAATAAATAACAAGATCCCAAACAACTGAAAACTTTTGAGGGGAAGATTATGGCAGAAATTCACCATCTTATCTGTGAGGTTTGCTGATACACTAGTCAATTAGGATATAACGTGCAAATATAGTGAGTGTAATTACACACGTAATGCATGCAAAAAATAGTGGCATTTGCACATCAGCCACTCAAATATTTCTCCTACTTTTCTGCATGTGTAGGTCCAACACACCACACCCACAGTGGGACCAAGTCGCAGTTGTAGGTCACTTTTCTCTCTTGTGGCGTCATAATCTGGAGGCGAGAAGAGAAGCCAGCCTCTCTCAGCCTGTTTCATACAGTTCAACCCCTCTAAGTGCTGAACATGGATGTAATCTGCCCACTTGTGTCTCACGTGACTGACTGCAAAGCAGTCGTGTCTTCAGTCACGCGTTTGCACTGCGCTGGCTTAGACCATGCTAATTGAAGCCATTAAAGTTTACAGAAGCTGAAGACTCTGTGCCCCTGAACACTGCAGAATATGCAGCCACTTGATATAGAACAATGTTAAATGTCTGGTCAGAAAGGACATGTTTCAAAACACAATGTCCCAAAATGACAGGAGTTTCTTTTATGCATCTTCTGGACTCTCTAATGTGTTGTCCACTTGGTAAAGTGAGTGCTTGCTGCTTGCTTTCAGGTTGTCCTTGGAAATACGAGACCATCTCACTGTTTTTTCCTGTTTAAACACAGCAGATCTTTCCTTCCCCTTCTATTTTTGGAGTTGATCCATGAAAGGCAGGAACAACGTTTAAGAGGATTCTCAGAGGCAAACCAGTTGGGTCACTCTAAAGAGCTGCACTTTCCCTTAAGGTATCTGAAATGGCAGTGAAATCACCTGGCAGTTTTCTTTCTAGATACAACATGTTTATTCTCCTGAGCTTTTTGCGGCCTCTCCTCATCTCAGATCACAAAGCTGTTCATCCTCTATCCATTCATCTATCAGGGGCTGTTAGCTATTGAGGCCTGGCTCTGTGTTGGATGCTGTTAATGGTTCTGTATATATGTAACACAAAAATATTGAGTAATGTACATTGATGTAGTTACTGCGTTGCTTGCTCAGAGCCCAACCAGTTCCTTTAAAGGAAACTGAGGGTGTTTTCTTAATTGAGGGCTTGTTTTTAATCTTTCTCAAATCTTGGAAATCTGTTTTCTCACCAGTTTGTTATTGCCCAGCTAGCAAACACCATTTGCAATTTTCTGATATTTTAATTTTTTCAACTAGTACACTTAAGGTTTGACTGCTCAGAACTACGGGTCTGACCCTGTGTATCCTGGCCAAATCTCATTTTTTCCAGAGCTACCATTTACTGTACCAGTCCAGAATCAAGCCCAAGAAAAGCAAGGATGAATAACAATTCCTTTCATTTCTTTAGATTCTCATGCTGTGTTTACCAGCAATGATTTCTATGTACTTGCAATGCTTAAATATTACATCTTTGGATTTCTACATACTAAGCCCCTGGTCCTTTTCTCTGCCTTCACCGATCTCATTCACCACCTGCCCATGCACAGTGATGTATTAAATCCTGCTGTAATCCGTGTAAGTCACATCCACTCCCCCGAACTTCTAAGGATGCTGTATTATGCCTTCAAAAACATGCTTTATGTTATTTTCAAGTGATTTATTCTGAAAGTTCCTTGCCCGATAAATGCGTTCTTTTCCTGGTAAAACATTGCTCCAACTTAAGTTAACAGCTCAGAAGACTCCCTCGTGCTGTAAAGTTGGTCATATGAACTTATAATTAATGTTTTGTCTTCTGCGACCTAGTTTTTAAAGTCAGAGTTATCTGACATTATCCAGCTGGGTCTCACCCCTCTGCTGACATTTAGCACAAAAGAGAGGGTGCTTGAGCACTTAATACAGCCTCCAGGGAATGGTGACACTTCCAGGGGCTGTGTTTATTCCCATCAGGCCAGCAAAGAAAAGTAGGACAAGATGTGACTCAGACGCTGTGTTCAGTTTTGGGCTCCTCACTACAAGGAGGACACTCAGGTGTTCGAGCAGGTCCAGAGAAGGGCAGTGAAGCTGAGGAAGGGTCTGGAGCACAAGTCCTGTGAGGAGAGGCTGAGGGAGCTGGGGTTGTTTAGCCTGGAGAAAAGGAGGCTTGGGACAGACCTTATCTTTCTACAACTCCCTGAAAGGAGATTGCAGCCAGGTAGGCATCAGTCTCTTCTCCAAGTAATATGCAACAGGAAAAGAGGAAATGGCCCCAAGTCATACCAGGGGAGGTTTAGATTGGATATCAGGAATAATTTCATCACAGAAAGGCTTATCACAGAAAGTGGTGGAGCTCCTGCCTCTGAAGGTGCTCAAAACAAGTGTAGATGTGGCAGCTAGTGGCATGACTTAGTGGTGGACTTAGCAGTGGTAGGTAAATGGTTGGATTCAGTGATCTTGAAGACCTTTTCCAACCTAAAAGATTTTATGGTTCTATGATAATAACCTGTACACAACTTTGCTTTCTGTTCATGTGCTTCCTTAGATGTGTCAGCTCCAAGCTTTCTGCTACAATTTTTTTCCAGTTTGGAATATGTACAGTATTGATGGATATACCAATCATGTTGATTCATTTTATGACCGAGGGAAAGCAAGAGGTGTTTGCAAGCCGTGATTCATCTAGTCCTTTTGAAACATGTAATTTAGGCTGTGAAAAAACACCATTGAGAAATTCCTGTTTCTGTACATTGTCTCTAAAGGGAGTCTAGAGAACTTTAGATATGGATGCTAAGCCTGAAGACTTTACAAGTTAGATGATGTGTGTCTCATCTGTGATGATACTCTTACCATCCATGTTTATATTGCTTGTTGCTTTTTGGCAGTAGATATAATAATGTAGACTGAATCTGCATTAGGTGCTGTAGGAGGTGGTCTAAATGTGGTCTGGAAATGTTAGCTAGCATTCACAAGTGTATATATAGAAATACATTAGTCACAATAATACCACAGTGAATGGCACACAATAATAAAAAAGGGATTTTACTGCATTAGGCACCTTTGAATAGTCTAGATTCAGTTCTTTATTGTACTCAGTTTTACTAATATATCTGGACTAGATTTTTGGTTTGTTTCCCCCCTCAAGCAGCATGTCCCCATAATCTCTGAATGACGAGACAAGGGGAGTCTGGCATGGCAGGACAAATATTTTTGTACATCCAGGAAGAAGGAAATGACTGGGTTCATCATTGGTGGGACAATACTAGGAAACTATTTATGTTCCTTAATAAGAAAATGCATTTTACCAGGCCCCAGGAAAAATGAGATGCTGCTTTGTGCACTTTGTATCAGCTTAGCAGCAGAGCAAAGAAGCAGGAGAGATGGGGTCCAGCAGTCTTGCAGGCAGGCAGTGAGAAACGCTGAACAGTCAAACCTCACAGGGCATTTTCCTCTTCCTGTCCTTTGTCATCAGTTGTGAAAAACACCCCATGAGAATGGGAAAGAGATGCACAGGGACTTTGTGAGACAGCAAAAGAAAATGAAGGGAGAGAAGGAGTCTTATGTGATGAAACTGATATCCAGTGGATATCAACTGAGAGAAAAAATAGTGATTCAGTGATTCCATCTCCAAAGAGAATAATATTTTGCCTGTAATTCTGCAGGCCTATCACCCAAATCTTTTAACATTTTCATGAACAACCTTCCTAGTGCAATAGAATCTATGTTTATTAGAACTGTAGAGACACTTACAAAGATACCAGAGATGAAGATAAGAATTCAAACTAATTCTGGTATGTTGGTGACGTGGTTAGGAAAAATCTCTAATGACATAGCATAAAAAGAGAAAGAATGAGATGCCAGAATGAGAAAGGAAAAATCAAGAGCACAAAGACAAGGTGAGGAATAAGTAATAGTTTTTCAGATTGATGAAGAGTTACAACAGTTGAACAAGTCATGTCGTATTCATGATGTCATGGGAAAATCAAAAAAATAAGCAGAAGTATCACCGATGAATTACAGAAAGTTATCTGAGCATTGACAAGGCTTTACACAAACTGCAATACAGAGCTTTCTACACTACACTGTAGAAAAGATGTGAAGCAATTGAAGAATTCAGGGGAGATTGAGCAAATGAACATTAATAAACAGGACCTGTAATAAAATGTTGATAGAAAAAAAATTGGTGGTTTATGCCCTTGGCCTAGAGAAAAGACACCTGTGTGCAGAACCAGTCACAAATATACAAATGTAGAGAAAGATGCTGTTTCTCATAATTGCAGAGGCAAGACAAGAAGTAACAGAAGCAAAATGGTGCAAAGTTGGTCACTTGACGATGGCAGCACTCTGCCATGTGAGAGCCTGTATTGTATCAGTCAGTGCTAATGGAGAAGAAAAGGGCTCCTTAGTTCACTGCTTCCACATGTGCTTCCATACCTAAGTTCTGTTCTAAGCATTTTATTGCCTTGGCTTACTTTTGGCCAAGGCAGTAAAACAATGGTTATATTCTACCCCATCATCTAGAATGGTAGAGAGGGAAAAAGATAATTACAGGAAAAATTACAGCGTGAGGAGGAAACCTAAGTAGTCTCAGATCAATACAGAAAAAACCATTATTTTCAGCATGTATATCTTTTCAATTGCATGTTTGTTTAAAAGAAATAATTTCTCTCAGCTGCCCATTTCAAAGTTTAAAAACAACTCCAAACACTTACTCTCAAACTTGGTAGTATCAAAAGGAATTAATTAATTCCCCTTAGTTAATTAATTTGGTTTAATGGACTTCAGCATTGCAAGGCAGGGTGGCATATTAGATTAGATTCTCCAGCTATGTTTCAAGTCATAATAATGAGAATAACACAAATCCTCTGTTTCTTTTTAAGTACTCATAGAGAGCATTTTAAAGCCTTAATTTAAAGTGGGCGTTTCTCTTTCCAGGCTGTAACTTGGATTAGTTTCTTCTGGAGTTTGAGGGGGTGAAACTGGGAACACTCACAAACTGCATTCAAAATTAAAGCCTGTCTCTGGGACATGATGAAGACCATATTAGCATTTGTTTTAAAGAATTTCTTGATGTCAGCAGGAGCTCTGGGGTTTTTTATTTGCATTGAGTAGAAAACACAATGCAACTGAAGTAGAAAGTTTTTTCCCTGGGAAAAACTCTGATTATCTTAGGCCTTGGTATTTAAAAGCACACCAGAATATTTTCCTGCCTTTTTTTCAGCTATCTTATCTGTGAATAATTCTGCAATATAAATTTTCAAAATTATTATTAGTAGTATTAGTATTATTATTAGTATTAGTATTGGTATCACTAGTATTGCTAGTATTGCTATTATTAGTAGTATTACTATTTCCCACTTCTGTTCTTTGTACTTGAACTAGAAGACCTGATTTCTATCATGGTGAGGCCCAAACACTAAGACCCTGAAGCTAGAACACAATAACAGCAGCTGGAATCATTTCCATGGGAAAGGAAAGGAAGGGGTCAAGATGATGTCCTGGGATCCCTAACACTTGCACTGGCTTCTTCCTCTCAGATGCCACTGAGAAGAGCTTTGCAATCACTAAGGCAGGAGGGAGATTTTGGCAGCCACTGCTTTGCTCCTGTTTTCCAGGAAGAGCAAGAGGAAGGATAGAGCAATGCCTGGGTGACCAACAAGACAGACAGCCAAAAATGTCCTTACCGTTTTGTCATCCCAACTTCTTCCCTATGCATCTCTGGGACCCCAGCTTGTACAAGGGCCAAAAACCCAGGGTGAGAAGATGGGCAGTCATCCTCCCTTCCTGGGGATGCCCTGGGCATCCTGCACAGCCAAATCTCTGTCCCTGTAGGACAACAACCCATACTGATGGAGCCCCATACAGTCATCTGCAGGAAGACATCCTAAGGGAGATATCACAGTATCTTTGGGTTTTGTTTGCTGTTTAAGTATTTCTCTTCAGAAAGAGATAATTGCTTGAAGAATGTAGACCTGTGTGTCCATTTTGGAAAACTATTTTTTCTTTTCCTTATGCCCAGCTGTGGCCTTGTTCATTACTTCTCTCCATTGCCCATCGTATCTGTTTACTCTTTTCTTTTCGCCCTGCTCCACTTCTTTCAGTTTCTGATTCCTTATTTTCAAGAAAAATGTAAGAACTCCTTGCATTCACTCAAGCCTCCTTACTTCTTGTTTAAAGTCTCTCAACCCCTCCCAGAACCTGCTTTTTTTTCACATTAGAAAACAAACAAAAGGCTTAGCATCCTTCGCCTATCTCTGAGCTAAGGCATCCTGAAAGAGGAAGACAGATAAATATCTATTCACCTCCACAACTCCCAGATGCAGCTCAAACAGTCTCCTTTATGGATTAAAGATAAGACAATATCTGTAAGCAGCATTAAGAACCAGAGCTCTGGTCATCAGCAAGGGAAAAGAGATTGCTTAAGCCCTCAGCTTCGGTCGCAAAAACTGATGTCTCAGGAGTCAGAAGTGTGCTGGCAGAAGCACGTCCCTCTGACACTGTGTTGTAGCATAAGATATCCTTCACAGCCCAAAGGCCAAAAATGGGAAATAAACTTGTCTCTGTATTGCATGAGAGACTTTCAGGGATGCACATCTAAGCACTGAGTGGGTGGGTGACTAACCACTAAGTCTTGTGAGGGGAGATTTCAGCTCTTATGTCCATAGGGCTGAGTCAGCCCTGCATAAACACAGTGGAGGAAGAGGATGTGAAACATTGAACAGCACAAGCCCTGGTCTCAAGGAGCTGTGTTACAGGAGGGAAAATACATTCAAACAAAAACCTGGTTCTGACACCCTCCTTTTTCTCTTTGCCTTGCTTGGGAGCACTTTCTGTCACAACTACTCAATGCCAGAGCTCTCTGCTCTTGGTAACCCTGATTGGGAGGGAAGGATATCCCTAGTGCCAGGGGCAGATGTTAGTGCTGCTTCACCAAAGGCACTGCAAAATCCATGCTTTGGGACAGAATATGTTGGTTGGGGGCTAAACGAATGTTCAAAGATGCAAAAAAAGGAAGTCCAGGGAGGAATGTGGATATAAATGTCCCACTGGGGGAGAGAGGTCCTGGAATCTGAATGCCATTAAGCCATTTTGTGTTTTCTTTGCTTTCTACTGAAATAAAAAATTAAGAAAAAGAAGAAAGGAAAAAAAAAGGAAAAAAGTTATCCTTGAGGAGGAAACCCTACCAAATGACCAGGTCACCTGGGTAGGATGAGGTAAATGTTCTTCTGAGAGCAGAGGGAGGTACATAAACTGTTTTTTTTTTCTTGTGGTATGAAACTTGACAGTGAAATTTCAACATTGAATTCCCTCTTCATAAGATTCAGGCTGTTTACTTTCATGTAAGGTTGCCTCTCATGTTATTCCTGTCAGAGGTCAAATCCTGAGCAGTTAAAAGAAGTATGTTATTTTAAAGCCTTTTATATTTCTAGGCAGGCTTGTAAGGCAGGACTGGCTTGCCCACAGAAGAGTCAGTGAAGTGCAAGCTCTTTTACATCTAGGAAATGAGTTGGGTCAGGTAGAAATCAAGCACTGCTAGTGCCTGGCAGCTGATGGCCAGTCTATGTGCAATGACCTCCTTGCTCTGACTGCTCTGTGGGGTGAATTAAAGTTGGCAGCTTCAGTCAGCAGAAGGAACAAAGGGGTCAGGTTGGCTGAGTTGTGTTGTCTGTGACTCTGGGTCTCTGACACTTACCTGAGCGATTGGCCCCCGATCCCAGTATGTGCTGCTGTTCCCTGGTTCAAAAGACACAGCACAGGTATCATAAGAGCAGACAGCAGCCACTGCCTGCAAGAATCCTAGCCTCATTTTTGCTTCACTAAACAAGCACAAGTCCTTTAACTCCTCGTTGAACATTCTGTGCTTCAGGTTACTGTTCTGGGAGCCACAGATGGCTTGGGTTTACCTACCACTTCATAAAATATAAGAATAATTTCTGATAGATGATTGATAGTAAAATGCTTAGATTTTGAAGGTAAGCCTGAGCCATGGAAGGTACTTTACAAAGTGATCACATAATTTCACCCCCTGGGCTCAGATGGAGTATTAGCTGAGGATGGATTGACTTTATACTGAGTCAATCTGCAAATTCTCTGAGCAAACAAAGATTCTGCAGCATTTATATTGTATGTGTGTTTTTCTACAACATATTCAGGGCTTTCAGATACAAGAAGGAAAGACCAGAACTTAATGTTTCTCCTTTAAACTGCAAAGGTCCTTTTGTTCTCAATTCATCTTTTGTGTCAATTAAAGGCAATTTACTTCACCAGCTCACTTGTGAAACCATTTGTTCAGGACAAAACCGTAACACAAAGCACTGAGTAAAAGGCAACTGAAATGATTGTCACACTCCCTCCCTCCTATCAAGGATATTGGCTTCTGGTCCACATTGCAAACCTGAATACCTTGCAGACAGTACTAACATTCTGGCTTTTGTGGTGCCGAAGAGATTTTTTAAAAATACTTTTATTAAATTTCTCTGAGTTTTTGTGTTTTAAAAGCATGATGAATCAGACTACTTCAGCACTTTTTTTTTTGCATGTTTGTTTAAATCAGCATTGACTCTTAGATTCCTGTTTGAATGCACAAGTCATGATTTGTTTGACCTTTTTAACCAATATGCTACTTTGTTCATTACTGCCCTCTTTTCCAAAATAACTGCCAAGTCATCCTGTGAACTCGTTACTTGACCATGTGTTTGTTCATTTAGAGATGAAGGAAGTGGGAAAAGCGAAAACAGTCTCACAGTCCTCCCTCCTAACATCCAGTCTCAAATATTTGTTTTGCTATAAAGTAAATCAAGCATGAAAGAACCAAATTGTTTAAAATTAGTAGCAAAACCCTCAAAAGTCTTGAAAAAATATTTTAAACCCAGATACTTTCCACTGGAAACTGCAAAAACAGGAAAGTGTCCAGCAGTGTGTCACAGTCTAGAGCAGTTGTTGCGCCCATGAAACGAAAACAAAGCAAACCCTTCATCAGCAGCAAGCCAGACTGCAGAAAATTCCCTCTCCACAGAGTTATGTTAGTCTTTCTTTTGGCACTGTGGATACCCTGAGAGAAATTATTCAATGAATTAATATTTGAGGAAGCAAGAAAAAAAGGCAAGAGAGAATGAAACAAGAAAATAACCTGCACGAGCAAACAAAATGTGCCTTAATGGGAAAACAAATGTTGCTTGAATGACTCAATTTGGCTTTTGTGTGAGGTGGGACCTCTGGGCTCTTGGTGACTTCACAACTCAAATGTCACC
Organism: Ifrita kowaldi; assembly: GCA_013398055.1. Taxonomy (NCBI): domain Eukaryota; kingdom Metazoa; phylum Chordata; class Aves; order Passeriformes; family Cinclosomatidae; genus Ifrita; species Ifrita kowaldi. The sequence goes on along the minus strand of VZRS01009169.1, from coordinate 194,856 downwards.
TTGTGCCATGGGAAGCAGATGTTCCGCCACTGGAACCATCCAGGATCTTGTGACTGTCCCAGAGGTGCACATCCAGCCAACTCATGGTGCAGGGCTTTGACTCTTCACAGAAGAGCTGCTGTTGGGCAAAGTAAAAAAAAAAAAAAATCCCTTGGAAAAGAAACCCCAATTTTGACAAATATGGTTCCTTTCAAGGTGTTGCACCCCCTTCTACCTTCTCATTTTGAGCACTTTTTAGTGAAGATCTGCCCCCTATTCATGTTGATGCTGCTACTGATCAGAGCCCTTCTGTAGCACAGGGACCACTGGCAGCAGAGAAATACTTGAGAGAAAGGGACTTCAAGAAATGAAAGAAGGACTTTGAATCCTTTTTTCAGGAGTAGCCTGTACTTCCATCTGAGGCAGATATGCTTGTTTCTGATAACACTTTTCTGACCAGCTTTACCTCATGCTTGTAGAGGAAGGGAAAAACAGACACATAGGGAGCCACCACTTCTTGAAAAAAGTATCGCTGCAGGGATAATTAAGTTTCTGAGTCAAAGAGACATGTTCCAACTGAGGCCTTTCAGAGAACATGTTCCAATGCCTTACAAAATCCGGGGAAGAACAGGATTACTAAATCAGAAGTAGTAAAAAGTGATAATCACTATAAAAACCTAACACCAAGACCCATTTTCATAGACTCCCAGTGGAAATATTCTGATAGATTTTGATAGAACTGGATTGTTAATATTTATGAAGCCAGGCAAGACCTCCAGATGGAAGCTGCTCTATAAGCAGAAAGCTTTGCTATTAATATTTATTAATCTGAAAGTGCTTATTTAGATTTTAGGCAATTTTTCTTCTGTCCTTTTCCTAAGCAAACTAACATTAAATCTGTGGGATCTGTGAGTTCTTAGCTTCCCACTGCTGTCTGTGATGTAAATTGCACTTCAAAGAAAAATGAAAAGAAATACAGAAAAAAGTTCAGAAAGTCACAATGTGAAGGCTGGAGAGCTGTTTGCAGAGAGCATTCCTAGCAAGTCCCAAATGTTTGGACACCACATCAAGCAACATAAACAAAGTTTTCAAACCTGATCCTGTGGCCTCTGTGAAGTACAAAGTCACAGAGAGAGGGTTGTGCCCACAGGAGCTTCCTCACAAGGTGATGGATATTTCGGGTGTGTTTATGCTGATGGATGTTCCCAGGTGGTGTTTCAGGGTGGCAAAGATGAACATCACCTTCCTGTCCAGAGCGATGTGGTGATGCTTCAGTGGTGCTGGGACTCAGGGCAGTTATGTGGGGACCATGACTATGTCTACACTGCAGCTTGGGTAGTCTTTGGCTCTTGGTTCTGTCTGTGCTCATGTTGGGATGTCCTTCTGGAGGAATCCAGGGAATCAAATGTATGGAATTTTGTCACTGTGAGCAGCTGGGAGATGGCCAAGGGATGCATCCAGCAGCCAGGACTTCAGAACTGTCACAGCCAGTGGTGCTCAGTTCCTTTATTCAAGGGTCTCAATTGTGGTACTAAGTTAAAAACCAAAAACTGATAAAAACCATTTGTGTTCAACAAAAAGAATGAAAAGAACCAAAATCTATGTAGGCAAGTTAAAATTTACTCTTCACTCATCAGACCTAAACCTAATGAATGGAAGGAATCAATGAAATGTGATGCCCGTAATCTCACTGATTTGAAAGAAGTCACCCTTAAGTGCAACTCAGAGAAGGCTCTTTTTAAAATAAAGTTAAACAAAAGGAAACAGAAACTGTACTCTCATAAAAATACCGCTTCTTAAATGGCCATCCTGATTTCAGCCAATGCGTTCATATCACTTTTTTATTCTTTTTGATGAAAAAGAAACACAGAATATTGTGAGTTCGCCTTTAATCTATCAGTCATATATCTTTTAGTAAGATACAGGGCCTGGAAAAAAAATATATTATTATAGTGAAAAGTAAGCTGATAGTTTATTTCTCCATTGGTGTAAATGTGCTTCTTATAATACACCAATATTTTCAATAATTGCCCTTGCTTATTCAAGAACCAAGATTCTGGATTTTTGCTAATACAATTAAAATCTTATTCTCCCACTAAAACAAAATAAAACAAAACAAATATTTTTTCCCTGCAATGAAGTGTACATATTAAAATAAATAATTTTCAAAGCGAAAGAGAACAAGGGAAACTCCCCTCATGCACTGAGTCTCCAAGTTAGCACAGTATTATCAGTGACATGAAAAAGCCACTATCAATTTCCAGCTCTTGACATATAACTCTTTGAATCATATAATCATAAAATGGCTTGGGTTTGAAATGACCTTAAATTTCATGTAGTTCTAACCCCCCTGCCATGGGCAGGGACACTTTCCACTATACCAGGTTGCTCATAGCCCCATCCAACCTGGCCTTGAACACTGCCAGGGATGGGGCATCCACAGCTTCTCTGGGCACCCTGTGCCAGTGGCTCATCACCCTCACAGTAAAGAATAACTTCCTAACATCTAAGCTAAACCTACTGCCTCCAGCATGATGTTATCTGCAGACCTATTCTTCATTCCATCATCCAGGTTCTTCATAACTCGGGCTGTGAGACTCCTGGGGAACCTCACACAGTACATTCTTCTCTTTTAACAAAAAAAATTGGTACTTGCTTTATGGTGTAGTTTTATCACATTTCAATTTATTTCAAAGTACAAGTTTTTTTAAAATTTTAGTGACAATTTATTGAAAGGATTTCTAATGTAAAGTTGTATTATACATGTCACTTCTCTCCTATTTGCGTAATACTTTTCTCCTGTTTGTCTTGCAAGGACAGCCCAATATATGTATTCTTTTAATAAGTTATTGAACCTAGCCTTACCAGTTGAGTAATTAATGTTGGAGTTCAATAACTCTCTTACTAAACTGCAATTTTTTCTGTTCATTCAACAATGTAGTGTACTTATTGTCATGCTTAGTAGCTTTTGAAATGACGATAGTCTCCAATGAATAAAATGGTTTTCAAATTATGAATTTCCCAACTTCAGGTATCCAGGGACTCAGACGAGTAATGACTCTTTTCTACTACTTTATCACCTCTGATTCTTAAATCTTTCTGCTCTTACTAGCTGCTTTGTCACCTCCTCCAAGGGTTTTTCCTCATGGGTGTCTGTTCTCTTAGGAGGAAACAATCCTTAAGATGACTGTCAAGTGCAGGTAAGTTCTAGTTCAAAATGAAGAGGCATCTCTCATCTTTATGCTAGGACAGTCTATGTCCCTCATAGCAAAGCTCCTTACACTTCAGCCCCTGCCTGTCTCTTTAATCTCCACTTGTGTCTTCCCCAGGCATGTTCCTTCTAGCCACGATTACCCCCTGAGCAAGTTTCATGCTTCATACTCTATTTTTTATGAGGCATCTCCCAATGCATACAGTACTCTTACAGAGAATTTGGGCCTGAGGCATCTCTGTCCCCCTTGCGTGTGCCTTGGTCCTTTTCAAGGTGGGAACTGCTCATTCTGATTTCCTGAAAATGTAGTTCATTGTCCTGATAACACTGTTTGGGGAAAAATATTAAATTAAGTCTGTGATGATGACACATTTATTCTATTATACTCTTTAGATGTTGGGAATAGAGACCTTGGGATCACTAAAAGCAGATCTTCCATCTCTAATATAATAATGGCTAAGGCTTTAGCTTGTTCTGAAGAAGGTTGGCTTTCTAATTATTTAAAGAAATTAAAGAGAAAAGGCACCTGAGAGAGCAAAGGGACCCCTAAACTGCTTTCAGCTTATGGTCAACTGTTAGAGTCCCTCTGGTAGCATAAAATATTTATATTCAGGTAGAAAATCAATGAAGTCAGAAAATGAATCTTCATTTATTATTCTTCACACATGCCAACACATACATATTTGCCCACTGCAAAAAGCCTTTGCAACATGGCTGGATGTTTGCTCTATCATTCACATTGGTGGGATGCAACCTGCAACTCATGCTGCTTCTTCAGGGAATGCTTTTTCTTAGCATGGCCTTCTTTTGTAATGGGAAAACAGCTGCACACTGAAGCTGTGGCCCTGAGAGAAGTGGGCATCTCAGGCAGACAGGTGACATTACACTTAAGGTGTTGCATTTTTAAATCTGTTCATTTTATTTACGATGAGTTCTCTTACCCATTCCATGCACACACACGCACACACACACACACTGCCCCCTTCCCCCCGACCCAGTTTCCTTCCTTACTTCCTTCTGCACTTGATTTCAGGGTTTCACATCTTAGATGTGTTCTTGTGCTGCTCTAATAATTTTGGGAGGTATTGCCTCAATTAAAAAAAAACTCGAAGCCAGTGGAGGGATTGAAAGGAGCTGTGGAGTTACTGGTGTGGAACACACAGCACTTCCGCAGGATTATTCCTGCACATACCACAGGGGCAGCTGTGTGAACTTTTGGAATGAAACAGCTGTGTCTCACAGAAAAAGTGGTTCAGGCACTGACTATAAGGATTTTTTTTCTCCCCCAGAGAGTGTAAAGGGGTTCTATCAAACTTTGTATGACTTATGTGTAAGAAGAGCTGTTTCACAGGGCGTATGGCTTTGCTTGTGAATCCTTATTTACGTTTTCCCGTACTCCGTTTATTGTGTGATGTGGTAGACATGCTTTGACTTCTTCCATCCTCCCCAAACTTATCTCACGCCTACTTTGCGTAGCTGCAAATCTCTATTCAGACACAGGCTTAAGCATATCTTAGGGAGAGCCAGCACTGGGCCAAGAATGTGAACACAGAAGTAAAACCTCTGTGTTTTCTTTTTCCTCTGTGCCTGCCACCACATGGCTCATTTGCTTTTGCAATGTGTGAATATTGGCAGTGTCAAGTGGGGTTCTCTCCAGACAAAACTTCCTAAAATACGTCATAAGGGCGTCAGTGGGTTAGCACAGGACACCTGGAATTTAAACTGCTTTGCATACAGGCAGGATGCACTGCCTTGTGCATTGTGTGCAGAGCAGGACCAAAGGTTATGTAAGGCAGGCTGTCACCCAAGGCATGATGTGTGCCTGGGCACTGATTTTGTTGCATGGCAGGGATAAATCAGTTTGCCAAGTGGGAATACTCTTTCCAGTACAGATTTCGCTTTCCCACATGCTCAGGGCATTCACTTCAAGAACTAGGCTTCAGGTCTCTCATTTAACTGAAGTCTGCTGGGAGCTCCTTCTGTGTCCGAAGGGAAGTGAGGATTGTTATCACCACTACCCACACCCGGTCCTGCAACTTATATGATCTTTTACTTTGCCTTGGTCATACTCTACCATGTGTGCTACACGAATCTCTCTGCAAAGTTCTTGAAAGTCTCATGACCTTGTACATGGCTACTCAGTATCGTGGACGAGCTTGTTGCTAGCTTTTACTCAAGTTACAGAAGTGAATAAAAATATACCCATTCCAGGAAAGAGATGTTCATATCTTAATTATTCTGAAAGGAAACTCTTTCACAGGTATAGACCTATGGTCAGAGAGAGAGAGAGAGAGAGAGAGATGCACTTTTCTCTACCCTTACATCCATTTATTTTATCTAGAAGCAGGGAAACAGCTTTTTAAAAGAAGCTGGTTTCAATTATCGTAGCTTTTATAACAATGGATCTTTAACATCTGCTAAGCCAGGCCAGTCCCACAGCACAACATCCTGTTCTGTTTTTTAAAAGAGAGTCCCTGTATTCTCAGTAAATATGCAAGGCCTGCATGTGTAAAAGTCACAGGCCTGTAGAGGAGATTATTGTGTAGTATGACCTCTACAGTAACACAGATCATTGAATTGCCTGGGATTAAGTCCTGTTTAGATGAACAACATTTTAGAAAGGTGAGTCACTGCAGATCTGCCCTAGTCATTGATGGGGTGCTGCAAGGGTCAATTACTCCCAGGAAGATCTCCAATTTACCAGATAAAGCACATCGTAGTTTTCAGCCTATTCTGTTTACTGTTACTAAAATACATATCCCAGTGTCCTGGACTGATATCAGTATCTATGTGACCTTACTTTTGAATTTAATGATTAGACTGGTTGGCTTCTGAAGGGTTGGAGCACTATTGAAGTAAAAGAGCTGTCTCTGATGAACCAGTTCTGGAAACAGTCCTATTTTGAGATAGCTTTCCAAAGTCCTGCACAGATATCATAGTAGATGCCATTTTGTTCTCTTTTTATGCTTCTTTCTAATCTCATGCTTGATGACTCTTAATTTCCTCCAATAATCTTATTAAGGAGTGCAGCAGGTGCAAAAAAAATTCTGCGAGTTCAAGACTGAAAGAGAGTTTGGAAGAGGTAACCTTTGGAGAAGTAAGCATATGGCATGGAGCCAGAAAATCACAAAATAAAATTATTGGAGATGGGGAAAGTAGGAAGAAGGAAGTATCACATTTTCTTGCCTTTTTTTTTTTTCCTGTGCTGATTTCACATGAATTCAGTGCTGGATTCTGGATAGAGACACCCACCTTGATGCTGAACCAGACATCTCTTATATCTTTTCTTATGGTGGGTGCTGATCCTAGGGATGTAGAATCCCTTGATAGGGTTTTTTTTTTTTAATTTGGAGGATGTGCTACTCTCTTCACGCGTGAGGGTGCCCATTTTCTGTTGCATCTAACACGTAAAACCTTCTGCATCCATCTGTGTTTCAGCATCTGCCAAACATGACTTTCTAGTAAACTTGTGAGAAAATAGTTAAGTAAGTGGAACTGGGAAAGTGATGATAGAAACACATTTGCTGAGTTACCTGGGCTGAAATCAATTTCCAAAAGACATTCCACAATTAGGATAGAATTCAGGTTTTTACCTAATTTCAGTCTAATAACTCTGTACAAGCACAGTTCTAGCTCCTTATATGATGACTTCAGTAAGTCACTTAACAGTGGAATGTTTTTACTTCACCAGATTTGCATCAGACACTTAAAAGACTGTCTCCCTCTGAAAAAAGGCTTCATTTAGTGTGACTAGTTTATTAAACAGTCTCTATAATGTCATCCATGCAAATGGTTTCATTTTCATTCCTAACAGGGCTGTAGTAGAACTGTCTGTTCATCTTGCCTTCTTGTATGATTTGCTACCATTACCTTAAGTGCTGTCTTGTCATACGAAGTTATTAGAATGATGGTGCTGTGCTAGGTGGGTAGTTATAAGATGCATAGATGCAAAAGCTGATAGAAAATTTGCCTAGCTAGTTGGGTAGATGGAACACAAATAAAAGTACATGTGATTGTGTGCAGGGTGTAGGGAGGCCACTTAGCAGTAAATGGCAAAACTGACTATCACAAGCAAAAATGCACTGAGAATTGGCCATTTGAAGCTGGTGTCTGTTAGGAAATGAACTTGGATTGAGTTGAGAAAACAGTGAGCCATGGCAGTCCTATGCCTTTGGAGACATAGTCAAGTACAAATACTGGGAGGATTACAGGCTTGTTTGGAAGCTTGAATTTATGCAAATTTTCATTTTTTCTTTTTAGTAAACACATACAGTGCAGGCAAGCACAGAAACATTTAAATGCAATGCATTAAATATATTTCATGGCATCATCAGATCAAAAGAAAAAGTAGGCAAACAATTATTTTGCATTCCTTTTCTAAAAAGAGTTTACAGTTTGGCTGTATTACATCAGCTATGATGGAAAGTAACTGTGAGTCACCAAAAGTAAAGTGATCACTTTTTCATTTATCATGTGCAAATCTTGATGAGAAAAAGTTTTCTAGATCGGAATGGGGAATCCAGGACTTTGTGTCTTTGTAGTAGATCAGGAATTTTCCATAAAGATCTGAACTCATGTACACCATGTTCTGTGTTTTAATNGTTTGGCATAAAGCCGTGATAGTGGATATACATGATGGAGTCACCCCAAGACATTGGTACTATAGGGGAACTGGAATTTTAATAAGAAAGTACATTATGTGATTCAGAAATTATATTTTGCTCCAAATAAGGTTCAGATATTGAAGTTTCTTAGGGAGGAAAATGTCAGTTCAGGGTAAACTGAATTTTTGCAAATCTATTTTTAACTTGATACAACATTTTAAGTATCTTGGGTTTTGGACGGGGTTTCACTTGGTTTTAATTTTGTTTGGTTTGGTGCTTGTTTTTTTGGAAGAAATTCCTTTCAACGTGGATACATTCCCAACTAATGTTTTTATCCATCTGGATGAACTAACATTCCTGAAGGAAAACATATTATGCAAGATTTATTTCTTAAATGTTTGTGGTTTTGGAGCTTGTTATGTTTCTTCCTTCATCTGTAAAAGATGAACTGATGTAGCCTGAGCATGCCTGTTGAATAAAGGGCAGCAAGTAGCTACCCTGTCTCAGAGGAAGAAATGGGAAGGAATTAATCTCAGCAAGTCCCTGGACCTGGTTGAGACTGACACCATTTGCTGAAGTTATTTCCAGACATACAGTCCACAGTGTCATGGGATAAGTCAGTCATTCAATTGATCGCACAAGGTAAATCACATTTATAATCCCTCCCTTTAGAAAAGTGTCCACAATGTTTTTCTTAACCTCTGGCACAAAAATATATAACATATAAAGCGCTGTATTATTAAACAGTGACATGCTGTTTTCAAAAGATATTTGCCAAACACCCTCATTGAATTACTCAATTTATCTCTTCAATGTCAATAACCAAGCAGTGGTTGGAGGTAATAGTGCTGTGGTGATTCAGGAGTAATGGGCTTCCACTCATTATTGCTTTCCCTGGGACACAAGACGTGTGGCTGACAAAGACATCTTCTGCCCCTGAACCCAGCCTGTGTTATTATAGAGAGCAATGTCACGTAATTCCCTTAAAAAAATTATTAGCATCTGTCTTAAGACTGTTATTCCTGAAAGTCAGTTGTACAATCTTGCTAACTTAGTGAATGGGTAGGAAAAGTCTGCTAATTTACAAGTTTAATTTATTCAAGGCAAGCTTCTATCAATGTGTTAATGGTCCCAAATTACCACGCAGTTTAAAGAACTCCTTTGGCTCTTCTTTCTCTTTGGAGATTTATTTTCTCCCCATGACGTGTTTAAAGGGATCAGTTCTGTAATCTCCAAAATTGTCTTATATTAGTTCAAAACGGACAAACTCTTCTATCTGTGTGTGACAAGATAAGCCCTTCATGCCCCCAGTCAGCCTGTTGGTGTTCTCTTATATCTCCTGTTGGATCCTGTACTCCCGTGAATGCAGGTGGCCAGAACAGTTCCCAAACCTTCCAGACAAACTCCCCATATCATGCAGTTCAGATTTCTCAGTCCATAACACAAAAATTTTGCCCAATTGCCAGCCAGGGTTGTGTCTGTAGTTTTGATGTAGTTTGAAATGTTGTCCATGACACCCAGTGCCTGTCTTGTGCTCTGTGATTTCCCAAGCCTGACCTCATGGCCTATAGCCTGTTATCAGTCTCCAAGAACGTGATCTTGTGCTTTCCACAATTAACTTTTATTCCAATTTTTCTAGCTTTTTCAAGGTCATCCAGGTCTTTCTGTCTACTATTCTGATCATCCTCTATTAATGATGCTTTGCAGTTTAACTAGAGTACTCCCACTTTTGTGTCATGATTCTTAATGAAAATAAGTAATCCTGGAGGAATTCCACTACTAATGTTTCTAGGACAATAGTTCTCATTTTAAGACAATCTGTTGTATCGTCTTTGGCGAGCTACTTGCTCACACCAACTAGCTGAAAGATGTCCAATTTTTTCCATGCAAGGAGTGCTTCCTGACAGAAACATCTTCTAAGGAATAACAATAGAATATGAGGGCAAGAAGTAGAGGGATTATTTCCTTCAATATTTAATGCTAAGTTTGGAAAACGCAAGCCACTGTCAAAGGACAACACAGAGGAATCTTGCAGTGTTAGGGGATTGGAACTGGTGATCAAGCAAATAAAAATCTCTGCATTTTGTGTCTACCTAAAGAAAATGAAAAGAATTTGTGATTGTATCTAAAATAAATGTCGGCAGCCTCTGCAATGCAAAGCATCAGTTGAAATCAATGTAACTATCAGACAAAATAATATTCTACTGTGTCTTGTTAGCCTGTCAAGCTAATCCATGCAAATAGTCTTTATGCATAACTGTCTTATTCAGATACTTGGATGCAATCCATCAAACCCTTCTCATCCATTAAATATAATTATATGCTTTGTTGGAATAACCAGATGTTTAGTGCTAAGCTGAACAGATGTCTGTGCTTCATAATGGAAGGTTATAAACCTATTTACGCCAGCAATAAAATACAAGTATTAAAATGATGAGGGAAGAGAGTAGTTCTCACTTCATTTTGGCTAATTGCCAGCAATTCCCTTTCTTTGGGTCAACTTAGTAAAGGCACTAAGTTTGCTACAGGGTAAGCTTGACACAGGAGTTAGTAAAACTAGGCTGACCTTTTGTAAGTGTGTAATGATGATCACTTTGGGTCTCTTAAAGAGACTTAATTAATCTTGCAGTGAGTTTGTTTTCAAAGATTTGGGGCCAGTTTTTTTATAGGGCTGAGTAAAAGTCACATTTTTTGAATGGTCCCCTTTCACTCCATCAATATCTTTGGGGTGGGGAATGCAGTCTGTATTCCCAGAACAGTCCTTTAAAATGTAACAGTGGGTTTATGGGAACAATTCCCATTGTTCAATGCACCTCCTTCTCTTCTTCCTCAAAATTTGAGATCCAGATTCAAAGCTTTTAAGTGATAATCTACATGTAAACAATTTTCATTCTGAGACAAAAATGAGTGATGGCCTAGAACTTGTTGTCTTTCACACAAATATATATAACTTACCCTACTTGTCTGTACTTTATTCTATTTTCAGTGTTTTATCTGCAAGTAGAGCTCTGCTGAAAACAAAATTTCCAGGTATAACTCTTCTGGAAACATGAGTATGAGAGTTTTTAAGGTGATAACTAGAGCTCTAGGCCTCATTTCCACAGGAGTTCATCTGCTATGACATGCCTGCTGTCCTGTAAGCCACTTAAAACCTTATGCACATACATACTTGTACAGAATCCACATTACAGAAATTTATCAGACACACACAATGAATATTTTTGTTTCAAATAACTTTGATGGTCTAGAGAATTATCTTCCTTTTCTGTTTGTGGAATTCCTTTAACTCCTAAGCATTTCAGGAGTATGATATAATCCTGAAATATATATATTTCTTCAGCAGAAAAATAGTTAACTGGGACAAGTGAATAATTAGTACTTCTGGTTTCTTGAGTCAAAGCAGTTCAGGATAAATGGTGTCAGGAAGAATGATTCATAAATGGAGGATATTAGAGCAGAAAAAAAGACTAGGAGCCCAAAGAGGAAGAGAGACTGCAAGGACATCTTTATCTGTGGAAGAGCGAGAAGAAATCCTCAAGCAGTAACAATACATAGAGGAGACATGAGGGAGCAGTTAACTCTGCTAGAATTTTGAACAAGGAATGGATAATTCCTTGTTCTGGGGCAGAAAGAGAAGTTATCCAACAGAAGAAGTCGTGAATAGCAGTGGAGGGAACAGGTGCTCATTGACTAGAGACCTGTCTGCCGGATTGGGGTTTATCTGTTTTACAAAGTAGGATTCCTCTGGGGTTAGTAAGGACCAAAATTACTCAGAAACAGATAAAGAAGGAAATATGACATTGGTCAAAACACAGTTATGACCAAAGAATTAGACAGGAATCTGAAGGAAAAAGCCATAGTCTTGTGAAAAAAGTCTCATTAGGGACTCAGAGACAGGGAAGATGTAGGTCCTTACAGGACAAAAACCGTGTGGCTCAGGCCTTGGTTCAACAAAAAAGAAGTTTTTAAGACAGTGAAAAAAATTTCACTTTCCTTTATTGCTTATGGGAAATTGGTTTGAAAAGTCACATGGCATTATTTCTGTTTCCTGACCTGATGAGCTTTGCAAGATTTCTGGAATCAATTTTTCCTTAATAGTCTTCCCTGCAAATTTGAAGAAAAAAACCCCCCCTTTTCATGCTCATAAAATATTATCAATTCCAGTTATGCACCCCGAAAACGTGGTTACAATAACACTGGGCAACTAAGCTAAAATTGGGGTGCAGGGCCTTTAAATCCATTTCTTTTCCCCAGAACACATCCCATCCTCTGATGGAGCCTGAAGAATAAATAGACCCTTTTTAAACGTTATGAAGGAGACAGTTTGTCATTGCATGTTAGCTGACTCATTAAGATTTCTATTTCAGTGATCATCTAGGCTGATGGAGGGCCATTGAGCTGTTAAGATAATCTCACTCTAATGTCTGCAAATACAAGTCGTATTTGAAAAGTTTTCACGTGGTTTGCAATTGTTGAGTCATATTTTTTACTTCTTCTGAATGCAATGATGAAATGTTATTTCCAGAATGGCAAAACAGTTTGAGATTAAATTATTGAACAGCAACTATGGCCTCTGTATTTGTCTTCAGCTATTGGCAATCCTATTTGAGCAGCTCTGGTCTGAGTCTTTCTTCAGGTGCTGGATTCACAGCCTTTTTGACATTCTCTTTGTTTCCAATACTCAGCACTGGGTAATGCTGATATAAAAAGGAGGGCAGTCTTGTGACAAAGAAGTTGGGTTTCTTTCTGGTCTGCGACATGGATTATCTGAAGGATATTAGATAAATCATATTAATTTTTTCTTAGTCTTGAGTTAATAGAAGAAATAGAGAGACATTACTGTTCTATTTTCATTTTTCCATTTTATTCACTGCATCATGACAATGGGAAATAAAAGCCCACTAACGTCAACGTGCAGCAATCAGGACTTCACCATTTGTATACACTAGAACTTAATTTCCTGGTTTTCTTTGCTACTGAATATTTCAGGTTGACATTTTGCAGGTAGCCAAAGTTATGAGCAATAAAATATATTTCCACCTTTTAATAAAAGTTGAAGCTGTCTGATAAGAATATGGTTTCTGCAAATGAGCTCTAAAAAAATTTGTTGAAGGTTGCAAGTCTCAAGGTAAAAATCAGAAGAGATGAGAGCTACAGGAGCACCTTGTTTTGTCTTGAACTGGTAATGTCTAGAACAAAGAAAATATTTTGCTATTAAAAACACATATAATATTAAAATCCCAATATCTGTTTTAGTAATCTGGACCAAATAACACTCTGGATATAAAATAATTGATACATTTCACTGAAATATGTGAACTAATGCTGAGGTTTATTTCTGCATTTTTAGTCATACAAGGCAATCAATTAATGATCGTGCTTCCCAGGGATTCTCTGCCAGAGGAATGGTATTAACCGAGGGATTCAATTATCACTTCTGTTCAGTTTGATTTCATATGGCACCATGATAAATGGCTCCTACTGCTTGTAATAACAATACTGTGCACACATTTATTTTTTCTTGTTTACTTAATAATTAATATGCCACCCACAGGGACAATATGTGGACTTGTTTATAAAACCTTCAGTAATCAATAATTGTTTCCCACATGACACTAAGAAGAAATAATTCCAATCACTGTTATGACAACTCTTTTCTAACGCTCTCACAGTAGAGCCCTGCCTGGCTTTTGACACTCATCAGCCCAAAGTCCTGGAATGTGAAGGTTGAGTAGTTGTGGTGGTTTCTGCTCTATGTTTAGGAAACTTGCCTCAAGATAGCCAAGCTGGCTTGCTTGGAGCAATTCACCAGTGGCAGCACAGAGTGCCATTGGGCAAATCATCTGGGAAATAAGATCTTAGGAGTAGTTTGGGCATCTTAGCACTATTTCATACTGTGTAAGACAGAAGCACCTAAACAAGTTCCCTAAGAGAGGCAGCAGAATTCTTACTCACTTTTGTCAAAACAGATGTACAGTCCTCTGTGAAATACAGGAAAGGATGGGCAAGAAATAGCAGTGTAAATGTTTTCCGCACACTGCTTAAAACCTACACTGTTTCTGTGATCAGATAGTTAATTCTGTGTTAGATGGCTTATTTAATCTTGTCTTTTGAAAAGGTTCAAAAGACCAGAGAACAAAATATTAATTTACTGCACTACTTAAATAATAATATAATCAGTCAAATGAGTCACCTCCCACGAGGCTGAGTCCTACCTGCCACACCATCACTAATCTGAAATCCTCAATGCTTTCCAGGCTGGGAGGGACTGGGCTGCTCAGCCAGGTGCATACATGGTGTGGATCAGCAGCAAACTCAGGACCTCCTACATTGCATTCAAGACTTTTGTGTATTTCTAGGAAATACAGGCTCTTAGCTTGTTGTTTCTCTGACATTCCAGGTGCCATTGCCATATTAGTGGATTTCAGGTGGAAAAAGGGGAAGCAGTAGCATACCTGGCTGAGGACAACAAAATGAAGTTCACCTACTCAGACAGGTCACGTACAAATCACTGGCGAGCCTGAGAAGACTCATCATCTCCAGGTTTGGTCAAGATGGAAATAATGAATGATGCAGGCTTTGGATTCCTAACCCCTGCATTGTTCAACCCAGCCTTAGCCTTTTACAGTTACTTCAGCTTTACTTGTTTGCTCCACGATGTGCGTTGCCACTCTACACTGGAAGGTAATTCCAAAGAAAAAGGAATGTCAGTTTCTGCTTTCATACATTATAACAGAGAGACGTAAAAGTTCAGATCTCTAAGACTCGAAGTTTGTGTCTTTGAATCTAGATTTCGGGTAGGCTTGTTTCTTCTAAACCCTGTACATATATTCATTGGAAATGCTGTCAAGTACAGCAAATTTAAGTGTTTGGGCTTGATCCAATCCATAATCTGCTAGAAGTGGGGAAAAAAAGCAATGCGATAGCAACCTCCTAAACACCTATACAGCAGGGACATAAACTCAGCTTTATTAGAGGTCACTTTTGTACCAGAGGTAGACAGAATGAATTTGATTGCACCATAAAAATACAGATCTTTTTGGCTGCATTTCAAGAAGAATCTTGTTTCCCAGTCTCCTTTTGGGAAACGGTATTTGCTATAAGAACTCCACCAAACAGGCATTGATCAGTCCATTCAGGTAGCAGACATTAAGGCTGGCCAATATCTTAGCTGTAGAACAGGCTATTTCATTCATACAGCAAGTTGCCAAAATAATTTGTAACATTGGACTAATTTTTTCTCTCTGTGTCTCTCTCCCCTCCCTCTCTTCGCCCCAAAGACTGGAATAACCTTAGGGAGGCCTGAAGGCAGATATTATTTCAATATATGCTTTGTTCTGTTTATCTTTTACTTTTCCCCTAACCAAGAAGTTAAGTAAATAGACAATTATCTATTTAATCCTTAAATTAAATTCAGAAAAAGACCACTGAAAGCCCACCATGCTGTAGATAATGATGTGGCAGCTTGATTGTCGGCATTGTTTCTGCTCATTGCTCTGTGCAGTGTCCAGAGCTGCCATGTCAGCAGCTCCCCCTTTCCAGGAAAGGTGACACCAGCCTGGGGCCATGAAACACAAAACCGCGTTATGCCCCCTTCCTTCTGCCTTTGAGCATACTGGTTATAGTAGCACATATCCTGCAAATACCCATCACCCTTCCAGTGGTACCAACCATGTGTTAAGGCACTCATGAGTACAAGCAAAAAAAGACCCACTGGTCCAGTGGATGCACTCCGCAGGAGCTGTGAATATATAGGTGCTATAGAACTGTGAATAGTTCTGGAGATGTCGGCAGGGTGTGACATGAAAGCAGCTGCTTGTTGATGAGTGTATGAGTTTCCTTGTCTAGTTGTTGGGTTCTAGAATAGAAATCAGAATTGCAATTGTCCCTCTACAGGTATAGTGGCAAGGGCTGCTCTAGCAGCAGTTCTGGCTGAGCTTGAGGCACAGAATAGCTGAAGTTTTGTCACCATCAAAGGCAGGTACCCTTCCTGTGACTGGGTCTATCTGCACAATATGACATGGAGAACAGATGAGGAGAACTTCCAGTCTAAACTGGGACATGACATTTCTGAAGTTCAAATGATACTGGTTTGCAATAGCTCTGCTGGTTGAAAAAGAAGTGAGGAGAGAAACTGGTTTTCATTAACTTAAAAATATTTTTAGAGAGTGATTTTTATCAAACAAAAAAGGGATATGTCATTCTGGGTCTACCAGCAACATGTATATTAAATTGATTAGGTTCTGTACCACTTTTTAGCTTATTTCTAGCCTTGTCCTCTTGTTTGTTTCCTTGTCTGGTTTTGCAGTTAAAAATTTAGTTTAAGAAGTTGTGAAGGATTTTGAACCTCCCTTTTCCCCCCTTTTAATATCCAGGGTGAGATCAGATCTTTAAATATTTTATCTGAAACTCTATTTTTCTCCAGTAAAATTTCTATCTTAAAAAATAAAATGAAATAATTGCAGAAGAGAAAAGAAGTTTGCTCTAGTTTTGTAGAAAAGAATTAAATAAAATGAGTGCCATCTACTGGTTGTGAATTCTAACCCGTAGATTCCTTAATCTCCCATGCACTTTGGCATTGCTGTGCTTGCCTTGTATTAGAACTCATCTTTATGCAAGAAAGATAATAAAATACTTCATCTTTTCACTGTCTCATGCTTCTGGATGAGCAAGAGACGTTCCGTCGTAGTCTTAAATTATAACTAAAGACACTTTATAATTAAGAAGGTGCCATTAATCAAATCAGCCAGCAGTAGCTCAGTGTTTTAATTATACACAAATATTGTATTTAGTCTCTTCCTTTTGGTTATTAATCACCTCCATCCACTAGACTGCTGTCTGTTTATTATTTATTAAATCCTACTGAAGACTTGCTATATTTTTTATGAGTAAAAAAAGGGTGTCTTCAGAATTAATATCAACATTGCTTTTTTAACCGTAAAGCAGAAAGTCATATTTATATTTATAACTGGATTATGTGTACTGTGCTCTTAGCTGTATACCCATTTGCCTGTAGGAATAATTTCCATTTATTTTATATAGTGACTTTTGATAATTCTACTTTTTCTTCCACACTTAGAGTGCACCCACACTAAATGGGATTTTTAATGGATTATTCACCTTTCCCTTAGGTAACAAAGTTAACTTTCAGGCATAAGGCAACAGACAGTAATAGACTTTAAAATTATCAAATCAACGAGATGCAACTTTAGTCGTATAAACTTGCAGTTCTGAATTACATAAGGTTGTCATATCCATTCAAAATTAGCATGAATCAAGGACTCAATACTGGTTTTAAACAATGAATAATATTATTTTTCTTACTAAGAAAGCAAAACAGAGATTAAAAATTCCAGGTTTTCAAAAGTTATCAGGTTTCAAATCTATCTTTCATTTTAATGTCTGTAAGCCTTTGACCTTTCCAAACAGGTAAAATTGGGTAAATAAAATCCTACCCCTCAAATGATATGATTCTTAGAATCTGAGATGTGCAGGATTTAATCCTCACTGAGAAGACTGAGATTTCAACCTGAATGTGTTCAGATGGCAGCTCCACCGTGCAGTTGAACATGCTGAGGCTGGTCATACAGGCTGCCCTTTGAAATGAAATTTGTTTTTTGGGAAACCACTGAAGTCCAGGCTAATTTCTGTTTCTAACATTTTTTCCAGTAGGATATTCCAAACCCTTCAGATGTGCCCAGCTATTAAAAAGTAATAATTGTGGGGATGTTGTGGTCAAATCTGGAGCTATGACCCAGCACTATGTGAAAATGAAACCTTGGTGTTATATTTTCTTTCCAATGTCAAAAGTCATGAGCTTTTCAGGATGCTCATAGGAATTCTGGACACCTCACTGATCATGGAACAGCAATTTGACAAATATAAACAAGCATAAAAAACAGAAAGGTGTTTTAGTCAGAAAGCAAAAGGCTGGAGACACCTGCTAGGAAAGAATGAAGCCATTACCTCTTTCCCCCCTGCAACGAACCAGGGTATACCTGCTTTGTACTCATTGATTATATGTTTCTCATGTTGTATAATTCCCAGCTTCACTTATTCATTCATTCATTCATTCTAGTTTTGAAGAGCCTTAAAAAAACTTACAAAATAAATATAAACAGAATTACAAAAGACAGATCTAAGCAGAGAAAAAAAAATCAGCATTTATTCTCACAGATTATTTGGAGGGCTAGGAACAATTAGTGTTTTCTTGTTTATAGCCTTTAAATATCCAGCTTTCTTTTTGGACTCAACCAACCTTCCTCCGTATTTAGTACAGGGAAAGAGGAAAAAAAGAGAGGAAACTTTGGGAAATCTGTTGTCCCTGAAGGTACTACTCTTGATAAGGCTTCCTATTCTCTTCTCCGTAGCTGGGTCACAGACACGGATGTCCAGCAGCACTTTTCACAGCCAGAAAAGACACTTGGCTGGGTACTGTCTCTGGGCTTGTGAAAGGAAAAATGACAGAGTGGGACAGGACAGAATTGGATCTCTTGGGGTCACAGGTGGCACATATCCCTGTCCCAAGTCTTTAGTATCCTTTAAGATAACAATTGCTGCCACAAATGAGTGGAAAGCAAACAATTTGTTTGCAGCAATTCTCTTGTGACCCCACGGACTGATTGACAGCTTTATTTACAAATTGTGCCATTTGGCCTTGGCCTTTTGACAACTTCTTTCACAAAGGGTAGCTCATGCCTGAAGGAAAGTCATTGAAATACTTCTTTTGATGGCAAGATAATGATTCAGTCATTTTTTGTGTGTGTGCTTGAAGGGTACTGTTGTACAGATCAATGCAAGAGGAGAGCTTAAATGCCATAGAGATTGTGGGGCAGCACTATCAGAAAGCTCAAATTTTAAAACAGTTATAATGAACTGGATTTCTGAAATACATCATGAAAATATCTTTTAGTTAAGTACCATGCCCTTTCCCTCCTCATTTGATCTCATCACTATCAATAGTAACCTGTACTGTCTTAGGGATGGTTCCATAGACATGTTGATTTAATTTCAGCTAGTTTTAGTCTTCCTAAAAATAGGCATTTAATTTAAGACTGCCATCAGAGGGAATGGCCATCCCCCTCCAAAGATGCCTCCCAAACACCTTAGGACAGGATAAATTATTGCTTGTGTCCATCTCATTCAGAAGCAGTCAGTGCCACTTGCCCTATTTCCAACAGCCATCAAGAGTTCTTGGCAGGCACAATCTTCTCTATGAAATCTTTTACATTTATCCTGCCCGTGTCAGACTACACCTGCCTTGGTCTATGCAGACTGTTTCATTTCTTTGCTCTCTTCTTGTTGATGGCAGTACAAAGACAAAGCTACCTGGACTAATTTGCAAAACTATTGCTGAGACGTCGTATTTAATTTCTGTTTTTCAGAAATAGAAATTAAACAGAGTCCATCATTCTCTTATATTTGCAAGATTTATCTGCAGTGTAAATACAGAAATACAAAGTTCCATTAAGGGTTCAGTTTTACAAAGTTTAGGGGGGTTGTTTGCTAGTATTTTGTGATTTTTTTAAATTTGGAAATCACTTTATAGCTTGCATAATAATAATCCCATCACTTAAAATCTTTTCAATCTCTAGATCTTTTCTTAGCTCCTTATTTATGCTGATAGCTACTAGTGATAGGATGAAGAAAATATGTATGAAAAACTAACATGAATACCTTGACTTAGAACATACCCAGTCTGAGTTTTCAGGGAAAAAAAAGGTAGAAAACACCTCCAGTACACTGTGAAGTGCTTCATGTATACTGTGGCAAGTAAACCTTTAAAAATGTGTGGTCACAGCTTTTCCAAAAGCCTCATCTTCAGTTCAAAGTGAGTTGGCGCAGTTTTGAATGATTGACCTGGAGTCTATAGTGTTATATGGGACAGAGAAACCCTGTGTATTTTAACATAGACCCAGAAATTGCTCCCTCACAGGCCAGCACTCATTCAGAGTGAAGGACATGGAAGCCTGTGTGGAGTAATTGACGTGACACAGTGGAGTTTGATGAAGAGTAGCCTAAAGTAGCAGATATCCAGCTGGCTGGAGAACTACAGAAGGAATAACTGATGGACAGAGGTGCCATACTGAAGTGGCCACTCTGCTGTTGGGGCTGGGTTCATGTTTTCCTTCACTTCTAAACCACAGCTTCTGGTCACATGAGTTGGCTGAGCAGGGGCTGGAAAGTGTGCTACTCTCATTTGTCACCCATCTACTGAAGGGAACAGAAATAACCCTGTACTCTCTCAGAGCTGCTCACACATGTACACACTCCAGGGCAGTCAGTCAGTCCTGAAACTTACTTTGAATCCCCAAATAAAACTAGCAAATAAATAAACCCCCAAAACCTCTGTAGCAACATGCCTCATAATGGGTAATGGTTTGCAGCAGACAGGAATATAATCAAGTTTCTTTTGGATTCTAGAAATCTTAACTCATTGATCGATTTAATGAAATTAATTCTGCCTTTCTGTCTATCATCCTAAGAGAAATCTAGATTTTCTCAGTGTTGTGTGTCTAACAGATTGTGTAAATGACTTCCAATCTCAGGATTATGTGTGGGATGGAGTCTTTGTCCCTTTCCAACAAACAGTTAAAGCCAGCTTTGATTTGGAGGAAGTTTTGTGTCTGCTCCTTATGGGGGAGGGAAGGGTGAGCTGTCACTTCTAGGTGTCTGTGTGAATACCAAATAGGAAATTTGCCTGCTGTGCATGTTCAGAAGCATGTACATATATTTTATCAGTTTCATGAATGGCTTTTCAGCACCTTCTGTAAAGTGATTTATAATGATGACTCATTAAATACTAGTTTCATATTCAAGGGCAATTCTTCTTCCAAAGCAGGGTATAATATGGCTGCTCTTCATATGGGAATTACACTTGATAGTGAAAGCTATATTTAACAGTGACACTAATCCAAATCTGGAAAGGTTTGCACTCCTGATTTTTATACTTTTCACCTGAGGGATAGATTATGTTATCTTTATTGAGAAAAAGAGGATATTCATGACTAACTATTGTGAATAGGATACATCTCACCTTAACTCTGTGTGAGACATCCAGACTAAAGGTTCTCTGTTTTGTCGAAGAGGAAAGAGAAGTAAATCTAAAGGGTGATCCAACTGGCTTTTGTGGTCTCCAATCTGTCTTTCTCTAGGGTGGTTTAAACACTGTTGTGGTTTAAACCACACTAAATGATCAACTGAGACAAGGCATTTGGCTTTTCAGCAACAAAAAATGAAAGGTTAATTAAGCTGCAGCTATGCCTTTGGCGGGGGGATAAAATAGTAGAGCAAGCAATAAGTGGAAAAAAATTAAACCAAACATATATTTTACCTGTCCTTTTAAGATCTCTATTTAGTTGTATCCTCAGTCTGCTTTCTACTATTCTATAATTATCTTTTTCATTGAGTCAAAATCTATTATCCTGCTGTGCAACATCTCTCATCCCAAAATCAGCACTTGCCAAGTGTAAACTATTCTCACTTTCATTTCCTTTAATTTTCATGTCTGAAGATTTCTGAATGTATTGTGGAGTTTTTTAAAGTTACAGCTGAGGTTTGACTGCCAGACTTATATAGTTTAATCATCCTCTTTTCTTAAAAGTGTTTAGGAAATATTCCCTGGTTGGAAACCTGACTTCTTTACTGGATCACAGTCATTAATAGAGAGCAGCTGTCAGCATTGTGATCTAAGGGTTTGACTCTGAAGTAAGAAATTGTCTGCTGGGGAAAGAGTAGAGCAGTGAATAGTAGATTAAATTAATAAGGAAGGGAAAACATCAGAACTCTGACTCATGATCTCACTAAATCTAGATTAGGTTTGGTTTTATTTTGCTTCTGCTTCCATTTTAAAATTCAACCCATTTGATGCAATACTTGTCAACTTATGGTGAGCTTTGTCTACTTGGTGCCAGGTCCATGTCTCCTTCTGTGACTGCTGCTTAAATAGGTCTCCAGCATGAAGAATAATGGCCCAAAGAATAAACTCCAAAACAAACAGGATTAAGTATAAAACATTATTGTTCTCTTGATTAAGAGCAAAGATATGGAGGAGATGGTCGCATTTTATTGGTAGCAAAATTATCTTGATTTAGCTTGGGCATGTGATCAATGAATTCTGTTTGTTGTTGTTGGTTTTAGCTGTTTGTTTGTTTTCTTTGTTTCTCGGTTTTATATTCTGTATAGTGCTGTACATTTCTGGGAGTGGTAGGATGTTGGTCCTGTTAATGAATTTAGAAAACTACCTCCTCAAGATATGATCACCTACATGATATCCTGGTAGTGACAGGCCATGATTGTCTAGAAGAAATGTGACCTCTTTAGAAGCGGTGGCTTTAAATTTAAGTTCAGTGTAAGCTCTCTCTTTTGCTGTGCTCTTGAATTGCATAAAAACCTCTTAATTAAAAAAAACAAAAAAAAAAAAAAGGAAAAAAGAGAATCACTAAAACCTCACCAACCCTTCTTTTCAAACTTCACACTCATCAGTACATCCTATCATCCTTCTCCAAAACACAACACTTAGTTGTCCTTACGGAAATAAATGGAGAGTTGTCCATACCCTCACTCTGAATTTAAAAAGAAGTCAGACCAAGCAAGTCAGACCAGTGCACTGTGGTGAGCTGAGCTGCTGCTAAATAGAATTCCTGTTGGGTTTTGATTTCATTTCCAGAGGATGTTTTTGACAGAATTGTGTCAGCACCACACTTCTAGACCCAAGCCAAATGATAATAAATTAAAGGATTATTACTGGTCATGTAGTGTTTTATGCTAGCCATTTTTTCTTCTGAGTATTAGTTCAATGTCACTTAAAGAAAAGTCTGAATAAAAATGCATTTATTTTATTTGTATATAACTATACACATGCACAACTGTAGAAACTTCTTTTTGACTTGGGAGTATGTCTACATCAGTGAAGCCTTGTCAGAGCTCAGTGAGCTTATTTAAGGACTGGAAGAAGTACAGCTGAATCAGTGCAGTGCTGTGTTTGTCCTACTTGCTCCTGCTGAGAACTACCTCCAGTGTACATCACTTAGTCCAAAAATAAGTTATTATCCCTGTATGGAGTAGGACTGTGATGTGTGGCTGTGCCAGGGTCACTCAGGGCCAGGTTATATTATTCTTACAGGAATTGTAGCGAGCCAAGGAGATGTATCAGGTAATTATTGACTGTAAAGTCTTGCCTTCTCAGTGGATGTCAGGGAGAATGGTCTCCTGAACTGTCCTGCCACTGCATTCATGCCTCAGAAAGTACCTGTTCTCAGTGGATATGAGTAGTCCATGCTGTATCTTACACTGTCACTTCCAGTAAAAGTTATGTGTCATGCCAGTGGTGGAGTTTATTTTATGCTCATCGACTAAAAACCAATTAAGTTGGTATGAAGTGTATGGAGTACCTAACTGGTATTTTTGTGTTAGAATTGTTAGATTTTGAGGTATTCCTTCCCCTAACTCCTGGTTCTTCCACATGATGGACATTTTTGGAAGAAACATAGCACAGCCCTCATCTGATATTTCTAATAATAATTAATTTTGTGAAAAATGAAGAAAAATGGAATCACATACTGAGTTATTAAGGAAGAGATTGCTGGAGATAATCTCGTAAAATCTTCAACAACCCCTGCTCAATCTGGGCCATACTATTAATATGCTACTTTAGGGCTATGAGACTGATGACTCAGGCAAAGAAACTATATTTTTAAAACAGTTCTTGAAACACAGATTTTCTTTCAGATCTGTATCTTACTAAGGTAATGGGAGATATTTTTTTGGAAAAAAAAAGGGGTTTATGTAGTAAAACTTTCTTGGCATTATTTTATAACTTAATCTTGTGTCCATACTTCTTCATTACCATCTCTCTTAGAAACTCAAACACCAGTATCATACATACCTTTTTCCAACAATATTCGGAGCAGCATTTCTAAAAAAATATCAAAGGAGGGAATTGTTATTTATAGAAGTTCATTAAGGTAGAGCCAGGACTACAAGACATAATTTATCTCAATTCTGTGAGTTACATTATTGACGTTCTTCCTCACCAATTCCAATAACATTGATAGAAGCTAATCAATCCATCAGAGACTATAACATAAGTAACGTACCTTATACCTGTTTTTTTCATCATTGAACTGGAATATTGTTGGTGAAATCAATGGAACAGAATCAATTGCAACAGCAGAGAATCTGGTACATCAATTTTAGGATGCTTGACAACTTGTCACACTCACAATACTCCCTTTGAACTCAAAGAAAATTCCAATTTCGTATTTTGTATTCATAGGGATACGAATCAGACCTTGCATTTCAGATTTGTGTAACTTTTAAGCAGTTGAAACTTTCGGAGACTGAGGATTAAGAGCTTGGAGTGTTGGCTGATGAAGTACGCATTGCTGAGCCTATGAGCTGAAAAGTGTTGATGGATCACCACGTCTTTTATTTATTGGTACCTTTTATTATTACAGTGATGGGTAGCAAGCCCCAGGAAGGACAGGAGGAAAGAAATTATTCCTGCTTAGATCTGAGCATTAAGTCTTTCCGCTCAAGATGCCTTCAAAAGCATTCTGACATTACAACAGACCACAACAAGCTCCCAGGTACTGCATGAGATTCATGCCAAAAGTAAAGCTCCTAGGAAAAAAAAAGTGAGAATAATATTGTTGCAGAAAGGGAAGAAAAGGATTTAGACAAAACAGAGAATAAAAGGACTAAATAAAGGGAAAAGGAGAAGCAAGGTAGGAGGAAAATCAAGCAACATTGAGAATTAGACAGCGATCTTAATTGCTTCTGTGAAATTGCTTCTGCATTGAACTCACAGTATATTTATTTATATCACAGAATATTGCATGCAATTATATGCAACAAAATGATCCAACAATCTTAGAGGGATAGAGGTGGTTAATATGCATCCTTTCATCATGAAAGTGCTTTAAAATGTCTCCAACATTATATGAGGCAAAAGGTACTGGCAGCTAGGGAGCATTCTTTGATAAGCTGACTGTCTTGATCATAGAGAGAGTTTCAACTAAATTCCAGCCTTCCTCCCAGTGATAATCATTCTTGGAGAATTTGGCTGAAACCAATCCAATCCAACCCTTAGTATGTTCTGGTACTTCAGTGATGGAAGTATCAAAGTGTCTTAGTGACAGAGAGAATGAAAGACTGGTGAGAAAGAAACACATCAGGTTGTAGAGACATGGCTTACCCTTGAACTTGTCTTGCACAGCTAAATTACTGGTTACCTGAAGCAGGCCCTGGGGTGAGGAACACTATTTCATGTTAGTGTTTGGCTGTGACTTGGCTCCCCAGGACTCCAGAAAAAATGATCAACGTGCAAAATGCAGTGTGCTCTGATTAACCTGCCCTGCTTCTGTCATGACCACAGCGTATTGTCAGAGGCTTTCTGCTGTCTTCACTTTCAACCCAATTTCATCATCATTTACAAGCTGAAGGACAGTACCATGCAGCAACTTCCTGTCCCCTTTTCATTGATGCTGATATTAGACCCATGTTTTCATGTTTTTACACATTTCTTAAACACAATTTGAAACTGTTAGAACTGTTCATTAAAAACAAGAAAGTTTCACTTACTCAGCACATTCTCATAACACATTTCTCTTGTGTTTTTACTTTGGTAAGTGCAATGATCTGATCCAACTTCAGTGTATTCTGTGGTGTCTTATTATTATATTATTTTGCTCTGCACTTCTTTAAAAGTTTAACATATAATGGAATGATTTTTATAATATTATCTATCCATTTTCAGCAGGAGAATATCCAAATTTGACTCTGTGGTTTTGCCACACATGAAATTTTTTCTGCAAAAGCAGGTGACAAGTTTAAGCTTCTTTAGGACCACCACCACAAAAAAAAATTGCTGAAGAAAAATAAGTGCGAGTTATCCTAATGCCATTCCTGAATTCTCAACTTGGAAGTGGAAATATCACAAGATAATATGTGAGATATGGAGCTGTACAGTTTACTTTTCTTTTTCTAATGATAAGAAGTTTTTAGAGTGACAAAAATATTAATGCCTAGCTTAAATGAGACAAATGTTACTTTCTGGCATAGATACTGATGATTATTAATTTCTGTTATGGCATCATCCTATTCTGGATGGAAATAAGACATATAAGATGCATAAAAATTTTTAAAGCAAATATTTAATTGCCACAATCTGTGAAGCTTCCTTGACCATAAATTTGTATATGACCTTTGTTTGTTTCCTTAATTTTTTTCCCTTTGATTCAACTTGTCAGCGTTGTAAAAAACTTAGGGAATTCATCTTTATTAACCAGTGAGGCTGTGTGAAAAATATTTATTGTTTCTCATTTCAAACAGTCCTCTTTAGTCATAAATGAGTATAAAGGAAGCATGACAAGTAATTTGCTGCATGGCAGATGATATTAATGACCTGCCACGCTCATGTCTCCTTGTGTGATATGTGGCTATTATTTTTTTGAGTGACAGATTACAACAGAGAATGTTTGGTGTCAGTTGTGTCCTGTTATCTGTTGTTAATAAGAAATGAGGAAAATAGCTTTATTTGCTGTCAAACCCACACATCACCAGCACTATCAGTGTTCCTCAGTTGCGAATGCTTAGGGAAAGATTATAACAGATTGGGAAACCACAGTGTCCTCCTATTAAGGTGGAGCATCTCTTTTTGCTGATAGTGGTAGATGCTCAACCTGTTAATTACAAACATTCCATTTATCATATGTGACTCTCCCATCACTCTGTGAACTCCTTCTGAAGCAGGCATGACAGCCGTCTGCAATCACTCAAGAGTCCTGACATATGAAGCCTTTCAAATCCTTGTTGTAGAGATTGATCCCCGACTGGATCCCTGAGAGGCCTGAAGGCGTTGGAGGCCAGGTTGAAGGGCTGAGTGACAATGGCTGGAGCTGCTGCAACAGCACCCAGAGCTGCAGGTTGGTGTTTGGGCTCTGAAGCCAAGGCCATGAAACTTGGGACAGCTGTCCATACTACCAATGCACAGAGCAGTGGGATTTGCTGGGCTGTCTGTGTATCTCAACTGCATCTCTCTGTCCACTTTGAAGAGTGTCCGGGCTCAATGGAGATGCCTGTCTCACTCATCCAGCTCCATTATAAGATGGAGAGGCACCAGATTTATCCATATATAGGACTTGAATTCTACTTTCAGTTGGGCACAGTGATTTTTCACATTCCCTACACTGGCCTTCAGGCACTTGGTGTGCATAAACCAGGATTTTCTATTCTCCTGGATGAATTTTTTTGACCAAGTTTATTTTGTGGAAACAGAGCTACCTGCCACCATGAAAAAAGAGATTTTGAAATCCAGTGGAATTCAGATTGGTTCCCTAAAATACCTATCTATAGATAGACTTGTTTGTGTCTTGAACTATCTGCTCCCTGGTAGCTTTAACGAGAGCTTTTTAACTGGCGATGGGTAAAGAGAAATACAATGCAATGTGGGATGTTGTGAGAATGGAAAGTTAATTTTTTCAAAAATAATAAAGGATTGGTTAAGAAAGTCTCCATTTGCAGCTCACCTATGCTGCCTACAGGAGTAAGAAACACATGGTAGTCAAGCTCCGTAGCTGCTTTTGGACAGCTATGGGATAGTTTTTGGTTTTGTTTTTCTTCCTTGACCCACAGCTTAATAATTCTAATCAGTTTCATTGAGATGTTCAATGTGATATGTTTAACATTTTAGGTGTGGTGGAACTGCTAATGAAAGCAGTAGAGACAATTCGAGATTTTGTTAGAGGGGATGTGATTCCAATTCAGTTAACATGGCAATACCAATAACTCAATAAATTTGTAATGTATTAAACTGTAATGTATTAATGTATTGTAATGTATTTGTAATGTAGTAAACTAAAAAACTACCATGTTACTAGATTAATAGAGCTCAGTAAACCTTTCCCAGGCACAGGAAAAGGGAATCTGCAGAAGGGGCAATCCATCTGGTAGTGAGTGCTAACACAAAAGCTCCTTACAACTTATAACTTGCAGGCTGTCACTTCACACTGTTACCTCACCACCCCATCACACCAGGACCACAGAAATGGGCCGCTGTGACATGATGCCGTTGTGCTGATCCACATTCACCTCCTCACAAGTAAATTGACATTTCTCTTTCCAGTGGCAGCACCTTGAGCTTTCTGGAGTCGTAAGCTGGAGTCGGAAGAGTACAGTCCCATACCATAGGAAAAAGAAGATGTTAAACTGGTCAGCACTGGAAAAATGCAGCCAAGGTATTGTTTCATTTTACATCAGCATTCATGCTGTGCACTTTTGATTGACACCATTCTAAAGGATTAAATAAATTTTGGTAATTGATAAAAATACCACAAAAATGGTACATAAACGAGATTTGGAAAGGACTGTGTCCATGTGTAGACCGTAACCTGTAACATGAACAGCTTTGAGCTCTGCTATAGGATGTTGGATATTTTGCTTTTATGATGTATTTGCTGAAAAGTTATTTATTCTCTTTGGAGAGCAGATTTATTAAAAAAAAAAAAAAAGAAGCTGATGTTGTATACAGACATGCAGCAAATAAAAGCACATCGTTAATCATTATGAATGCACCTACAGGGCTCAGCCCAAGAGACATCTGCATAAAATTGCCCAGATTCTTTCAGCTAAGAAATAGGCACAAAGCAGGGGACACATCTATGAAGTATATTAAGTTAGACTGTTATATATGGAAGGGTCTTACAGTTCAGCTAATGTTACACTTGAGGCTGTTCAGCAAAATATGCCAGCACAATTAATGTCAACACCAGATAACCAGTCACTGTAAATATCCTTGGAGGGATTTCTTATATCTTTTAGGAGAAATCCCATTTAAGAAGTAAAGTTTCCAAATGTATCTCTGCAAATCAGAGGTCAATTCAATAACCTACCAACCAGCAGGCAAATTTCATCTCCCGTTAAAGGCAAGCGTTATCTCCTTTGACAGGAGCAGGCTAGTGGGAAATGAATAAATGGATGTCCTTTTTGCTTGGAACACACTCTACAGCGAGCACTCAGACCATCCTTCATGCTTGTGTTGTGTTTGGGCGTTGCTAGGCTGGGCCATACCATGAACAGCAAAACAAGTCCCTTTTACACCACAGAATCTCACCTGTCCCCTCCCGGCTTCAAGCTTGTAAACCAACTGACTCCACTGCCTCGCTAACACTTCTGTCTGTGCAGGACTGAATCTGTGTTGTTCTACATAGATTTGTTCCCATTGTTAGTGAATCAAATGTTGTACAGCAGCATTTAGAGGACTAGATGAAGACAGAGACCTCTACAGCATGTGTTATGATATGGTGTGAAAACACACCAGAAATCATGTTGACTGTCTTGAAAGGTGACAGAGAAGGAGAGCAGCAGAAGCAAAGACTGACCTTAGCTTTTTGAAGCCCTCCTCATTGGCAGTGCTGCCCTGCACAAAACTGAATAGAATGACTTTCTGACCAGCTTGCATTGAATTTTCCAGCACCCTGATTCCCTACACGCCCCAGACTGAGTAGCATTTCTCAGCAGCGCTTTTTCCTGCAGCTTTGTTAAAGAATAGCTGCTGTGCTGCTATCAGAACTTGCTGTTGATGTTCTTTGTATTGTTACAACCTTTACATTTTCATTGACTTTGCAATCCCACTTAAACAAGTTAGTAGGAGTTATTCTAGGTACACCCACTTCCCCCCGCCCCACACTAGATGCTCAAGAAAGATACCCTCTGTGGAAAGGCAAATCTGGAACCCAATATGAGTCCATGAAACTTATCAAAATTTTTCTTTTCCCTGCCTTTTTCTTTTCAATATCCAAGATTTTTCTTTCAAGTAACTGTGATCAAACCAGCTTTTGCTTGCCATGTAATAACTGCAAGATAATGGGGATTACAACCCAGCCCCCCAAAATAATGAAGTGACTAGAAACACAGAGTGTCTCTGCACTTTCTTTTTCTTTTGTTGTTTGCTCCTATAAGCCCCATTTTAGTGCAAGACAGAGGCAATTCTGGTTGTCATCAACAACTGAAACCTGATTGAATTCTAAGAAACTCAAAAATACATATGGACTGTAAAAATTATCTTTGCTACTGGTTCTTGAAAAAGGCAGTTGAGAATTCAGCAAATTTTGGATTGCCAGTAATTGCTAAAATTTTGCAGAAAAGTTTTTGTGGGTTTTTGTGGTTTTTTGTTTGCTTTTTTTTCAAATAGAATAGTACTTAAGTGAAAAAGAATCAGAGTTCAGAAAAAATGAGGTTTCTTTTAGGTCTTTTACTCCACAATATAATCTGTGTTAAAAACTTAGACAATGGCCTTTGATGGGACAAAGAAGTAGAAATATGTCTGAACCATGCAGGAAGATATGCTGAAGACATGCATCTTTTAATTGTTTAATGAAGCATTTTTATTTTTAATGGTTTTAAAAATAATTTTGGAACTTTCTATGTAATTAATTAAATGCCTTGTTAATGCTTAAGTCTCCAACGCATTGTGTCTCCTGACCTCTGACAGACACTCAGAGGATTTAATCTCTGAAAAAATATCTTTAAATCTGTGCTACATACTTTTCAAGAGTCAGTAATTTTCTAAACAGTAAATTTTATTTTACACCAACAGTGAGAGGTTAGGAAATTATATAAAATAATGAAGAAAAAAAAAGAACTATAAAAACCATGCAAGTGGCTCTTTTAAAAATTCTAATCTTTTGGGATAGCATAGCTGTAATCTAAAGCATCTTTGACAGATTCAGGAATATCCCCCTTTTCACTGAGGAATCACTTCAGCTCTCATCCAACAGGAGCTGTGAGGAGCAGAGATGGCACAGACCTAACCAGGCGATAAACGTTAAAGTTTATTCTTATTCTACCATGGAACAGAAACAAACTTTGTTTTTTTTGTTCTGTGAAACTGTGTGAAACAGCCCAAGTCTGAATCAAACAGATGCTTCAGCCCACATCTCTCCCCACTCACCTGCAGTACATATCATGCCCACCTGCCCTCCTGGACAAAGCTGCCACCACTGGACATGGCCTGGCACGAGTCAGTACTGCAGAGAGGCACAGAGATTCCTGGGATCAGCTTTAAGGTGAATAATTTTTAAGTCTTGCATCTGTGTGTTATGCAGTATAGTGCTATTGTATGTATGGAAAAACTGACCAACTGACAAATTAATCAAAGATAGTTACTGACAAAAGACTCTGCTTGGCTATTTTAGAATTGGATGGTCAGGCAGTGTAAAGTCACACTGGGCTGGAAACAGTATTTTAAGTTATTACTTCTTTAGCCAGCTCCACAAATTTCAGAAATTATGAAGAGAAAATAGAAAAAACTCTTTAAATTTTAAGAAAATGCTAAAATTACCTCACAAAACTGATTAACAGTGGCATGAAAAGTAGAAGACTATTTCTGGGATTTTGCATGCTTTGACTCATCGTGCATCTTCTACACCCATTCTTATAATTTAGATAAAACTTGATTGGCTCTAATTTACAAAGTGCTATTGAACTGTAAGTCAAGGGTTTGTTACTCATGGAAAACCTGCTGAAAAGAAATGAAAATGTGACAAATAAAAGATCTCTCTTTATACCATTCAAGTGAATATAAAGACTAAACACCTTTTTACCAGCTGATTCCACAGTGTTATTATCTTAAAACTAGATCAAGCGTGTGAAACAACATTTGTTTATTTAGGTTTTATGCAGCAGTTATTTTGCTTTATTATATTTTTGCCTTATGAGCCACATCAGGTTTATCCTCATAACTGAATATGTGTTCTGGGTGGTGTCTTTACAGCCCATGTACTACTTATGATCAGTGAATGATGGAGCGTTTTATCCGACCCTTCATGAGGTGATGATAAGGATAATTCCCAGATTTCTGGGCAGTTAAGAAGCAAGCGAGTGATGGAAAACAGCTATTTGCTGCATCACAGCTTGCCATCCTCCTCCCAAAAGGATTTCTGTAAATTTTAACTGACAGACTTGAATATTTCTAATTAACATATTTTTGTCTTTAAAACCCAATTTTCTTCTTTCCTCTGATTTTCTTTTACTCTGCCATACATATAATTTGTTGTTACAGTCCTCCCAGTTGTAAATCAAAACAGATCACTCGACTTTGGCAGGGCTTTACTGATTTATATTCAC
Source organism: Ifrita kowaldi (assembly GCA_013398055.1). Taxonomy (NCBI): domain Eukaryota; kingdom Metazoa; phylum Chordata; class Aves; order Passeriformes; family Cinclosomatidae; genus Ifrita; species Ifrita kowaldi. The sequence goes on along the minus strand of VZRS01009169.1, from coordinate 162,936 downwards.
AGTGGACCTGCTACAAGATCTTAGTTTTTCATTTATATTTCTCATTTCTAAGTTCAAAAAAAAGCTCCCAAGGATTGCACCCGAGACTCCAGTCCATTCTGTCATGGACACTGGGCCGTGTAGGATTAAATCCATGGAAGGAAAATGTCTGTCATGTTTTCCATAATGTCTGTGATAGAGTTGTTCATATTCTTTCATGGTTCATCAAGACAAATACCAGGATGATCAATATAATACATATCACAACTCTGATACTTTTGTGAATCTTATATTCACTTTAAATCCAATTATATCTTTCTTCAGCATTAGGTCACAGTGGAATGGAAATAGCTTTTCATTTGACTACATTGGAGAAAACCTTAAATCTCATGTTAGTTTGGATCGTATCTCCTGATCAATTATAATTCTTTTGTTTTGTTTTACAGAGTTACCCCCAGAGAAAAAAAATAATTAAAGCAATTTCAATAATTAGAAGAGTGATTTATTAATATAAAACCTTCAATAAAAGGTTGTAGCACCATTGAGAATGGCAAGAACTGCAGGAAAATACTTCACAGTTTGTATGATTTTTATCTTAGTCTTTATATTAAATTGCATCAGAGGCAGAACCAGACTAAGGTGAAAGAAAGTAAAACACATGGTTTTTAAGCCATTGTATGGAATTTGTGTTCTTATTCCTTTCATCCCTGAAACAGATGGGGAAGAATAAAGAATAAAGCTGTTCTGAAAGAGCATATGAATCAGCTAGATATGGGTGCATATTTATTTTAAACATACAGATACTTTCATAGATCTCAGCCAAAACTGCAGATAATTAGGGCTGGCAAGAAAAGAAGTTAAAAAAACCCCTTAAACATAGTTCTGAATTTTAAAAATCTTTCTTCCGCCCCGTGCCCCCTCCCCCCAGCCCCCAAGGATTTTTTCTTCAAATTTCAACTGAAATTTTATGGAAATTACAGAAACAAATATTCATTGTTTTCAAAAAAGATATAACTTTTTGCAATTGGTTCAAATACTGTTTCTGAAGTAGAGTAATATTTCAGGAAAATATAAATTTACTATACAAATATATTTATTGATAAAAATTTGGAGCAAAATTGGAAAAAAGAAATGCAAAATGAGCAATTTTGTTATGTTCTCCACATTCACTTTCTGATATTTTTCTAAGTAGAATTTTAAAATTCAATATTCTGAGAGGATTTTGCATTTTAAAAATAAGTAAATTTTTTTACCATTATATCTTTGGTGCTAGACAGGTATTCTGAAACTTGGGGTGCAAGTTTATATTTTAGAGGGAGAACACAAATTTCTGAGTTATTGGCAGCATTTGTTGGTGATGAAGCCCTTTATTGTTTTAGGACTATGGTTATCTGTGGTCTAATCTGCCTCAGTTCATTTGGGTTTTTCTCACTCTGCTTTGACCATGCTCATAACCATTGAAAAAAAATGCACCAGACAGAGATATTTTTTAATATCTGATTTGCTAGTAAAAACCTCTGAGATTGTCCGGTTCTGCACAAATCCCCAAATTACTCCTTGGCATCTGAAAACTCTACTCTGCTTTGGTAAAAGAAAGTCCTGCTTTCATGGACTGCATTCCTCTGGCCCACAACCTTCCCAGTGACCCCAGGAGAGCAGCGGATTTCTGGGAAGTCACTCGCAGTCTGAGATTTGGCCTTGGTGCAAGCAGGAGGGTTAGAAGGGAAAAGCACCAAGCATAAGGACATGGAAAAGGCCAAAAGCTGTTAAGACAGGTGGGAAGGGCGGGTGTTTGGGCACAGGTTCATCTGCATGGATGGTCGCTGGCCCTGGACCACGTGGAGAGGAAGAGTGGGACATGTGAGGGAGAGCACAGACGCTTAAAACTAGGTGGTTATTTTTACCTAGTTGTTCAGTGTAGGAGTTTTTGAGCCAGAATTAATGGTGTGATTATGGGCTTTGTTCTCAGGGAATAGGTGTGGGAACTGCTGGGATCCAGGAAACCAGAGTGTAGTGAGGACCCGATTGCTACAACGGGAGCCTCCACCAGGAATGAAGGCTATTCGTAGCTAGCTCAGGCAGTGATTTTCACAGTCCTTAGCTAGTCCTTCCTATAATCACCAATTAATGTCTGTCACAACACACTTTACAGGTGGTTGATGAGAATTGAGGTTCTGGCAGGTTGGCAATCGGACTTGAGCTCAGGAGCTAATAACTGATATTCAGAGCAGAACTCTGATGTCTCATGCTTGGAGCAGGCACTTTCCCCTCTAACCTCATCATCCAGGAACCTTGGAATGATATTTGTCTCAGTGCAAGCCTTTAAATAAGCAAGAAAACCACTGGAAAGACTCATGTTCACAAAACAGTGCTGTTAATCACAGAACATGTTAACTGGCTTATTTAAATTTTTGCAGTATTCTTAACGCAATTTGGTGGGTTGTTTCTCCTTCTATTCTTTTCTCTGCAGATGATTCTCCCAATATGATCTCAACCTCAGCATAAACTCTGTTTTTTATAGGTTACAGTGCCTAGGGTTTTATTCATGAGTTTGAATTTAAGTACATGAGCAATTTCAATAAATTTTGCAGAATGACATTAACCATATGTTTCATTAGATTATTGAATCTGGGCTCTTGCTTCATCATCACTGAGGAAAGTAATATCTACACAGAATCATAGCTGACCAGATCCATATGACCAGAGTTCTCCTTCAAGGCAGAAGTTAGACCAGAGATACTCGCAAGGTCATCCCCAGCCAACACTCTAAGGTTCTGTGAAGTAGTAGGTGAGAATATCCACACAGAAGGCTTGATGGAACTTGTGATTCTTGCAGCTGAACCTGGAAACCACATTCATTCATGGTATGTCACAGCCCCTCTGGGATGAGGTGCCACCCATAGGTGGTAGTATTAGGTTAATGTGTATTATTTAAATAAACTTAACACGTGTACATGGCTACATCAGTGATTGATACTCATTTTGGATAAAGTTGGGAGATGCTAAGGTGTGGTTATATGACAGAGTAAAATTGTGACTGTAGGGTTTACATTATGTCTCATGTCTGGAACTTTGATTACTAATTCCAGCACAGGACAATAGATTTGTTACAAAAACCGCCCTTGCTTAAACCAGCAAGGCCAGAGAGTAGATGAATGTCTGGTTAGCTTGAATCAGGATGGTAAAGAGATCCTGAGTTGGTACAAACCACAGCTGAGAAGAGTCCTTGTTTTCTGCGGCTTTGAAACGCTGACAGTGTGTGAATGTGCTGTAAAGACAGATGAATCATAAATGGGGATAAAAAGGTGCAACTCAGAACATTTCAGCTGTCCAAAGGCTGCCAAAATTATTTGTGTGATTATATGAATGTTGAGGCACCGTTCTAAGCACAGTGTTTTGGCAAATGTATGGACCATTTGAAGAATACTCAGAGTTCATCAAGAGTGATGTAAGGCCCTAGAAGCACGACCTGTAAGACCACTCTGAGAACATAGATTTTAAACATGATATGAGGACTTTTTAATTATTTGATTGAGAGTGAGAGAGAAAGAGATGGATAAGGTACACGGTAGCGACCTTCTAATATATAAAACGTTGTTGCAAAAGACAAGTGAATAATCTTTCCTTCATGTGCACTGTGGATAGTACAGAAAGTAATGGCCTTTTTAATAGTGGCAAGGGAAATTTAACTTAGACATTAAAAAAAACAACTTTGTAACCGTAAGGATAATTAGATACTGGAAGGGACTGCCTGGGGAGGCTGAGGAAACTCCATCATCATTAAAGCCTTTAAGGAGCAAGCTGGACAAATGCTCATTTGGAATAACAAAGATCTAGTTGATCTATGGAGGGCAAAAGATGAACAATATGATTGACTGAAGGCCTTCGTAGGCCTATTTTCTACTATTTGGTGATAATTGCTAGGCAGTATGGAGGGTAATATGTACTTGTTAAACTCAAATCAGATAGACTTGACAGAAGCAAAAAATATCACATATTGTTTTTTGATAGAAAACCATGCAAATAAATCACATGGTATGGGAGATCTGTCCCATTTAAATAACAATTCTGCCCAATGTAATTTTAAAAGTTCTTCTACTGTGATGACAGATATATTGGAAGATTATACTTAAAAAATAACTGGAAAATTGCAAGACTAGGAAAAAGCATGTCAATTCCTTTGGTACTTTTAAATGTAATTTTAAACATATTGGCAACAGTAAGAGGAATTAAGCAGATTAGAGATCTCTTTATGTTGAGGATTGTAGAAACGAAAAAATAAAGTCTGTTTCTTCCGACAATGCTTCATGTGCATTATTCCAGATTTCCAGAGCTATAACTGAGATAGGACTTCATTTCCTGATCCTTTACCCACACCATATCCAAGTTCAATTAAATCTTTTTCAAGTGGCTCCTGAGTACATCAACCCAGGAGCAGGAAATAGTCTTCTAACATAGTGGCTTACATGGAAGGGGAGACAACTAAAGACATACAATTATTTCTTTGGTCTCGCTGGGGTAACCATCTCACAACTCCTGAAATACAAGCCTGCTGTAATCATTAGGGCACGGTTAATGAAAGCAGCTCATTATTGTCTTGGAGACACTGTCCTCTAGCAATGCCCTTTAGATTGAAATGTATGCAAATGAAGACTATTTGGTTTAGAAGTTTTACTGCATAGACCTTGTAAATATGAAAATTTAATTACTAAGTGTAATATTTAGCATGAGGAGCTGTACCTCTCCTCTTTATCCTACCAAGAAAATGAAAAAATATTCCTTTTGAAGTAGATGATTATTTAACAGATGCTTCTGTCCTGTGTTTCCACAAACCTGAACATATATCTGAACCAAGCCAAATATGCATAGATTTATCCCCTTATCCTGGAGACCGTTATACCAGCATGCTTCACATTTTGATAAGGGTCCAGCATTTTTCAGCTTCTGTAAAAGAATTTGCACATCAATCCAGAAGGAAATAAATTGCTGGGAGAAAAACTATGGTGTAACAAAACTACTGTCTGACAGCTCGAGAACAATGAAGTGCTTTCATAAGTAAATGGTGCATATCTCATGATATGTTCTCAGGAGGGGAATCATCTGATCTGGCCTGTACAGAGAAGGAATGTTTCAGGCCCGAATGTTATCCTGCCCATATGGAGGAGATTTCGAGCTGTTGGAATAATCAATCATTTATTGCTTCTGCAGTTCTAATAAATAAATGCAGAAATCCAGAAACTGATTTGGCTGGATCAAAGGTTTTTTTTGTGAGTAGGAAAATCTTGGATGAACAGAAAAGTTGAAAAAACCCAAATAGTAAACCATACTTTATTTTTAGACACTTGTTTTTGTAAAATGACAACACAAAGCTAAATACTGAAAAATCTCCAAGTTTGATTCCTGGAATAATTTAGCCCAGAATTTTTTATCATGTCAGAACTTCCTCTGCTTTTGTTTTCACCTTGAAAAATTAGAATAAACAAACAAGAAATACTGGTATGCCGAGTTTTTCAGCTACCTCATCCATGTGATCTCCTTTTTCACTACTGAGAATAGAGTAAAAATAGATAGGAAATACACAGGAAGCCTTTATATTTTCACAAGAAGATTTATTGACAAATGTAATATATGTTATTAGATCAGTTGATGTAACTGAGGGAAAAACCAAAACAGACAAGATTTCAAGCATAAAAATGCTTCTTCACACCTGAAACAGGATTGATCAATAGCAAATGATGTACTATTACTGAGATTTTTATGTTCCAGTAATATATATTCCTCTTCCTTCAAAATTTTCCTTGCTCGTATCCTTGGATTTTCACAACTACAGTGTGACTGCTACTACACACAAAATATTTTCAGTTATCTGCTAGTGCCCAGGAGGTGGGTAAGAACTCATGTGCTGTAAGTCTCAGAATTAACCAGCTCATTACCCCCATTGAGTCACCTGGGCTGTCTTTTCTGGGCAGGCAAACATGAGAATTGTGAGGAAAGGCAGATAGCCATCACTCCCAGGAGTGGGATGTTTGTCAGTCAAACAACATTTTCTGATTCTTACATTTCTCTGGTTTTTGTTTCTTCCTTTAGGAATTTCAGCTTTCCCAGTCAGCATTTTTCCTCTTGAGCCCCAGAGCTCCTTACTATCACAATTGTCCCAGCAATTACGGTGTTGTCTGTGTTTGCTTTTTTTATCTTACATGACCACATCTCTTGGACTTCCTCACACCTTAGCAACAATTTTCTCAGGAAACTTAGCCAAGGTCACAGAGCTGTGCTGAATCAAGCTAGGCTTTGGGTTACAGACAGCTGGTCCCCAGGGCTGAACATTTCAAGGTGAGAGTGAGTCCACCTTGCACATGAGCAAAGGAATATATTCCACGGCTGTGTGCATTGCTCTGAACTCAGAAGAGAAGAATGTTTTTGTTTGTCTCTTCAGATCCTGTTTGCTTTGAAATTGAAGCTCCAGGAAAAAAACAAGGACTTTTCATAAAAGCTTCCAAACATAATCTCTTTCCCTTATTTCTCAAATCACTGAAAAAAAAAAATTAAAAGGGGAAAACACAAAGATAACTGTGTTATGACTCACATTCATTTAGTGATTTTCATCTCTCAAGGCACTTTAAGAAATGTCATAAGCACACATATCCATGTTGTAGGTTGTCCTTCAATTTATATTGCAAATGTCAGACATGATCCCAGTATTAATCAATATAATTACTACAACGTTTAATTATTCTTCAATAGTCAGCCTCACCATTCTTTTAAATCTGGAAAATAATAGCATGGCAATAATCTGTGGCAATAGTTTTTCATTCTAACTGAAGATAACCTTTCTGGAGAAATCCCATCATTGTACCTGGATTATATAAGAGGTCTAAGAGTCTTTCCCCTGCAATTTTTGAGCTTTATTACCAGCAGTAGAAGGAGGATGACCCTTGCACAGATTATTTTGGGTTCATACACAACTGTTTATTCTGCTTAAATCAGCAGGTCAATATTCTCGCATTTGATGTAGACAGAGACATGTGGAGCAGTTCTGCTTGTTTACAGCCCAGGGAGTGCTGCCTTCAGGAGCAAGCATCGATGTGACCTCAGGGTTATGAACTGGTGCCTCTGTGAGTGATTCAGTCTGCACAGTCTGCAGAAGATAATGCTGTCCAGATTCTCCACAGCTGGATCCTTCAGGAACTACCTTCAGCTCTCTGAAGCTTCTCTTAGAATCTATCTCATTGTTTCTGGGTTTTTTTTGACATCTGGCATGAGAGGATGTATCTCATCTCCCCACAGTGCTCCATACAGATGGAGAATGATAGCTATGTTAACCTGTTTTCAGGTGAAAGCATTATTCAGTCCAATTGCCACCTTAGCCCTATAACAGACCTTTTATAAACAATCATCATTCTCCTGACATCCCTCTGTTTCATTCATATCCAACAACCAAACCTCTTTCAGGAGTTCCCAGCTGTTATCTCTGAGTGTGAGTGGATGCGCCATAATCCCCTGTTATGAAACACCCAAATTTTCTGATGCATGTGGATTGAAGGCTTCCTTTCTTTGATTCTGGCTCAGTGCTGGTATAAAGGCATTACATACGAAATACAGAAATATAAAGCTCATCATTGATATAAAGATTCAGGATGCTTCATAGGGCCTATTTCACTACTCTGTCAGGACAGTAACAGCAGCTCTAGTCACTAAGCTTGTTTTTGCCCATGTTGATCCCAGCAGTTCTGCTCATGCTGATGAGCCACAAGATAGAGCTCACAGCTCATTATGTAAGGATAAAACAGTCTTGTCAGACCTCTGCTGAACCCAACATCTGTTTTTATGGATAAATACTTTGTAACTCAGCTCACGCATGAGCAAGTTTTTGCTACATGACTAAGGATACTGGGAAATAACACGTGAATGATGTCCTCTGGACAACCAAATTATTTCTCTTTTTGATCTGCTGGGAGTTTAAAGTTTTATTTCCTTGTTTTATTTTTGACCTTTGCACATTAAAAATATAGACTGGCATATGTGTGTGATTGAGGAACAAGAATCCTAGTGCAATGATGGTTCACAAAACAGCAAAATGGGAGTACATTTGGCAAAGACCGAGGCATCTCCTAGATGTGAATGCCTTTAAAAGGAAACTTTACACAGGAATGAAAACATTCAATTAAAATTGATATTATGAGAACTACATAAAGAATCTTGCTTTGGAAACAACCAAGAAGTAAAATAGTTCATTCTCCAAGAATGTTCTGAGGAAGTGAATGACAACCAATAAAAGACCAAATACTTGAATATCAGCTTGCCTGCTTTCCTTTGAAGTAGTGCTGCTCTTTGTGATCCATTCATTTCACAGAACGGTACTTGGTAATTTGTTCAGAGAACATTTTTGAAGGCGTGTATCTAACATTTCCAATTACATCTTGAAAGCTTGGCACAAAGAGGGATGAGAAAGATCTTAAAAATGGGGAAATGAATAAATAATTCAGGCTGCTCTTCCTCCTTCCCCCTGCCCTCCCTGCATCCCTCCCCCCATTTAACTTGTGAACAATCTGATCTGCTGAAGTTATTAGGAGGCTTTATTTAGTAACTATGATCATCAGATAACAGGTTCTGAAAATAATAAACTTACTCAGGAATGAGAATCCAGAGTTTGGTACCTAATGTCTAAATGAGCTCTCAGATGCATGTATATCTCAGCTGAACAGAATAGTTTTGGGCAGGTGATAAGAGTGAGCAGGAAAGACATTCACTGTTATCATAATCAAGCACTTCATAAAGTAATTAATTAGATAAAGCCATAATGCACCATAGGCAAATACTGGTGTTGAATAAGTATTCACATGCTGTTCATTCAGACACAGTGCTGGGTATTGTGTTCCGCTATGCTGTCATTCAAGACCCTTGTAATCTATGCAATTGATTCCTGGATTTCATTAGCCAATGCAATATGCTGTGAGAGGGCAAATGTATTTATGGGTTATCTAATCTAGGACAGGAGAAGAAGAGGGAAGACATGAGAGAAATCTTTAAATATGTAAAAACAGCTGCCAGAGAGGAAGGAATAATTTGCTCCCTTCAGTTCCCACTTAGGAAAAGACATACTGAGTTTAAATTTCAACATGGGAGATTTGGTTTAGATATCTGGGAAACAACTTTGTCAGAGAAAGGAGACTGACTTTAGGGTCTTGTTGAGTCCATGCAACTCTGGAGTCTTCATCTGTATAACGAGCCCTTGTCTGGAATGGTTTAAGAGTAGCCCATCCTGCCATGGGACAAAATGAAGGACTACACAACTCCTGAAGGACTCTGCCCATGTAATATTCTCCTCTGAATTTTCTCTGGTGTGACATATTGCACTTCCCTTTTAGTCTCCATCTCCTCATGTCAGCAGGATATTATTGAAATTACAGAAAATGTGTAATGAAAGCAGAATGTGTATTCTCCCCTCAGCTCACCTCCAGGTGAATTACATTTTCTAGCCCTGCATGTATCAATTTGAGGAGATCTTCAGTTCCCATGTGTGGTTTGCAGTTATAGCAAACGCAGCGGGGCTGTGGTGGAGTGAAAGGGTCTCTCAGTCTCAGCTGTCCATGAACCTTCCACTTACCTTTCAGTGGCATGTTGTTCAAATGATAAGCTTTACAAAGTTCTAAAAGAATCTTGCTTTTAACAAGTGGACTAAAAGCTCCTTTTTGAAGCATGCATTAAACAAAGCTCTCAGCAAGAACGTGTGTCTGAATGGGCACTGTGAAACCTGCAATCTAAAGAAGCCTCAATAACAAATCAAATCCTTTCTGGCATGGTTTTCTGCACTGGCATGTGTTTATTCTCTCTGGGAGGTCTTCTCTTTAGCACTCTATGTCTGGAATGCAAAAGGAGAAAGAATTTCCTTTTCTAAAGTGAAGGAAGTTTTCCTGGATAGCTTTCTCTGGAATATTTTTAAAAAGTCCTTAAGAGTTGCTTCTTTTTTTTTTTCCCTCTTAGAAGTCTCTGCTGTCTTGAAAATCTCAGTCTTAAAGAATTGTGACAGCACTTTGTGGAAGTTTGAGTATCCTGCATTTCCCTTTCATCACTGTTGCCAGGGCTTCCCACTTGGATCATCTCTTCTGAGCTGTTTGTTATGCCAGGATTCCCACAACACGTATGGTAAACTTGCAGCAGAGACAATGGGGGTGAATCATGGGGAATATAAACCCCCATGGAAGACTGGGAGGATGAGGGATCAAAGCAAGGAGATATTGCTGCACTCTGTGTGCTCTGGGGTGAAGGAGGTGTCATGGGGACGTGTATCTGGAAGTGCTGGGTCTGGATCCGTGCAACACTCCTCCTGAACAATTTAACACCTGGGTGATACATCTTCTAGGTGCACAAAGGCCAAGTTAGCTCATCCTCAAGGAATTTTTCTGTGCAGTTTTAACAGCAAATTGAGTTGGTGTTTGCCTAGGGGTGCTGTCTAACCTCCAGAGTTGCCCTCAACATCATGGTAGAAAATGGACAAAACCCTCAAGTTTTGAAATAACATTTTGTAAGTGAAATGATGGAAGCCAAGCATTGGGGTTTTTTTTTAACAGAGAAAGAATGTTGACAAAAATGACTCCCAAACTGTTTTCTCTTGAGGTACAATTTTGCCAAATTTATTGACTGTCATCAAATCCTGACAAGAACTGCAAAGAAACCATTGCTATAATACCATGCCAGCATTGGCTGTGCTCAGAGCTATTTCATACAGGTCTCACAGAGGGTGAAATGATTTTGTAATCAGAAAACTTTTGGCCACATTATTTCCTGCAGGCAGCCCCTCAGTCTCTGACAATTGAATCAGACATGCAGATTTCAGGCAACTGCAGGAAAGTCACTAGTTATCCAGAACTATTTCCAAAAATAAGAAAAATAAATACATGTGCAATAATTCTCACCTGGGACTCTCTGTCAGTTTGGGTTTTGCATGCTCCCAAAATGTGGATATTAGATAACTTGCCCCTGTTTAGAACTTCTGCCTTCTATATAAATATTGTTTTATAAACCTCAGGTCAGCAATTCCCTCTTTTATTGTTGCTTCAATTAAAAGTGCTATAAAATCACCAGGCTGGATAGTCTGTCATGCAAAGGCTATTCTGGCTACCGACTTTGGTGAACAGGGTGGTTTTCCCGGGGCTAATAAGGCTGAACCTCCCTGTGTGTATCCCTTGTGTACATCTACACTCTTGGCAGCAGTCTTTTGTTCTGTCACATTTCATTTACTCCAGCATTGGTCCAGAGGACACTAATGATGTTGAAAGTCAGGAGGATGCTGTTAATAAATGTGGTCCAGAGGCCTGGTATGTATGTGACCTTTATCTTTCAAATGACCTGTGTAAATTTAGTCCAGTCAATACACCTGGATAGATTGCTGCGTTTCCAGGGCTATGAAATTAGGTTAGAAAATTCCAGAACAAGAGAAAAATTGATGGGATTGTGTGTCTGAGACTGGCCATTGCCACAATTTGTCTGTAGCGACTCACTGATGTGGTGCTTGGTTCCATCACACCTAAACATGAATGGATGAGGATGTAGCTACCTGCTGAAGATTGTTAAAAATCTTAAATGTGTATTATTCCCTATATCCTGGGCTTTACCTTAATGGGATTACTCAGAGTTTCATTAAAACAGAATATAGACACAGGCCTACGAAGATCTCTGTCCTACTGAAGTTGCAGGAAGAGGCCAGGCATGATGTCTGAAGGCATCTACAGCTGTACTATGAGATTACTTGAGTTTTAGCTGAATCCTGCTTGAAACAGCATCCGATGTCTTGAGTCACCACAGAGAAACATATACTGCCTCGAAAAAGCTTAGAAAGAGGTATACCCTTCTACTGCACTGGTACATGTAAAAGGGAAAGCCATAAAACCCATCTACCTCATGGTCATATTAATCCCAAAGGCAGTTGCATTTCACAGGTGTTGTTCAAACTTGTTGTCAGAAGATGACTTCTGTTCTCCTAAAGTTTAATCTAGACTCCAGAAAATAAAGTAAGGGTAGATTTGATTCTGCTAAAATACATCTATCTTTCCAGTGGTGGCCTTTCAGAAACAATATTGATTAGCTTCCTTGAATAGCTATAAGAAAATGAGAACCGAGGACTGATTGCTGTCAGACCAGGAGTACTGGTAGCCTAAAACACAGACCCCAAAAGGGTCAATTTTGGATGCTTAGGGAAACACTAGTACAAGCCTGACAGTATGGATACCTTCCTAGTTATGCAGTCTCTGTGTTTTATCCTGCTCCCCATCTCCTGATGAACAGTTGTTTAGAGATTTTCTGGGATAACTACTACGTTTGAAGCTTGATAGCTGCTCATAGGTCTGATTTGATTGTTGATAATTTGTTTAAGACAATAACTGAATAACAAGATAAAATAAATCCACAAATACGTTTGAAATTTTAATGCAGTTAGGTCTTCTGGTAAGATAGGATGATGATGTCATTTTTAATGTTCATGTTAAAATGGGGCCACATTTACTTTCTGGAAACACTTGGGCAGCAGAGCATAGCTAGAGAAAAATGCTCATGAATAGCAAATATTAAGCTCAAATGCTTGACTATTCCCTGAAGACAGGTTCCAGGTTGTCTATTCCATTTTGTCATTTTCAGCTCCTTCTCTAGCTGTACACAGTATAAATCTGCCAAAAGCGAAGGAGTCAGCAGTAAGAAAATTGAAATAGGCTAACATCAAAATTCACACTGCAGCACATCATTCACTAAATGATAAAAATACAAGAATAGTGTCTGGAGTGAAAATATACAGGAAACAAGAAACTCATTTACACATACGGTCTATAAACAACAAAACAAAGGCTTGTTTTTACTCTGATAATCATTTGGCTGTGATCAAAATGTTAGCTTCTATTTTACCACTTTTGTGGAAAGACAACAAAATTAAATATTAATACTACTTGAACAGTAAGTGTTGGCTTGTCAAAATCACCCGGTGTCAAAACTCCATATCCTTTCCAAAGGGCATTTAGCTCCCACCATTCTGGCAGGTCCATCCTCACCTGAGCAGTGAGTCCGCACAGGCTAACCTGGCTCTTGAAATTCAAGTTTACATACCCTCACTCTATTTTGTGCGAATACATCTCTCATGTTCTACTTTGCAAAGGTGTTTTTTACGTTTCCTGAGACAAAAGACTCATGCAAATAACTGATCACAAACACGTCGTGCAGTTGGATGAATGTATCTCATTAGGGATCTTACAGGGCAGAAATTGATGGAAATGATCGATCCATAGACAGACACCAATGCAGAAGCAGTTAAGAAGTCTGATGTAACTTTCCAAGCTTCAATCTCATCTTAAACATGAGATCTGCTCTCTCAAGACAGTCTCGGAAAAACCTCACATGTTACATCAGTGTCATGAGAGTTCTCCTCTCCATGCCGGTAAACTTCATTGCAGTTGTCAAAAAATGTTGCATATAACATAAAAATTATTAAATAATGTTTGATTAATTAACCACCAGGACAATAATGTTAAAAATACATGAGGATTTAAATAGTATCTGGATAAAATTTGCCTGTCTGTACCATCTCTTTTTATAATTTAAAATCTTTGCATTTTAATGTTACACACCCACTGCAGAAAATATATGTCCTTTCAGAGGCTAAGCTCAGTTCTTCCTTCTAAATATCCTTTGATTCACACAAACAGCCAAGTATCAGTTATGTTATTGTCTTTCTTCAGAGGCAGACAAATAAGTGAAGAGCAAAATCAAGGACCTATAATAACTGGCATTTTCTCATCCGTCCTTTAATAATAATAAGCTGATCCTGCCAGAGAATATCAGTTAAAGGGAAGGAAGCAGAAAAGCAGTGAATGAGATTCCTCAATATTAGGTTAAACAAGTTTTAAAGTGCAACTGATGCCAGGGAGATGTTGAATACACAGTGTTTTCCTGATGAGTTAAACAGTAAAGTGTGCTTTCCCTCAGTAAGGTAACAGGAAATGATAAACTAACAACATTGATCATTTAAAATGTGACTCAGGACATACGGATACAACAAAATGTTTTAAAGAACAAGTCATAAAAGTGCCCAATTATTAAGGTCACGGTGGTAAAAATAATTAAAAGCAATTACAGAGGAAAAGTAATTTAAGGGTGTCAGGGGAAATATTATTTTATTTATTTAAACAAGCGGACTATGTAAACAAACAATTTTTTAGTTTCAGAAATGCTATAAATTTCGTCATCTTAAGTTCATCCAAGTTACTGCATTCCACCACTGGAATGAAATATTAACAACAGTATCAACATCCTAGTTAGTATCCATTCAACCCCAAATTTTAATAGAAATAACCTGTAGGATTTGACTGAGTGTGATATTGCTAGAGAAGCCTTGAATTTAAGCTCTCTGGATAAGGAAAATTGCACAGTTTGTGAAGGCAGTTTTGGACAAAATGGAAATTTTGCTTCTGTCCCATTTATCTGTCAAAAGGCCACTTCTGATACTTTCACAAATGGATTGCCTACAGAGCAAAGATAAAGACCTGGAAAAACTCCCCAACATAATTACGAAGCAAATAACCAAAAGATAGCAACTAGAAAAATTATCTTGATTTTCTAATTTCCTTTGGTTTTAGTTTAATTTGTGTTATTTCTTGATGATGTTATTTCCTTAAAAATGTTTAAAAAAAGCTGATGAAGATTTATTCCAATTGATTATTAGATTGCAGCAAGGTTATTAAACACATTCATTTTAGTTAAGATTTTAAACTGGAAAACAGCAGAGAAAAAGCAGAGTGACATGTAAATGAACTATAAGCAAATTTAAAAAATCTACTGTTGAAGTTGCAGAGAAACATCAAAATAGATTAAAAATTATAATCAGAAGCTCTGGCTGGACAAAGCTGAAATAAAGTTTGGAATTTTTACAAGATGAAGGAAAAATTAATGTTCTCCTGCCTAGCAAAAATGTTGCTTCTTGGATTCACACTTGCAGAATACAATGATCACATAGACTGAGAATATTTTCACATTAATGACACAGCTGGCATTAACTTAGTGACTAGAAGAGTTGAGGAAACCTTTTTTTTTCTTCTTTTTTTTTTTCTCTGCAGGCCTACATGGGATGCAATCCATTATCTGTCTGCACTTCATCTGATCAAAATATGGACAGAATGAGCATCCAACACACGCTTCTGAAGATTTTAAGCCCGGAATACACTACACTCCTCAAGTGACCTCACATGTAATACACAAAAGAGCACTCACACAGGTGTTTGAAGAAGCAGGGCTGTTTTTCCTCTGTATATTGTTGCCTTTTTGCCCATGCTGATCCTACTCTGCACACTACAGAGATCATAACACAGACACACACAGACATAGACAGGTCTGAGCAGGGTGTCAATATTCACTCAAAATATGAGAAGTTACAGAGTGTCAGATATTGAGCTAGCCCTTTGCCCCTGTACAATGCTCCCTGAGGAGACTTCCTGTTTCTTCCTTCTTGTTGGACAGTGAGTGTCAGAGGAGACGGCAGTGCTGTCATCTTTCTGTCCCTTCTCAGAAACATGGAACACTTGAATAAAAACATTCAGTACACTCCTAGAAATCGTCCTTCAGAACCTGGCTTGTGCCCCTCTTCAAAGCAGCTGCTCTACACCCTGGCTGAACAACAATCATGAATGGCATACACACTGATTTTGAACACAATATATGCATATTTTTAGACTTTTGGAATATTCCTGTTGTGCCCTGGGTTTCAATAAGAAAACTCTTCAGGATAAGAAAGCAACAGAGAAAACTTCAGTGGAGGAAAAAAAAGAAAGGATTTCCTTACATTAGGGAACGGTACTGTTTATGCAAGATCACAAATAGAAATCTGCTTTCTGGAAGGGAGGAATTTCATGTTCAGGAGCTGGAGTTCAGTATTGGAGGTGTGAGGAAAACAAATCAGAGGTGTCCTAGTTCCTAGTTCTCTAAGCTGCAGAAAGATGAGAGCCACAATACAAGGAAGATCTGTGCACCTGCTGGGAGAAATTGCTGGGATTAAGTGCATAGGGAAATGGAGTAAAGGACCTCTCAATGCCTTTGGATTCAGTCCCTCATATCTACCTTGGCCTAGGAGAGAGGGATGTTGATTATCCAGCCACTGTTGGTGATGAAATCAGGCATCAGAGCTGTATTTGGACTGTAGAGGAGAAACATGAAGAGGATAGCCACCCAATGGCCATACCTGCTGTATGCCATGGGCTTCAAGGAGGAAGCCAAACATTTTGGAGGCATCACTTCTGAACAATGACTTCCCTTCACAGGCAGGGACGTTCTGTCATAGCTGTTTGGGTGTGTATATGCTGTCTGTGCAAGTTCTCACAGGCGAGTCTCAGGATGTGGATTCACTCTCTCAGACAGCTCTTGACCTGTCTTTTGCTGGGGATACATTTTAGCTTTACTTTTTTGTAGTGCTGGGAGAAAGTACCTCCTGAAGGAATTGCCTATTAGTATGGCCTGGGTACAATGTTCACAGGTTCCTGGAAATGGTAGTTTAGTTTGCTATTATTATGGGGTGGCAGCATGTTCTCTTCTATAGTGAATATGACATCTCATGGTAACAAGAGACATAAATATGATGGGATTTCATCTGCCAGCCTGGTATAGATATGACTTGGGTACAAATTGTGTAAAAAAACCACTAAACTGAAACAGAATATTTCACTGAGAGAGGGAGACTGGTCTATTTGCATGGATTATTGCCTCTTTCATCAGGTAAAGACAAGAACATCCACATGAATTAATTCATTAATTCTGTTTCACTACAATGGGCACGCTTGCATCTCAGAGAAGAAGAACTGTTATCATCAGAAAATAAACAGCAGAAAATAGTGGGACATATTATAAGTAATGTTAAACAATAAGGAAAAGTAGTCTAGTCCTTTTTCAGCAAAATTTTTAATTGTATGCATCACTGTAAGCGTGTGAACAGTCCTGTTGACATCAGTGAAGTCAATCCTGCTCTTCGTCTCAATGTTCTGTTGAATGGGATCCAAAAGGACAGCAGGCAACAAAGCTTGGTTTGTGATATTTTGGAGAGAAGATAACAGTGACTCTAAAGCTTACAATAATTAACATTAACAACAGATTTCTCTTTCCATAGCAAAGATTGTTCCTAATCCAGCAAAGGATTAAAAATATCATTATTTTGCTGTCACCTTTCTGCTAGGTCCTTTTCCTTCTAGTTGACAACTGAGATAACAGACAAGGAGGCTATCCACCTGATATACAGCTTTCCTTTCCTTCAGAATGATCTGTGACAGTTTCCACTTGTGACAGGCAGGTTGGGTTAAAGCAGGGTTTGCTTCTCAAGCTCAGCCTCAGAATAGGTAGGCTTCTATTTCCGTGACCTGCATTATTGTGGAGAACACTTGTGAGACTTAGGAGAAAATAAAAACTCAGCTCACCTCTCAGACTATAAAGGACGCACAAGTGCAATTCATACAGGACAGAAACTACTGAGAAGTAGCAGGCAGAGAAGCAAGCAAACAAACAAAACCTCAAGTCAAAGAAGCAGCAGCCTCAGCAGGTCACTAAGAGGGGAGGTTTTGCTTGCTTGTTTGCTTGAAGTAGTCAAGTCCTAGAGCAGTTCTCCCTGTCCCAATTAAACTGCAGACAGCTGGTTACATCCCTGAGAAGTGAGAGGAGGCAGTTGCTGTAAAAGCAGCAGAGAAGCAGAATTTGAAGCACAAAAGTGGCAATGTGCTCATTCAGGCATCATCTGCACGGTGGGCAGCAGACACAGGAAAACTTCCTCAAGGGATTTATTCTATTTTGACGAGGGTACTTCAATACTGATGCTTCTGAATACTTAATGGATATGAGAGAAAATATTCCTGGAAGGGATTGTTAAAGAGGTTGCAGCATTAAGGGTTCCTAATTACACTTTAACAAAACTATACGTTGTAGGGCTGCTCAAGGTCAGCACATCCCTCCTGTGTTGGGAAGGGCTGCATGGGCTCCACGTGTACAATAACACTCACTAGAGCCAAGGGACCACAGGCACAACTAAAACTACCTCTTGCTTCAGTGTGCACTCTGCTGGGCCCTGGCTTCTTGTGCTTTGAGTCCTAGCATGAGTTCATTTTTCATGGGGAGCTCCAAACAGAAAACACCTTGTATAAATGACCCAGAGTTTCACAGTGTTCCTTACAGTTTTATCTGTCTCAGATTTAAGCACAAAGAGTGAGGCTTGATTTCATTCTTCTGCATGGAGTTTTGGGTCATGGCTCAAATTTTTTTCTAAGAGTCCCTATACCCCTAACACCTGTAGAGTAAATGAGGAGAAACCAAAGGCCATTTTCCCACCTAAAATTTGTATTTCTTTGTAAACAGCAGTGTCTTTTCCTAAAGGCCTACTCTGATTATGTTTTCATTCAGCACCTACTCTACAGAGTATATGATTTTTTTTATTTACTGACAGTGCAGACGACAGAAGTTTTTGCTCTAGTGACTGTATACAAGGTAGGCTACAAAAAAGATTTGCATGGAGGTTGATCTACCAATTTTCATAGAGACATAAAGTAGTCAGTCTTCTAAACTCTAAAAGTTAATCTGTAGAGCTCAGAGTCAAATACAGAGTATGACCACCTAAAGGACTGCATGGGGTGGTCCCAGAGTAGTGAAGGTGAAGTTGAAAGTAAAAATTACTAGCTTAGAATCTTAAGTAAGTTTAAAAAGTACAAGCTAACAGGACTGTACCTCTTAATTATCCACAGACCACTTTCAAGAATAGGTTTGTAATATTCATGAGGTTTGAGTTTAAGGGGTTTGAAGTAGATGCCTAAACCTATGTTGCTCAGCCGACGGCCTGAATAACTTGGCTATCACGCCTGCTGTGGGCAAGCTCTCCTCATCTTGCCTCTTGCATATGTTTTAGTTTACCTCAATAATTAAACATTCATTGGACAAGAAAGAGGTTAGGGAAGTCAAGCATGTGAGAGGAAAGCCAGGTTATTGCTCCAGTGGTTATTTAATTAGTTAAACAAAGTTGGACAGTTTCAAAGGACGCAGCTGTGGAGCTCTAATAAGCTTGTTGACTCAGATATTCTGCTGGAGAGACAGAAAACTTGTGTTGAAGTTTCTTGTCCATATTAAGCAGCCTGGGGACAGAGAGTGGATCCTTTGCAAATGGATATCCTAAACCACTGCTACTTACAGAGACATGGGAGAAGCAGATTTCACTGGATTTGCAAAATCAAATCTACTCGGAGAGCTGGGTGGGAAATCAAAAGTAAAGTATGTCGCATGCAATTGCCAATTGCATCCTCTTGGTAGGCTCAGATCCTCATGTGGATGTAAATGGAGACTATCAGTAGTGCTTCCCTTCCAATGCTTGTTTGTAAATCATTTGTAAATCATTCAACACAAGTGTTGTTTGGAATGTGTTGATAAAATGCCTTGGGAAGCCTATACAGGAGTATTCTGATGAGGACTGCCTTAGAAAGGGAAGGAAAGGACATCTTGCTGTCCTTTATAGCGCATAATACTGGGGTTTTTTTATGGGTTTAAAACCTCCAAATGGCTTTTTCCTCTAAGGGATTCATCACTTGTTCAATCATTTACACTGTGGTTAACAGTGCTTCAGTATCATCTAAATGCTATAAAAAATTGCTTTAGTTTAGTAAAGTATCTCACACCTTGATTCATCTTTGCAAGTCTGTTCTCACATATTTTTCCAGCCTACCAAGGAGGCATGCAGCAAGGTTCCCAGAGCTGTTTCGAAGCACTAAATCTCCAGCACTGGATATTCTGAGGGAACAGGTAAAAAATCTGTCACATTTAGACTCTGGGATTTGTGTGTTCATGAAAGGGAATGACATATGGAAGTGAGAGATGAGATTTTCTGCTAATGCAAAGATGAGGCATGAGACCATGAGAGGAGATAGGACTGTTGTTACTGTAGGAATAGTAACCTCAAGAAAGCCTAGTTATATTTTACCCACTGCAAGAGACAAAATAGTTTAAAGTAGGTGACCCATTGCTACAGAAATGTCTTAGACTCCCATCAGCCAGCACATTGTATTTCTTCAGCAATCAGCAGTTTTATTATAAGATTTTTTTCTGACTTCTCTTAAATATCTATCAGACTCTGGATGATGCTGGAAACTGAATGACCAAAGTGATGAGAGAATAAAGCAGTGAAGGAGGGCTGAAAAATAGTAATGGCCTTGTGAGCTTTTCCCTTCCAGATCATTGATTTTGTTGTAACTTGGAAGAGACAAAAAATTGTTACTGAACATTTCATTGCATTGGCACGATACCTTGAGCATTTTCAGTCTATTTCTATCTATTAGAAATGAGATGCCCCTTTGTCAAAACCAACATTTCAGCTTGCACCATCTGCAGAAACTCTGATGCATCAGAACTGGATTCCTACCCTTGGAGGTAAGGCTTTTAAGAGACTGGGAAAACAGGATTAAAAAAGCCTATTCTGTTAACATGGCCAGTACAATTCTGTGCTTTATCTGGGAACTATCATAAGAAAATTAAAAATCAAGTGCATCTTTAAAAGATGATGCAAATCAAATTATCATTATTTGCTTAAAATGATCATGAAGATCTAAGGAGTGGTTTGAATTATTCACCTTTATTCTTCACACATTTCTGTTTCTTATTGTGCTTGCTTAAGGCTAACTTTTTTTTTTAATGAGACCACTGGGGACGAAAGGTGGTTGACGCAGGGGAATACATACTGCGACAGAGAAAATTTCTCATATATAATGCACAGGTGAGTTCTTGAAGTAAAGACCAAAGTGATGAATATGAACACTTACTCTGTGTGGCTGAAATAGGATAAGTTCAGTGATACTTCTATCAGACACGTCAGAGCATTAGACAAGTAGGAAAGTGCTTTTTGACAGAAATAACTCTGGACAAGGAGTTTTCCTTCCAAGGAGTTTGCATCTCCCTCTCCACTGTCACACATTAATGAATAAATATGTATGGCCTGTGAGACTGCTGTTGGATATGTCTGATCCCATTGCATCCCGCTGTTTGACAGCACAAACCTGTGCCCTCTGCCCCGAGCTGCCTCCAGCCACCGTGAGCTGCTGGCAGCTCCTCGGGCGCTGCGGGGGCTCTGCTGGGAGGCCCCTGCGGCTGCGAGAACCCGAGCAAAGCACCAGGACCGAGGCATTGAGAAAACACTGCCACAAATTGCTGAGCTTCTCACCTTTCCAGAGAGGTCACAAAACATTTTAATGGTCATCTCACCAACGCTGTTGCTTCCATCTGCTGATTCATTCATGCCTCTCTGCCCTTGGAAATCCATCTGCTTTTAAAATTAATTGTTTTTCCCTACTTCACTGTTCACCCAGATGACTTATCTCCTATGTTTGTTATTCTTCATGAAATGGCTATTTGTTTTCTTTTTCCCCATGTTTCCCATTTTTCAGGTTCACGTATGCATTTGGTTGCCAGTCTATCTTAAAATAATGCATATCTTTGTTGATTCATCATCATCATCAGGATCTTTATTATTGCTATTATTCTGTTGTAGGTCAGATAATTTTGACCAATTTTATAAGAAATAACAACAAGGCTAATGCTTTTCCAGTCCCCTTTGTTTTGCTTGAAGGAAAAATCTATATCTGATATTTATTTCTCTATATAGCAGATATGACTGTAGAGTATTTTTTTTTCTTCTCCCTTTTTTTCCTGAGATGAAAACTTAGCAAAGTCAGCATCTGTGAACTGTGTTTCAGTCTTTGAAGGGCCTTCAGGACCAGGCACCCTAAGGAAATAGAAGAAATCCTGCAGTTTAGGTCTGTTTTAAAATGCCTTCATCTCCATGTGATGCTCCCTTCCTGAGTCCGGAGAAGGGAAGTTATTTGTTACTTCACCTTGCTAATAGGAATACAAATAGACTTTAAAAGGACTTTAAGGCCCACATTTGTCTTTCATAATTTCATGAAGATGTCTGCAACAATTGTGTCAGAGGGGAAATCCAGCTGGACTCCTTTTGCAGTCCTGAGGAGGAGAGGAGGATCCTGGTCAGTATCGGGCTTGAGCACCTCATCAGCTCACAGCCCTCTCTGACCCAGCCACACACTGATAAAATCAGAGGTTCCACATGGTTTGGGATGGGCTGTAAGAGAAACCATGGTACATCACAGAGTTAAGGAGCTCTGCTGTACTGTGGAGGAGTCGTGTTTAATCATGGTCTTTGATTTTGAGCAAATTCTATTTTCTGTAGCTCAGGAAGAGTATTAATTATAGATTTACAGAGTTTCTCCCTGTAAAAAAAGTAAAGACTAGGCAATCTCATACAAAAAGGATTTGATTGAAATTCCTTCTCTGAATCTAGGAAAACACAAGTCTACTATCCCACACACGTATAAATGCTCTGGTGGGTTAGTCTGCTGCAAACCTTGCAGGTAGAGGAAAGCCAAAATTTTCTGCCTGTACAAAACAAGAAAAAACCCCGTAAAAACACTTATTCCAAACTTTAGCTTAATTTTGATTTAACTTTTGGATTTGCATTATTAGACAAAGAAAGGACATTTTCCAGGCAGCACCGTGATTACTTTGCAAGTTTTCTCTTCTAGAACTTTTAATTCACTTACTCAGCCTTCAACTGTGTTGTGAAAACTCAGAATTTTATAACAAAAAAAATAGGGAGGGATGACTCTGCTACTGAAAAGATGGGAGAACGCCAGGGATTTAGCTTCAGGCACAATGAAAACTAGATACTGGGAAAAGCTCTGAAATGTACCCAATTAACAGGTCTGTAGGAAAGCCTCTCCTCTTGCCTTTTGCAGGTGAAGCAATTGCGTCTGTGGCAAGAAATCCATTTCCCCTTAATGCAGGTGTGGCTTTTAAATTCTCCCGTGATTCCTTTTCCTTCATTCAGGTTTCTGGGTAATGCTACTGAAGAAGACTTTGTGAATCCTATTATATAAAAATAAGGGAAAAAACCCCAAAAACCCAACAGCTTCTTCTTTCCTCTAAGTGCTGTTTACAGAAAAAGCTGTATTATCACAGCTGGTTTAGCTAGCTGCTTGCTTAGCTGTCCAAGGAAGAAATACAGAGTATTCAAGTGAAATAACAATGCGAAGGAGTTTTGTTCCATGCAAGGTAATGGTATAGGGATTTGGAAAAGTTAGGGCTGATCAAGTAAAAAAGGGTGGAAAAGTAAAGAAGCTGAATAGTGGGGGAAAGGTGGTAAATAGATTTTTGGATGTGGTAGTTGGTGTAAAAATCACTTGCTATATGGGAAAACTTCGTACTTTCAAAATCTTTAAATCCTTCTATGAAGCGTTATCAAGAAGCTGTGAAGCTTAAAGGAAAGGAGAAGAAATAGATCCTAGAAGCACAAAAAAATTCATTTTTAGGAACCATAAGAGTAGAAAATAAATTGTAACTTTTCAAAAAGAACAGTTCTGGAATGTCACCCTGAAAGCAAAAAGATTTTAAAACGAAATCTACATTCATAGACTTCTAGCTATTATCCTGTAAATGTAAAGATGAGTCTCAACTGAGTTCCTATTGCAAAGTCCCCAAAGCTTTTGTGTCTTGTTAATTACCTTGGCATCTTTGTATGCCTTTGGAATACAACACTTAATGAGCAGATCATATGAGCAGCTGCCTTTTATTTAAGGCATGTGGTTGCAGATCAGATCTTAATTATGTTTCTGTATGAAAGAACAAACTACAAACAAGGTTATGCTTAAACAGCTTCTATGGGGGAAGAAAATGGGGCTTGGGAGTGGCGTTCTGCAGCCGTTCTTAATGGAGTTTCAGGTGATGTTGCTAACTCTTTTTGTTACTGTTTTCGGAACACGTGCGTGTTTTCCTAAGGCCCAAGATCCTGGAGTCAGGCGAGACTATTCACTTCGCTTCTAAGTGTAGAATGTGGATCACGCTCGACTTGAATTGGCAGGTGTGGTTCCTGTTTGCTGGGAAAGATTGGCATTCTTTTTATTACATTTCCTAAGTGAAAGTTTAATCTTAATTGGTTTGTAGGAGTTTGATAAAATTTATTGGAGTGCTTTGGATATGAGCAGAACGTGTTGGATGGTTATAATCAGGCTCTTTATCATCAACAATTTATACGAGCTGCTGAAATATGAATTTTTCAGCTCCTTTCACTAATCAATGACTTAGGCAAAAGTGTGACCATTTTATTGGTTATTTGTTTTTTAATAATTGTTGTGTGTTTTTTTCAGTAACTTTTTAGAGTTGGCATTTAAGAATAGAAACACTGAGAGGACAGGATCAACAAAGGAGAAAAAAATGGGTGAGTGAAAATCAGTCAGCAGATGATTATTCCCCACCTCCAGGGAATCTGTGATCTATATTAAAGTCTTTGATTCTTAAATACAGAGTAACAATTAAATTTAAGTAAATAAACCCAAGCTGACTAAGAATGATTGAAATACTCTCTTTCATAAAACCTAATGTTCCTCAGGCATTTTGTAGCTGTCATTCAAATCAAGTGACAGACAACGTGGCTGTTCCAGAGTATTTAACTCTCAGGCTGTATCACTGCAGATAGTTTTTTTTTGTTTTGGTTTTGGTTTTTTTTTTTAAGTTTGGGTTTTTTTGTTCACCTTTACTATTATCATTTAGTGCTGCCTGTTGAGATGTTATGTTTTCACTACAAAAAAATACTGTGGTAGGTAACGGGAACCCCCATAGAGGAAATATAGTGAAACTGGAATGTGAAGGTTTATTAGGTCCTGTGGCAACTTCTCTTGCTAGTTTATAAAAATGGTTCTTAGCCCCACTCAAAAATGCACTTTTCCTTATTATCTGCCTTTCTGGGAGGCAGATCACAGCTGTTCTCTTTAAACTGGGAGATCTTTGCCAAATTTCATCAGCTGAGGATCTGGCTGGTATTCTTTCAGTATCTTTGTTGAGAGAAGACACCCTCATGCTCGCTCTGTGAGGTGGGAGGTATTGCTGGAACCAGCTCTCAGTGGTGCAATGTCAAACTCTCAAAATGTCAGATTTATTTGTGCATGTGATGGTGTAATTTGGCTTCCTGCTGTGCAAATGAGAGGATTAATTTCCATAATATAGAAATTAACTGTGCAGTTGATATTTCTCTACCTCTCAGTACAAATTAGCAGCTGGGGATGACAGCAGCCAACTTACCCTCCTTTTCATCCTTCTTCCAAAGAGCCATTGGTGAAGACATTTGCCCCAGTTAAATAATTCTGAATGCCAAATTGGTCTTATCTCCTCCTGCTTCATTTCAGTCTTTGGTTGTCTGGCTCTGAAGCTTCCACTGTTTTCAATAAATCATGACTCTGACTGCCCTTCCCTGAGCAAAAGTAGAGAGGGTGTAGGGCTGCTCCCCCTGAGGCTGTGAATCCTGTGATAAACAAGACAGTGAACCCAGTGCTGAAACAGAGGGGCACGGTCCCCTCTGCAGACTCTGCTGTGGGGATGATATTTGGGGTCAGTCACACTTTAAGCCATCTGCAAAGCCCTTGCCTCTATTAGAGCTCTTGCAATTCTTTCGGTGGATTTACAGGTGATTCAACAATGTGATGTACTTAGCTGAAGACATAACAAATGCTTTGAGACTCTGTGGGCTGTGGGGTAAAATCTTTTTATTGTGCAACAGGTCCTAGAATCATATCTGGCAACTCTTGAGTCATTCCGCTGCTGGGTCTTTTAGAAAAGCCTGAAGTGTTGTCTGTGAGCTGTTAGATACGGAATGCTATCTAGAAATATAAAGTTCAGTTTGGAAATTCAAACATATCAAGAGGCCTGTGGAAAGAAAGCAGACTTATGCTCTCCCACTTCTGTTCCTTCAGTCTGATCAGCTCTGGAATTTTACTCAACTGAGAAAGTAACAGTTTCTTCTGACATGAATTGTAGTGACTTGCAGAAAGCAGATTACAGAATCTGGATTATTCTTTTTAAACCAGCAAAATACATAAATGGATTGCAGAATCTTGTACGTGTCAGTAATTCTTCAAGGATACAGATAACCAAAAACATCTTTTTAGAACATAAGGGCATGTTGGGGCATATTCTCAACACACTGGGATGAGCTTGGGCTTCTCCACTGAGCTAGAGGCATTTTCCCCTTGAGTTTCCCAAAGTGCAAAAACCATCTGGTTTTGACTTTTTAGCTCTTAATTGTTGTGTAAAACATCATAAGCTCTGCATTATGCCTGTCTATAAATAATCAAACCCAAAAGAGGTGTGAGAATTAAAGTACTAATATAAGTTAGCATCCCATACCCTGATAGTGAAACCACCTGGGATTCAATCCTGTTTGATGAAATAATAACTGAATGCGCAAGATTAAAGAAAATGCCTTTGTGGTTTGATTTCTTCCTTGGCTGAGCATATCTATGATGATATATAATAAAAAGGGTAGTGTGATTTTAAGCTCAGCTAGGAAATAGAACAGCACAATTACAGGTAAGCTCTTATGTTGATCTGTCAGACTGTTTTTTCCTTTCCAAGCAGGAGTTAAATGAGGTGTTACAAACTTGTTAGACAGAGGTAGGCAGTGGTTCGTAGGGATGACAAAGCCCAACCGCTTCTAAATTCATAGCTCAGTGGAAGCAGGAACATGGACCCTCAAGATTTTGCAGATTCTCTCTTACTCCAAATTGTGACTCCCAGTTTCTAGACTTTCTGTACTTTTGTGAGAAGAAAGATATTTCCTGGTAGGAAATATCTTAAGATGACCTTTTACATTATTTTCAAGGGTCCCTTGCAAGTTCCTATAAAGCTGACCGTGCTGGGCACTGTGAAAAGCTACAGGGTTATACTGACCTTGGGTCAGTCTGGAGTGGGAGACGGCAGTTCCTCTGAAACCACAGCATTTAGCAGGGCTACCAGTGACTAATTGCTACCAATATGAGGCTCAGTACAGTTGGGAGTGGTAGTGAGTGATGCTACACACTTGGAACCCAGAGTTTCCTGTTTGCTCCTGCTGGACTCACTAAATGCCTGAGAAAAGAAGGGCAAGAAAAGGACAAGTGTAAAAATGATGCTACTACGTGCTTGATACGTGTAGGTTTTTCAGTCTCTAACAATATAACATCCCCATCCAGGAATACTAATTTCTTCAGCACATACTTTGCCACTGAGTGCTTTGCATGGGCTGTTACAACTCATATGGCTGAAGGACATCACGAGTTTGGTTTTTTAGATGAGTTTTAAAAATAAGCAAACATTAAGAATAACTGGTTAACTACAGAAAATGTCAAATTTTCATGATTGATATAATGACATTGCATGCAACTTCCAACTTTTTCTGAAATCATTATGGACTTGTTGCAAGGAATAAAAACAAATGTGCTTACGTCTGCCTTAATATATGTGTATAATATTTCCACAGTAATGTGTTCAGGAGTCACAGCCTTGAAAAGTGCCACTGTGCTCAGGACTGCTATTACTGAATTCCTTCCTGTACGGTGATTCTTAATGGGCAGAGGTTGTGGAATAAGTTAGAAATACTTCCATGAATGAAAGGGATACATTTACTGTTATAGAGTGGGGTCATATTATTCATCAGACAGTATCTTGGCAAACAAACACAAATTTCTTGGTGAAAATACCTTCACTTTGAGAAGTTAAGTGCATCAAACAGTTATGCTGAAGTTCTGATATCTGTTAATAATGACTTTTTAAAATCTATTTGTTTTAAATGCATGGATCATCTGTGTAAGAGCTATCTTAAACCAACAAACTGTTGTCCACTCTAAATTCTCATATCAGTCTTATGTGCCATTGATGGAGAGAAGGAAAGAGTCAGTCCATCCTAAAATATGTCTCTGTCATGAATTGGTCTCTAGAGGCTCCTCTCTCTTTTCATTGATTATGAACTCTTAAACTGCTGCACTTTCTCTGGACAGCTGAACTTAACTGAGACAAATCTGCTGGTGAAGGAGCAGAAGTACTAACAAGTGGCATTGGTAGGGGGGGGAAAAATGAGCATTGCTCTTCATTGCTATTCAAAAACAAAGTGGATTGCTTACAAAGAGCCGGTTGCAGGAAAATAGTACCTCTGACTAAGATGGGAAGCACTTCTTAATGAGGAGTTATTGAACACAGGATGCTGTGTACCCCAAAGTCAGTTCCTACACAATGTATACCCAGGGTTGTGCCCACTGAGAGCCCTGCAGAGTGATTGCTGTGTGCAATGTCACTCTGAGTTACTGTCTAGTCATGACTTTGTGCAATAACAGGGAAAAGCTGCATGTGGCTTGGAAACAGCATAACCACATTAGCAAGTGAGCCAGGCCAGTTCTGCCATATAAATATTAATGATTCAGTGTGTTTGTGCTGCAAAGAGCTCTTCTGTCTACATCTTTGGGTGATTTGGGATGCAGCATACTCCGACTTTTCCTTTCTAATTCAAGTATCGTATTAAGGGAAAGAAATAATTTTTCTGAAATAAATAATAATAATTATTATAATAAATAATAATTTATCTTTCTGTTCCTCTGGCTTCTTCACAGCAGTGTAGACAAGGTTCCAAGGAGCACACATCTGCGGCACTTCTGTTCTCTTCGGAGGCAGTAGTAACTTGTGGCAGCATTAATGACACTGAAGGAAAAACTGGAGTGCTCAACAAATCCAGACATTTGTCCTTGCCATAAAAGAAAAATACAGTTCAGGTAAATGTATAAATGGCTTTATCACCAGAGGAGTGTGACAGGCATATATAAAATGATGGGATTCTTACCTCACCAATAAGAATTAACTGGCCCTTGTCCACCTCCTCCACCCTCCCTAACAAGTACTTGAGATTAGAAGTATTTCTGGGTATCCTACAGAAAGTTGAATGAAATTTGGATTGTTTGTTGAGGAGTTTTTTGGGTGCTTTTTGTTTTGGTGGTGTTTCTTTTTCTTAAATGAGGGTTTTTCTATGACTTCCTCCCACCATGATTCTGCTCAGCTACCTGCAGATTCAACCAACCACCTTGTGTGAAAAAGAGAACAGAAACCTGAGTCTGATGAAGTAGAACATCTTTTTTCTCCTAAAATATGTTCCTTCCTCCACATTCAGCCACTTTCACACTTCCCTAGCCAGTTAATGTGCAAGTGTATTTATGCTAAGCTGCTGCTTGTACCCACATAAAGTTCAGGTACCCCAGAATGTCCTTCTGCTTCTCTGTCATAAATAAGCAGTGACTTGGCACAGCTCTTACTTTTAAGACTGTTTTGCCAAGTGTTGCTCTGCCTTCCAGAGGGCAGGGAGGGCTTTCAGACTGACTCAGTTACATGAGTTGTTTCTGAACCTGACACAATATGAGAAAGCTGCCCTTTGAGGCAGTACACCTTATTCCAGGGTGAGGTCTTTTACTCCATGAAGGTAAATCCAGAGCAACACAACTGGATTTTTCCACTCACATGGTCACAGAGCTGAGCAGGACCTCCTTCTGTAACTTTAATAATTTGATGGCAGCCACACTTATCAGAAGTCCTGCCCCTTTCTTTCCCAATGAACCGTTCTGTAATATTTGCACCAAATGAAACCTCTTCTAGCAGTAGGTATGAATAGATCTCTTCCTTTTAAAAGGGGAGGGGCCTGGTAGGTACACTGACTACATGACACAAAGCCAGGAGAGAAAAGGGGAGAGAGACTCTGCAGGCAAAACCAGGTGTCGTTTAGCTCATACCAGTGTAGGTATTGTTCCAGTGATCTTTTACTGCAATGATTTACATTTTCATACTGGTGCTCTCTGAAATATGATCTAATTGGTAAAAGGCGTTTAATAGTCTTTTTTTTCTAATGTCAGGTGATTTTCCTACTCAAAAGGCTTTCTACTGATGTCTTCTGCAAAATTATGAGTTTTGATTATGTTTTAAGATTTTTTGTTTCCCATATAAACTGGGAAAAATTATTGTTTGAATTGTTTGAAGAAAATATTTTGAAAACCTTCTTTTGATTGAAGTGCTTTTTACTTTTATTGTACTTATTTTATGAGATGCTCATAGGTAAGACTTTTTGTATGCTTTAGCAAGGTTTATTATATTTGCTGATAAAAATATGACGTTGCTTACCAGCAAGCTGAGAAACCTCACTAGCAGAAGCTGTAGGAAATGGAGTCTCAGATATGTATATATGTCAGTGTACACATGCAAGCATGGCTGGAAACCTAGACATTTACAATATACTGTAGAGAATTAGGTCTTTTTCAAATTGCCTTGAAAATATCTGTGAAGGCTTTGGAAAACTTTTAGATTAAAATATAGTGTGAGAGGCAAGAAATCTCGCTTAGTACCTTTTTTTTCAGTCTGAAAGGCATGAGAAATGTGTTTTTACAGCTATAGGATAACAATACTCTCCTTTTCAATCCTTAATAGTCTCTGGTGCCAGTATCAAAAATCAATTTCCCTGGAGGACCAACTTGGGCAGTTCTGGGAATCAATGCTTTAAACGGGTGAGGGGTGGGAGTGCAGTTTGGTCTATTTATTTCTCAGCTTTGCATTTTGAATGTCATCTGCACTGTTATTCTCCGTTCCTAGAAAACAAATAATAAGTTTTGAAAGAAAGGGTGATGCTTTCTATATGAATATAATAATGTAAAGTTAGAAATTATTTTAATAAGTGTTCAACGGTCTCCTGTGGGATAATTCCTACTATCATACAAAATATATTCTGTGGGCAGGATGGGCACTACCTTCCTTTTTATACATGGTTTAGTTTGAAATGCAATCTACAGGTCAAGCCAAATAAAGGCAGAGTATAGGATGTACTGTGTCAGAACTGTGCTGCTTATGTTACAGATTCAGCCTTTAGTTTGTATAACACCTCTGCTCCTCTCTTTCTCATAAGAGGCAGCTTTAAACCTGACAATACCATGTTGAGAATCACCAGGTGGAGTTATTGCACACATTTGAGAGATTATTTTTCTGACTACATAAGCGTTGTTAAAGACATGGTTACATCAGTTTTCATTTTGTGAATTAATTTCTGACTGTAGGGTGTATCATAAATCACGGAGGATGTTATTTCCCGTTCTTATGCTCCCCGTTTAGAATCTTTTCTCTTAGTCCCCAGGAAGTAAACTGCTATATCTGGTCCTACTGCCTCAAGACAACTGTCTGTATTTTGTTTATTTTCTCTGTTTTAGAATTGTATATACAAGGTAATCAAACATTTTGCATGATATATAAACCTGAACTGTGCATCGGACAAGTTGGTAAAGGTGAGGAAATAATGCAAGTAAAGGATGAAGTAAGTGTGTTACTGTTGGGTCAGTCTGAGTCATTCCTGAGTGTGGAAAAGGAGTCAAAATGAGTAGGGATCAAGAAAAGTTGCTTAGATGCTGCAGGAGAGCAGAATCGTGGAGGGATAAGGAAACAGAAGAAAAGGCATGATGGTTGTACGCAATGCAGGTGAGAAACACGCTGAGGGCCTTGGGGTGTAGGGCAGACAGGCAGGTACAAAACACATTTACAGGGAGAGTTCTGACCTGGGTAGGGCTCATTCTGACCCTGGTGGCAGCACTGCAGGGTGGGTGAGAATGACAGGTGTCTGTCACCATCAGGCTCCCTGCTGGAGGTTGCAGGAGCTGCATGTATCCCAATCTAATGAAGGCATATTGATTAATTTGGAATCTGCATGCATGGTTATAGCTATTCGGTCTTAATGTCAGTGAGATGATGTGAATACTTACTTTAAATGTTAAAATATTCTTTAGATTGTAATCACGTGTTTCCTCTGCTCTTTGGAGTCTATCCACTGAGATCTCTGACTCATAGACAGAGTGATCTTTCAAAGTCAAGTTGGCATTTGAACAGCACTTAATATCTGCCCCCAAAAGTCTAGACTAAATATCCATTAAATGAAGGCACTCAACATTGCACTCTCAACTGGGGTAACAGCTACAAATACTCAAGTAATCATTTAAGAATTAGGGAGCAATTAGACGAATTAACTGATTGCTTTCTGAGGTATTGTGGGGTAATTAGGATGTCAGTCCACCTTGCAAATAAGAGCATAACAAATTAATGAACTCGAATCAAGAAGATCAAAGTATAAGTAACTTCCATGGAAGAGCTTAACACTGGATATGCTACCTCTAAAGCTCAGGTGTGCTTTGCTTTACACCACACAGAATGCCCTATATCTCACTGAAATTAAATAAGAGATGCTAATTTTTCCTGTAGCATATTGAGTTAGAGACATCCTGGATGTTGCTGTTTTTGAAATACAAGCTCGTTACTGAACCTTAAACTGTAGGACCTGAGAGGAAATAATTCCATATGGCAGTGCCCTACTAGCTTGATGGACATAAAAATAAGGAGAATATGCCCTAGGAAACACTTGAGGACTTGATTCCCACTCTGCTCTTTTAACACTGATGTTTGTGCATCTTTCTCCTCTTCCCTTTGTGCTTTTCTCAGATGATGTTTTATTGTCCTTCTGTTATTAAAATGATATTGCAAGAGATAGCCTATTGCGAAGCCAGAGAAAGAAATATTGCCACTGGCTTCTGCCACCTTTCTCGGAGTTAAGGTTATTGAAATAAAGATTAAGGGCAGGGGGAGAAGAGGGTAATGGGGTAGAGAAAACAGCTAACTGGAAAAGATGACAGCCCTCTCTCTAGGAAGGTTCTCTGAGAATCCAAGGGAAGTGCTAATCAAATAAGTGATTATTGTCCCTTTTGTAACATGAGTGTCTGTATATAATTAAGTGCACAAGCTGGCAAATCTCTTAGAAGGGATGCCGTGGGACCTGAATCATCACTAATGATCTTTCACATTACTGGTATGAACGCAAGGAATGTTAATATCCCTGCCTGTTTACCTTCCAATAGATGTACATTTTCTAGCTGCAACTTGTAGATGTGGAAAGGAGAAGAAACTTCTGTTAATTCTGCTGAAGAATTCACTGTGCTGATATAATTTCACTAGGAAATTCTTCTATTTCTTGCTTGGATGTAGGAGTTCAATAGTTCTTTGTTCTCTCTGCATTTTATTAGAGGTTTTTGCTACAATTATTTTTCACTCCTAAGGGAGAAAATGATTGCTCTAAAACCATCAGTTTAGTGAATCTACATTCCTACATTCTGCTTTTTTCTATGAAATTCCCTGGGAGTGAGAGGTGCTTTGCTAAAAAGTGAAGAGGGACATGTGATGTATGAAGAAATACAAATATTTCCAAAGATCTCATATTTTAGAATTTGATTGTGTTCTATTGATACTAGTATTATACCCAATAAGGACATTTCCCTGCCCTCTGTGCTGCCATGGTTTGCTATTTATAGCAATGGTGTGCCCATTCCATGCAGTGTCCGAAGGGGTGGATGTAACTGGGTACCGTCACACTTGATCAGACCCAAGGCCTCTCACCCCCATCTTCTGGAACCAGCAGGGATGGTTTCTTATATGTGCTTATTTAAACCCCCATCGCTCCCATGGTAGATAAGGACCAGGTTTAGCTTAGTTGTTTCAGATCTCTTCCTCCTAAGATGTGTTTCTTTCTACCACTAATGATTGGAAGTCTTAGAAATGAATCTGCATTTACTCTAGGAAACATTCCAATCACTTTTGCCAGCTGATATCCTGTGGCAGTGAGGTTTATAGTCCTGTGGAAATTTTTTAACTGCCTTTCAGACACCACAATCCTACCTATCTTAGATGTGGAATTCTATTTTTCTTTTATCATAATACAAAGTTTGAGGTGACTGATTATTCTTTCATGGGTTTTTTGATTACACTTTGCCTTATATGTCTCTTTTCTAGAATAAATTTCCTCAACACTTAAAAACTCTGTTCATATAAGAGTGCTTTCCAGGCTGTTGTATCTTTTCCTTTCCAAATTCTTTCTAATGCTGCAGTGTCACTTGGGAATAGAACAAATAGAGCAGTGCAGATGTAATAGATGAGGGGATACTATTTTTTATTCAATCATTCCTCATTTAATGCATCCAACATACCAGCTAATAGGCCAAAGAAGACTTGCCTAAAAGACAAGGTCAAAGTAATGATATACCACAAAAGAAACACCATTCATGAAATTTCAATTTGGAAAAGGATCATAAGTGGATTACCTGGGGCAGGAAAAGTTTGAGTATGGTGACACAAGCAGCTCCTGGTACTCCTGTACTCCTAGGAGGCAGTGATCAGCAGGTCTGTTCTTGTAGACTTTTCTACTTTTGAAGGACAAATATTAGTGAAATTTAGAATTCTGGTTTGGGATTATGATTTCAATAGATATGACACATGCCTAGCAATTACCTCTAACTTTGATCTCTAAATAGATTGGGCCTCTGCAGTGGCTTTCAAAGCTTGTAGGGTTCTGTTCATGTGTGATACCAGCTTGTGTGTATCATGTATGAATGAGCAATGCTGGGAGTTTTGTACAATGAGCACAATTAATGATTTGCGAGGTCAGAATGATCTCAGAAAAATTTCATCAGTTGGCACCAACCTCACTATGAATTAGTGTCCTACCTCACCCACCTTACTTGAACTCAGGCATCAATATTAGCCCAGACAAATGTTGCTATTGCTTTACTGGGAACAAGATGAAGTAATTTCCCACCACAAACTCTCATACCTCTGCGTTTTCAGCTAGGCTTAAATTTCACATTTAAGGTTATGAGAAATACAATGTTTTTGTGGGGCACCCTTTTCTGCCTGGGACCCAATGACTTGTTCTAGGGGTCTCTGTATGTAACAATGCTAAGCCTGTTGCCAGTGAAGTTAAATTAGCAATGTAATAGTCTGCACAGAAGACGTAAATTAAAAAATGTTGAAAATTACTTCAGTCTAGTAAACAACTTTTGGTGAGTTCCACACCTGGCTTTTGTGATCACACAGAAACTACTTCTAGTTTTCCTGAACAGTTCAAAGAGGCTTTCTTTTGTTGTCTTGTTATAATTGTACAGTGAAACAACCTTGAGAAACTGAAGGCTAATATCAAAATATAATGAAGTGCCTTTATTTCTATGCCGTATCCTCACATCTTAAAAAAGTAGGCAGTCTCTGCTGAAAGAAAAGAAAAAATATCAGTAGATCATTAAAATCAAGGCCAAAAAGGGTAATCAATGAATTTGGGTTGCCATTTCACATGCATTAGGATGTTAACATAGAGCAAAGAATGTCAGCTTTGAGTCTTGAATTGCATGAAAGGGAATCTTCCCATTGTTCAGAGGGTTGACAGGATAGTACAAAAGGCATTAACAGTGAAAACTCTCCTTTAGGAGTTCCCTCATGAGGAGGAAAAATGTTTTGTTCTTATGAGAAGGAAAGATTGGTACTAAAACTAAAATAATCTAAACTAAATGTGAATGACCACAAATGGCCCTAGTCTTAGAGTAAAAATTACATAAAGAAAGGGAGCTGTTTGTGATATCCAGAAGTAAGTATATCAGTAATGTGTAGAGAGCAATAAGGTGGTTTTAGGAGTCAGAATGCAATAAGATGAAACAGAATCATTCTGCTCTCTTCTGCTAAGAAGGAAAATTATTTATCTGGTTGCTCTAATATGAAGAAAGGTTGGCATTCCCTATATGCAGTGGGGTGGGAAGCAGAGCAGCTGTAGGAGAGTACTCTGTAGAGAGCAGAGTTTCTCTACAGCTCTTTCTATAATCTGTGTTTTCTCTTCTCCACTTGTCCTGTAAAAGCCTCCTTTTACAATGCAAGCTGAACCATCTTGGGTCAGCCAATGGCAACCCAAAATCCCCACTCTGAAGAGGGACTGCAGCTCATGACAGTAATCTCTGCCCTCATACTGGCAGGAATGTATTGCCCAGAATTACAGTGACATTCAGTGATCTCTGCCATAGTCTGTGCTATTTATGAGGCACTTGTCAATGCAAGCAGTGCAGAGTTTATTCTGAGATGCCTGTGACTGATGTCATGCAAACAATTACGTAGGTTTACATGCTCGAGTGGTCCACTAGTTCAATGAATCCTCTGTTTACATAAGAATCTGCAGGGTCTGTCCTATGAATGGTGAATTCTGATTTAGGATGTCCTCTGCATCAGCTTACACAGCCTGACAGACTCTAGACACGTGGTGAGATAGTGTCCCTGTGGATAGGGAAAATGATGCACCATTCATTTGAGCCCCATTCTTATAACATGGATGTATCTGATTTGGGTCCCTTGGCTCCATAAACTCAGTCCTGAATGACTGAAATTGGTCATAGTGGAGGGGAAATACGCTAGCAGGAGCTATAATGGCAATGAAAATGTGATCAAGAGAAAGCTTAAATGTCTGCCTTCTAAATTTATGTTTTGTCACTAAATAAACAACAAATGCCAAACCAGCTGGACCCATTTAACAACACCCCTCCCCAGCTAGAATCCGTAAAGGCATATGGTTGACAGACAGCCAAGCTAATTGTCTGTGGTTCTGTTCATATTCAGATTCTGGCATGTCCCGTTCATGCAGTGCTTGCCTCAAGCTATTTACCCCTGGGCCAAATTGCCCTCGACCCATCTGATCAATCTGATTGATCTGGACTTTGTAGTGGACGCAAGGTTCGTGGGGTTGGAGAGGTCTCTGTGACACACCACTGCATGATGTAGATGGATATCTGCACTGTGGTCCAGTATTTTACCCTCTGTTATCCAGTTTCTGCACTGAGCAGCCCCGCTGGTGAGGCTGGGGCTCTGGGGACAGCTACTCATGGGTGTAGTGGCAATGGCCTGAGTGTGCAAACTGCGTTGCAAAGACATTAGAAATTATGTGGCCTCCAAAAGCCACTGTCCGAAACCCTGATGGGGAGTGAGTAAATGCTCCCTGCAGATTTATTCCATTAGTTACTAGGTGAAGACAAAGCTGTCAACAATGATGTCTCCTTCCCAATTAAGCTCACTATTACAGTTCATAAATCACAGCATGCCTTCCCTGTGGGGAAAGAAAACTTGCAGTTTCTGAAAATGCTCATAAACACAGTGTGTAGGAAATAGTTATGTCTTTTTGACCAAGCACATTCCATCGTATTGCCTTAATATTGAATCATGACTAAGGCTATTAAAGAGACCAGGCACTTGTGTTACACTTTAAGGCCAGGTGAAGGTCTGCTAAAACTTTTTCTCTCACAGAAGATTGCTGATAATTTTGGTTAGTATTGTCTTCTAGCCCTTTCCCACCAAATCACAGCAAACAGGACTACAGGAACATCTATTCCCTTGTTCCAATGCAGAATCAACTCCACTTGTGTCTGTCTTCATAAAGGCATCCAGTGACAGGCCTGCCTACACCTTTCCCTGGGAATTGATTCCAGTGCTTTGCTACTATAATTCAGGAAGTTCCTGACTGTGTTGATTCCTCCATGATACCGTATGAGCTTATTGCTTCTTATCTTGGACTCTTTCAGTTAGACTTGAAATTCATCATAGAAGATTGGGGTTTTTTTAGTGTTCTTTGCTTGATTTTTTTGTCTGTTTGTTTGTTTGTTTGTTTGTTTTTCATGTAAGAAAATTACATGAGAACTGTGGGACTGCTAGTCTTTTACACGTTGGTACATGACAGGACGGTTCAGTTTTAAGGTGAGAGGAAGCACCCCTGGACTGGGTGTGGGATGAATAAAATCCAGATTTGCTTTGCTGTGTCCCTGGAAAGGGAGGAGGACTCCCATGTTCATTAACAGCTGGTGATTGCTTCCCTAACATCCAGTAGTACAAAATAAGTAGCATTTTTATCTTGAGGAGTGATGTTCTGATGAGTTCTGCTTCCCTTACAAGCTGTTTAAGCACAAATAAAAGAGTAGGGCCTGTAGTGAATACTTGAAATCCTCCGTGGGCACCACAACAATGGATAGAGCACATTGGCACTACTGACAAGGACTTGATACATTAACTGAGTCAATGAACAATAAAGATATTCTTATTTGAAACACAAGTCTGTCTACAAGTGACCCCTCAATAGTCTTTAAAAGAAAGAATCCTTTATGAAGCTGTCATCGTTCAGGGAATCAATACTCAAAGATCAGAGCTGCCAACCTCTAGAAACGCCCTCTAAAGAATTAAATTGGTGACTGTGAGGGTAGGATTTTATCTTCTGCTCTATGTGTGTGGTAAATTGTTCTGCTTAGGTACACAAGCTTTAAAAATCTAATTAAATGCTACAGTCAACAAAGACTTGGGACAGGGATGGGTGTTGACCCTTCTTTAAAAGAAATGTTAAGACAGGGATTGTTCACTAGAGGGGAGTTTCAAAGACAATAAATTAACATCTTTGTATTAACCTCACAGTCTGGCATTTTTCATGGAAGCAGGTCTGAAATCTGATGTAAGAGCTGAGATTGCTTTTCAGAAAGATGCTACACCTTTTGTGTGTAAGTACTAGTTCTCTGACACATTCTATTATTCTTTATTTTTAAAATATTTTACTCTTTTGAAAATTAATTTTGAGCACTAGCTATGTAAATAGCTTGCCACATTTGAGAGGGCTGTGAGGAACAAGCAAATCTGCTTGAAGGCAGGAATGATAAGCTAAATCTGTTGCAATGAAGAATTATGCTCTGATTAATGAAAGTGTATCTATTCAGGATGTGTTTTGGGAATCATCAAAATTTAAGTTTGAATGTATTAAACCAGTGCAGTCACATTTGAGGTGGACCTGTGTTAGAGAGATATTGCTTGTTTTGGTCACATTTTCCTACTCTTCTCTTTGGTTACTGTTCATTATTCCTTTCAGTGATAGCTCATGTACTGTTTTTTGCTAGTTCCAAACCACTCTATTTGTAGCTTGGCTCCCTCCTTTCCAGTGGGTCGAGATGGTGTTTTCCAGGAGGAGCCTGCCTGATAGCTCCAGGATTTTCTCTTGACTGTTCCTGTTGTTATTTCTTGTCTTCAAGTACTATGGCAGCATTTCCATATCCCAGACTGTTGGGACTCCACCGTGCTGGGCCTTTTACATGCAAGCAGAGCAGGGAGGAGAGGAATCCTGCCTTGGGAAGTTTAAATGAAATACAGACGGAAAGCCTGGCAAAGAACATAATGGCATAAATTTGTACTCGGTACAACACTGGGACAACGTTGTGAACAGTAGTGGTAGTTACTGAGAGTGTCAATAGATTTGGAACTATCCTGACTGATCATGATTTTGTTCTGGTTTCTTCATAAAGTTGGTGAAGTTCCGGATTTCACTGCCTGTTTGCTAGCAGCCCTGCTCCTGTTCTGTATCAATCCCAGTCGCTTCATGGGTAGCTGATAGCTACTAATTGCTACAGTTGTTTGGATCACTTGAGGATCTTAAAG
This sequence comes from Ifrita kowaldi, assembly GCA_013398055.1. Classification (NCBI taxonomy): domain Eukaryota; kingdom Metazoa; phylum Chordata; class Aves; order Passeriformes; family Cinclosomatidae; genus Ifrita; species Ifrita kowaldi. The sequence continues at coordinate 123,780 of VZRS01009169.1, read as the reverse complement.
GAGTTGTGTGCTCCTGGAGATGATTTAAAACCAACAAAGTAAAACATTAACCAAATTAAACTCAACAAAGATAAAAACAGTGACGGAGAGAGAGGCTGCTCAGCAGGGCATCTTGATTTGCGTGTGTGTTATTAGTGCGTGCCTAATTACTTGTGCCCTTAACTTTGTCCTTAACTTGAGAAAATCACAATAGCTACAAGAGGATTGCTAGCAACAAAGAAAGTTCACATTTCATCCTGAGTCCCTGCAAAACGTTGCTTTTGAAAGGAGAGTGAAGAAACAAAACCCTAACATATTTTAGGCAAAAAGGATGAGAACAGTCTCTCTCTCCAGCTGTAAAGAATAAATACATATATATTTATAGATTCTGAGCAGAACATACAAGAAATTTTAGCAGAAAGCTCGGCAGTCTGCTATGGCTTATACAGCAAATCCCTGACTGGTGCTGCACTAAGGATATTGGCACACATTTGCATGTGTGAAAGTTGAATTTTTTAAAGTGATGTCCATAGCAGCTTGCTTATGAAGGTAAAAGTAACTTTTGGGGGAAAAAGTAAGACAACATAGGTGAGAAGATGGAGAAGGAGAGAGGAAACTTAGCCCTCCTAGTGAAGGATTATTTAGCAATCTCCAGCCACTTGGCTTTACTCTCAGCGGTCAAAGGATCATTCCTGTTCAAATTTTAATGAAAGAAGCATAGTTTGATGCTTTTCCTCCTTCTGAGACTGTGGATGAATGTGACTGTTGCTACTGAAAATACCTTGAGGTGCTGAAATGAGTTCTATCAAGTGTTGTTTTACGTCTGGTAATATTCACCAGAAGAGGATCTGAATTTCAATGCATTTTTAGAAGACTTGTTGATCAATTTGCTCTAACACTGCCTCCAGAATCTGATGATAGATCAGTACAAATATGGGCAAGAGGATGCTATGGCAGATGCAAGTAGAGATGACTATATTTGTAATTTTGAATCTGGTCTTTAGTGGCATTCATAAGCAAGGACCTAAGCTTCTGAAAAGATATTTTGGATAATATTAAGAAGATTTTCTACTGTGGCCATAAGAAAATTATTGGGGAGGGAGGAAATTTTTTGACATGTTTAACCCATTGAGTGAAAGGTCAAACTGAATAGATTTAATACATGCCTTGAGACATAAAGCTTCTGTGTTTTGAAGGATGGAAAGAGTTTGTTGCTTTTTTGGGGGTTTTTTTTTGCAGAGGAACAAATTCTGCCTAGTTTCAAACACTAAAGGAAATTCAGTTGAGTGAATTTCAGTGAAATTCTGATCTCCTGAGAAGCAAAAAGGGAGCCTTAAGAACAGAGAAAACAAGCCAAGCACTTTGGATGTAGCCTTGAAAACAAAGTTGAAAACAAAGAATGAAAGAATGACATTATTTGCACTCAAGAAAGGTCACAGTCTGTAAAGCACTGAAGAATCCTGTATTTTAATACAAAAATGTGTGGTTTAAAGTGATGTTTGTCTTGAAGTATTTTATGCTTGAACTGGGGCAGCATGAAACACAGGTGTCTTTCAAAAGGAAACTTGCAGCTGACAAACAAAAATTGATATTTAAGTTCCCCAACATTCAAGCCACTTTCTCAGAGCATGTGAAACCTTATCATGCCTGCTGAGCATCAGTAATGCACACTCTGTAAGTCCCTGGGGAGTCCCTCACATTTCTACAAATAGGGGCTGAACAAGGAGAGAAGTTGTACAGGGTCCAAGAAGAATGAGGAGAACCTCATAAAAACAATTTGAGTTTGAAGCCTGTCTGCCTTGGAGGAGGAGGAACGACGCTGAACCTGAAATGTATTTATAAAAGCTGTTCAGAAAAAAAAGTCCTCCAAAGTAACAAATTAATTTAGAGCTATCAGAATTGTAGTGAAAATTGGGATGTATTTCCCATAAATCCACAGGCTACAAATATTCTGATCAGCTCTCTCAGTAGTTAAAAAAATAAGGTCCCATTATATCTTTCTATTAGGCATTGAAGATGATGCCATATGTTAGGATCTATGTAATTTATCTAAGATTTGCAATGAAGACATTTCATCAGAGATTTGGAGATGGACTCTTGTGGTCTATGTCTTCCTCAATTGCCTGAAGCAGTGTACAACTTCTGATGCAGTGCATGCCTGCTAAATGACTAGCCAGACTGTTAATTGCTCTCACTTATTGCCATAGGCTGATGGCTCTGTGCTATGTTAAGAAGATAAATATGTGGAACCTGTCTATTGCCTTACTCTTTCATCAGCCCAACGAAACCATAAAATGCAACCTTTTTAAGGTATAACTGTGTTTTCTACCATGGAGGGACAAGGGATCTGAAAGAAGACAAATGAGTGGTGAAGGAAAGCGCGGGGCCCAGTTTAGTGGCCCAGAAGGTCATGTTGGCTGGAGAACCACACATTTCCTGGAAGTTAGGATAAGAGTGTTTCTCTATTCCTAGTCTCTGCAGGACTGTGCTCTGATCTGGGGTCTGTGCTTGACTAAAGATGTAGGAATACAATGCACTATATAAACAAGTTAATCTACATGAATTTTGAATGAACCCAGTCTCGAGGCTTTCTGACTCCATCAATCAGCTTTCCCAACCTGCCTCCTCCAGGAACTGGTGCACTCTGCAGCAGTGCTATAACATGTTGCTGTTTGGCATGAGAAGGAAAAATCTTGGATCAATTTTGCAAATGACTGAATTCTAAAAAACATCATAAAATGTAGTTCATAGAAACAAAGTAACAATGGAAAGTCAAACCCAAGAACAGAGAGAACAGAGTCCTAGAGGCTCTGATGTGTCATTGATGCAAATGATTAGAAGATCCAAGGCTTAAGGAAATTAAAATGTCATGCTTCAGTTCAGTTGTAGCACTTAAAGGTGTGTTTATTTCCCACTATTTATTCATGCAATCTTTAATATGCTAGCAAATGTCAAGGTAAGTGTTATTCTTGTTCATTAAAACATTTTTTTGGATCAATGCTTTAATGATGTGCAAGGAGAAAACAGTCTTCTCCATTATTTTCTATTTTGACAGACAAATTATCTTGCCTATACCTTCAAAGAGATCCAGTGATAACAGAAACATCTCTTTTACCATATACTCTAAATATTCATTAGAAGATCTGAGCAGTCAGTGATTGCTCATGAGACAAACCCTTATTAGAGCAATAATTACAGTGGGAAACACAAGATACACAAGCGCTTCTTAGTTTACTTCATCTGTCTTTCCAAAATGTTGCACTCAGACCCTGATAGCTCTGTGGCAGACCCTCTTCATTATTTTCATTTTCTTTAATAGTTGAGTGAAGACCAGGTCCTTCATAAGATAAATCACTGCTTTGATATCTTCTTTCCAAGTTACAAAGTCCACACCAAAGTAACTTGTTTTTTCAGTTAGGTCTCAGTTTGGCTAGCAAAAATTATATTTTGGCAGAAAATACCAAATAAACCATCCCAAGCTTCCCAAGAAAACAATCAATTTTACTGGTTTTCACAAAGCTTTTGATGTCAATTAAAGTGCATGAAGACTTGCTTCATTTAGCAATCCTCATTAATAACCCTGGTATCAAGTTTTGAAGACTTGCAAGTAGTTTTCTTGAAGTAAACTATTTGTATGCAATTAATTGGGACTTTTGGATCATCTGTCTAGTAGTCAACTGAGCCACCTATGAAATATTTATTTATATCTCACTATATATCACCATCACTTGGAAGAATTATCAGAACTGTTTAGACAAAGCTTTTGCTTACGTAACACCAGTCATGAATGAAATATCCTCTTACAACTGTTTTGATTTGCCAAAGTCAAAGCAGTTACTGTAACAAAAAGTAAGTGAAGGAACGAGGTCTCTGGCTCATTGTATGATTATTGGTTTTTTGGAGGGGGAAAAAAAAAGGAAGAAAAGTCTGTGATTCATTGATTCATAAATCAAAGTTGGATAGAAGTAAACTTCTTAAATGTTGAACTATTCCTCCTTTTTTTTTTCCCCCCTAAAAAACATGCCAGAAAACAAGACAAAAAGTAAATAAGGGGTCTACTTTTAAATTAAATTATGCTTAATATTTGAGGCCTTATCTAAATGCTACTAAATTTCACAGAATTTCCTGGTGGACCTCTGTGGGCTGCAGAGAGACAGCCTGCCTCACCATTGACTGCACCACAGGCTTCAGGGGAATGTGTCACATACGGTCACTCCTCTCTGGCTGCAGTTGCCACTGTGCAGGGTGCATGAAAGTTTATAAAAAATATGATAGCAACATCTATTTTTAAGCTTCCTGGCAAGAGAAATATTTGGAGGAAAAGAAGTCTAAGGACAGTAATTTGAGTTCAGCTGTACTCAGGAAGCTAGAAACTTTGTTAAATACAAAAATTTCAAATGGCCAAGCATCATGATCATCTCAAACTAGTCCTCATTTCTTGAAGTCAGACTCCTTTCTTGCATTTTAATTAATTATTTACCATAACAACATCTATGTTCCACTCTCTTTAATAAATCAGACATTTTTCCCTCTAATTTACAACTAACTTCATCTATGGTATTATATTTTTTCCCTTCTTTCCAGCCCTATCTCTAATTCACCTCTCTCTTCCCTGGATCAAGTGAGGTATCTCTTTTGTTTCAGAGCTGGAGTTTTGAAAATTATTCCATGGATATGGACATTGAGCTCTATTGAGATATATTAGCTATTCTAAGCAGGTGGTTGTGAAATTTTAGCTCTGATCTATGAGTATTATTGCATTATAATATGGACAAAGCTTTTTTTAGATATATTGGATTTATTGTGTATAATTCATTGTAAACCTCAGTTCAGATCTCAAAAGCTAATGAGTTGTCAGATTAAATATTGTAAGTTATTACTGAAGGATTAGATAACAAAGCACAGAACATCACTGTGCCATTGTCTAAGGCTGTGTTATGTCTTGAATGCTGAACACACTTCTGGCCATCTCATCCCAAAGGATTTAACAGCATGAGTAAAAGTACAGAGAAGGGCAAAAAGGCAGATAAAAAAAAATGGAACGGCTTACATAGACCAAATGCTGAGTAGAAAATAGAAAAGAATTTTAGAGTATATGGTAAGAATCCATGAACTATAATAGGAACAATGTACACAGAATGTGTATTCACTATCTTACAACACAATAACTAGGAACCACTGCAATCAAAAGGTAACCAGATTAAGCAAACAAAGATTAACTTTTCACCACAGAGACTGATTCAATTGTGGATTCATTGGTGCAGCATGTCTGGAGGACAAAGCAAAAAAGGCATTTGAAAGGAGAGAAAGAAATTCATGGAACAAAACTCTTCAGAATGCATTTGCACTTGACTCTTGTGACACAGGTAAAGTTTCACTCCCAAAAGTTGCTTTATCTCTGGTAGGGAAATACTTTCTGGAGTATCTGGAGTTTTTTTCCTTTTCCTCAGTGCTGGAACAAAACAAAGACAAGCATGGGACTCAACTAAGGTCAACAGCAAATTTAATGAGGCTGCAGTGATAACACAGACCAAAAGTAAAAATGTTTTCTCAAAGATGTCTTTATTAAGTTTTTAATGCAGATCAATCTTTCTTTAAAAAAACAAAACAACACAGAAAACCACAAACAAAACAAAACATAAAGCCACCAAAAAACTGACAAAAAAACCCTACCAAGAAACAACCAAGTTTTTGAAGCATCAGCTCACTTAATCTTTAAAATGAAATCTGAAACTGACTTTTTTATAATGTGACTTTGGCTGCATGCTCAGATCACCAAGCTTTTCCAGCATTTTTCATACTGCAATCCATATTGATTTCTCTCTGGCTTTCATAAGGTCGCTAAAAGTGAGTATCACAATATCATAGCCTCCATGCATTATTCAGCATTTGTTGACACAAAAGGCAGCTAAATAAAGGCAATTTGATTGCTTTTAAAAGAAATTCACAGAGACCTTATTTATAGACTTGGTGGATAAAACTCCCATTCTATTTGTCTTAGATTAAGAAAAAATAAAGGGAAGATTATTTTAAAACAGTTTATCTGCTTAAAATATTGCACTTGCACCATAGTCTTTTCTGCTGTTTCCCAAATCCTTTCTTGAAGATTATTTTCTGACTTGAGGAAAGATCTTTCATATTCATCAGTCTAGCACAAAAAGAACAAAATGATCCATACTGTTTCATGGAGATTTGACTGATGAGGGGGATTCCTTCCTTAAATAGCTATTATAAATGACAAAATCCTGAAAAAAAAATTTCCCTTTCAGAACAAAGAAAGGAACAACCTGAGAACCTGTTCATTGACTAGAACAATTCCTCCATGCTGTAAATCAAACAATGAAATTATTCTGCTCTAAATCCTTGAGTAATTTGGTCCTCTTTCATCTGCACCTCTACTGCTAATTAAACTGTTTCAGTTGGACACTGAAGGCCTCTACTTCTAGAAAATATTAGTCTCAAAATTGAATCTCCATATAAATGGCCTGTTGAGGATCACAAAAACCCTGAGCTGCCAGACTGCTCTGAGGAATTACATGCAGCACGTGCTACTTACAGCAACCCAAACACACAAGTGCATTCTCACCCTTTAATATCACGGGCAGTCAGGTTCCAGCAGCCACAATCATGCCTGCAGTTATCATTCATTACTGAAACAGCTTATGCTTTCAAACAGAGGGAGGCATGGCAACAGAAACATAGTGCACTTAAAAATGTTTCATTAGAGACTCATTAAGTTTTCTGAATTAACACCACAAATAGTTCTAAAAGGTCTACGATTTGGAAGATTATCAAATTTGAGCAAGAGGCCCTAATCAAAATCATCTAGAGGTTGGTCCTGTTCTAATACTGGAAAGAATCCCTGTAAAAAGGCAGTAATATTGCAAAATATAAAGATATAGTGGGAAAGCGCTGATTTCCCATGCTCCCTCCCACAGAAATCTTGAGTCTTGTTTTACTTTATGATGCTAAGCCTTTAGTACAGTAGAACTGTTTTTTCCCCTTCAAATTTGTTTTTTCAGTTCTCATTTTGAACTCTGGCTAAAAGAAGCTTGAAAAATTGACAGTATCCTGCAGTGTAGTTTCAAGGAAACAGATGTTTTTATTTTCCTGAAACCTGTGAAATAAGACAATTTTTGGTGCCCTTGGAAGCGAAGCTGAGCACTCCATTCCTCAATATTTATTTTTTTATCTTATGATTTCTTTCTGACCAATATAAACTTGCTATTGCTTGGGCCCCTTGGGATTTCTGATTAAGGCAAACTCGTATGCAAAAATCAATCTTTCAATGGCAAGCTTTGTTAATCTTCCAAATCCAATTTCCATTACTCACATTCCAAGGGTTATTGATTATATGTCAAAATTCTCAAGTCATCTGTAGGGCTAACTGAATTACTCTGTGTCTAATAATTTAATTGTTTCAAAAACAGATGTGCCACTTCCATTGAATGCTAAAATTTTGTTGGAAATATCTCAGGAAATGGCAGCAGACACTCACATAATTATTCAAAAGCATTTAATTACCTAAACTTTCACATGGAACTGCAGTGAGATGGTGAGCATGAAGGGCTGACAGGGTGAGCAGACTGCATCATATAAGTGACCCAAGTAAGGTGCTGTTTCTGCAGCTTTGCCACAGGAAACTTTCAGTTCCAGTCAGCTTTTGGGGTGAGCAACAGATATTTTCTCATGAAGGAAGTTTACCATAGCTCTAAGTGAAGTTAGGTTGTATTTAAATGGATACGAATGGCAGAAATACAGAGAAAATGAGAGGGGGAAATGGCTTGTGTGTAATTATATAAGCAAAAATATTGGAATAGAATCCCTTTCTATTTATCAGGAAGGGATGGAGGGACTCATGAGCTGTCTATTGGATGTCAAAACTGCCTATAAGTTAATCAAGGACCTGTAATTCTTTATACATAACCAAAAGTATTATTTGAATTAATTAATTTAAATTAATTAAACTTAGACTTATTAAAATCATTGAAGTCAGTGGCATCATTCACGTATGTTAGCAGAGCTTATTCAGGGAATGAGAAGAATGAGGGAGAGCATGCACCTGTGTGCGTCAAGCAATGATGTAAAGATACTTTATGGTCTTCTTCCTAGTGCAGGGTGGCCCTGGTGAAAAACTGGGTGCTAAGGAACCACAGAAATCCTCTCAGCACTATTGTGGAGGGCATTGCATTTGAACCACCAAAACAAGAAGATCAGGTTAAAGGTATTTTTATGAGCAGCTGAAAGGTAAAGCACAGTCCAGGACCTGCTGCTGGCAAGGGTTTTTGACACCCACACTTCTGCAGGGAATGGAGCACATCAACACTCAGATAATTTTTATACAGAAGGCAGACAAACTCTTAGAGGAAGGCTCTGTAGGTTTCATTCTAATCAAGTGGTAATAACCCATTGAGGACATCAGGGGAGAAGATAATTTGTCTGAGAGTATCCACAGAGAATGCACAGGGTTCACCACAGAGGAAATTGGAAAGAGGAATGGCAAGGCCCAGTTCTATTATCTTCAGTTACTCAGTAGGTGAGACTTCCCTAGTAGCTTCTGCCTGAAAAAAATACATGTTGTAATTTATTTTGACCGTAGGAAACCTTCTGATATTTTCTCACATTGCTTTCTCAAAAGCAAGATAAGGAAGAGTTTTCTGATGAAAATACTACAAGGTGGATGCAGAGGTGATTGAAAAAAACTTACTTTCTCTTTGGAAAGCTATCAAGGACTCTGCTGTTCTTTAAAAAGTATAGGAATTAAATTGCAGGAAAGGAGGCTGAAATTTCAGTCCGGAAAAGTTTGTGGCAGTAAGGATTGTGAAGCACTAGAAGAGCTTACACAGAGAAGAGATGGAGTGTTGTTTACTGTTAAAAGACCTTAAGAATTGTGTAGAGAAACATATCGGAAATTATTTGGGTAAAGGCAATGTCACTGTGGTTTACCAGAAGGAACAGAATGAGCACTCAAGGTGTTTTCTGAGCCTATAGTTTCATGATCCACCGATTTTTCCAGGACATACCATAGTCTGTTATTAGGTGCTTTTCCCACGTTTCTCAACCATGAAATTTGGGGTTTTGTACTTTGAGAGCATTTTTACACATGCACAACACGAATTGTTCTAAACATTCTTGTTTTCAGATATCTTTTGAATGTGTGCAAAACAAGAACATGAGACAAAAACATCCAAAATACTAAACTGTAAACAGAATATGCAATTGATTGTCTCAGTCAGAGAGGGTTCAGAATTCATAACCCTGTTCAATAATTCACAAATCAATTAAAATAACATTATTATTCTCTCTTTCCACTTAGCAGTAACGATGTGTAAAGGTCACTTGCCATCTAGTTAGGGAAAAGGCAGCAATTAACATCAGAGTAAAACCAGAATATTCATTTTCTGTTACACAATGTAAGCGTGACATGATTTTCTACTTGGATGGAGCCCTCAGCTATAGCAGGGCTGAATTTTCACCTCACAGAGAAATTAAGGAAGAATTCTTAAAATGTTGCACTGACACTAGGAATGTTGTACTTGTAAAAAAACTGGGAGCCAAAGATGTCTGAAATGATTGGAAGCCTGATTCCTGTTACCTTAAATGTCAGCAAAAAGACTTTTAAGAATAGTTCTGAAATATGAAAGGAGATACTTTTCTACCTGGTACACTTGGGCCCCTGTACGTGGGAATTCATGTCAGAACTGTGCCAGGAATTGAAGAATTAATGCTTTGCTTCTAGAATGGATCGTCTTCATTTTATTTATTTTATTATTATTTCTTCTATTTTTTAAAACTTTTATTTATTTCATTTTTTTCCTTTTTTACTTTTATTTATTCTATTTTTATTTATTTTATTTTATTATTCATTTACTATTTAGTATTTNNNNTTACCTTGGGTTTTTATATTTAAATTGAATTTAATTTTTTATTTTTAATTTCAATTTTATATTTAAATTTGTTCCTTTTTAATTTATTTTATAAAATTTATTTTATAAATTTTATTTACTTATTTTTGTTTATTTTATTTTAATTATTTAATTTTTTTGGGTTTTTATTTCTTGTTTTTATTTTTTAATCTTTAATTTTTATTTTTTCTTTTATTAGTTTTATTTTTAATTTACTATTAATTTTTCACATATTTTTTATTCTTTACATTTTATGCTATTTTATTTTACTTTCCACCAATTAGGATTTCCCACTGAAATGTCTCTTGCTCTTTTCTCTCTGGCCTTACAAGCTGCAGGCTGTGGATGTGAAGGCTGAATGCCCTCAGAACCAGCCTGGTCTTGCTGTGGTGCGTGGAGCCACCTTTAGATTGACAAATCCCACAAGTGTCCTTGGACACCCTGGGGTTGGTGTGACTGCGCTGCATTCCCACCGGAGCAAGTGAGATTCACCTCCTGTGCTGGCTGGGAGTCCTGACACCTCTGCATTCTGCTGCCTCTCTGTTACCGTGCTTCGTTTCCCAGGCATCACTTGAAGATTTTCAGCAGTTTCTGACAAGTTTATACCAAGTATTCAGTGGCTTTTTGTGGCTCCAGATAAATCTCAGAAAATAATGAGAGGAAAAGCTATTTTTTTTTCCCCAGTTATAAATGTTCTTTTCGACAGACCATAATATTAATGTTTATGCTTTGAAATGTCATAAAGTTGCTAATGCTGCATAGGAAGAAAGGGATAAATCTGATCTTTGTCTGCTAAAAGTGTGTCATTTAGGTAGTGTCACTTTCAGTCTTCCATCTTTCTGGTTTCAGTTTACTACCACAAAATGTTTTGAAAGCTGTTAACCAATTTGTATTGATACATTTCGCCTCAAGGATACTAAGTTCATTCTTATTGTAAGGAAATAAGGCAGGGGAATAAAGGCTAATATTTATTAATACTGTCTGCAAGACACAGAGACATGACCTCAGCTTTATTTACTTGTGCTAAGGAAACCACGTGGGTAAATTCATGGAAAAGACCACCAAAAACTTGGCTTTGTGTTCTATTGGAATGTCTTAGGAAGATTCCAGTCCCTATGAAACTGCAAAATGTTGTGTTTTTTTCAATCCTTATTATGTCCTGGGCATAAAATATAATTTGTGCTTCTTTCCCCCCTCACTGTAAGAAAGCAAACACGAAGAATCAGATGTCAAACAAGAGTTTTCTCATTCAACTTTGATGAGACTTCTTTCAAAAGCAAACCAGCAAATGCTTCCTATATGAACTCCATAATTTTCCAAATACAGGGTTTTGAGACACTAAACTATTTTGAAAATGTAGTGTCATGTTTGTCTCTTTCTTTTCTAGTGACACATTTAACAAATGTTAAGCATTTCTGTCATTCTCATGTTAGCATATGAAGTGTGAAAATTAATTTTACTTGCTAATTGAAAGGCAATTGGTTTGGGGGTAGCAACTGTCACTCCATCAGGGAGAAAAAAACACAAACTCTATGTCTTCTGTTAGCCTGCAGGAAGAGGTAGCACGGATGTTGTCTGGAAAAATCCATCTGTAAATTAGTTGAAAAGGACACATAAGATGAGTCTTATGAACCCACCAGTTGAATTTGATGAAGGAGCAATGTATACTTCTAAAAATATTCCTCTTCTAGAAAGAGATTAATGATTCTACTAATGTACAATGCTATTGCAGAAAATAACCTTAAGAGCTAACTAGAACCCACAGTGGGACCTCCACAGAGAGTGAACAGTGTTGCTAAACCAAGATCTGTCCTTTCCTTACCTACTACTGAAAGAAATCGGTGCATAAAGTGTGAGGAAAAGTGAGTGCATCAAGAATAGTTTAAAGTTTTTCTGCAATCAGTGCCTAACACATCATACTTGGTGCACTACTGAGATGTCAGTTCTTTTGATTAGTTCACAAAATTTGTCTCAGTTGTGCACTGTTAACTTCCTGGAAAACACAATGGCTGGCTGTCACATAGCTTCACCCACTGAGATCGGAAGAGCTACTCTGCTTTTTGTCTCCAGACAAATTTTCATAGCCCTCCTCTTGTAGTGGTCGCAAAAATATCATCAGGGTTGTAGGTGGGCTGAAACTATTTTCTACTACAACACCCTGATCTCTTTTACTGTTTACTTGCTGCTTCTTCTTCTCCATCTTATATTTACGCTGTAAATGATGTGGTTTAAAGATCACCTTTCTATTCTGCATTTTCACATCACCGAGCAGCAGTCTGGACCCAAAGTAGGAGTAATACAAAATGTTGTAATAAATCATTTACTATATGTTTTAGGCTGTTGGAAGGTCCATCTCTCGGTAAATTATATGGGAGAAGATGACAGAGATGAGAGGCAAAGAGGAAGCTCTAGGAAATGGATATAAAAACTTTTTAGATTGTTTTCTCTGAGCTTTAAACAGTGTATAAATGATTAAAATGTACAGGACAGGACGAATAAAGTCAGGTCTTTTAGAGAGATTAACATACAGTGATGGAGAGCACAGACCAAATTTCACTGAAGGCACAGGGCCATCTTCCTGTTATCTATGTTTGGCTCTAGGTCTAATTTTCTTAGCTCCAACAGAAAACCACCTCAATATGATTCATCATGTGTATTCTGGGTGAATGTATGTTCTAAGCTGAACATTTGTGTCTAAAGGTTGTATTATTTTCCCGAACCAAAATCCTGAGGAGGAGGGATCCTGTCCTCATCATAGTAAATGGTGGTTTTAAAATTTAATCCACTTGGGCTCATGTTTTGCCATTAGTATCTTCATAATTCCCTGGATTTTATTTTGTTTGTCTTTAATGGCCACTGGCATCCAACTTTACTATACAAGGGAAGCTCCTCTCCTGATTTTTCTTTTCTTTCTTTTTTTTAATTTTTTTAAAATGATCTGTTTATTTCATGGTGGCTTCAGCTTAGGCTGGGTTCAGTGGCAGTCCTACCCACTCAGCAGTTCTGAAAATCAGCCCAGGGTTTTTGTCTCCTTTTTCTATCTATACAAATAAATGTTAATTATTTTGCTATGAGTAATAACATGGTACTAAGAATAAAAGCTTTATTGGTCATTGTACATGAATTATAAAGGCTTTGCAGAGACACTAAATTCAATTATATGTCCAAAACTAAACAGAAATTAAGATCTTTCAACTAAATTATAAGAGCATTACTGGAATACAGAACTATTGGGTTATTTTGCTACACCTAATAATGAAAAGCAGGAGACAACAGCAGGCAGAGTTAACAAAATGATCACAAAGGAAAAGTGTATAAATATGTATTCATATGTCTCTATATATTTAATATTTCATAAAAATAATGAACCTTGACATAAAAGTACTCAAAATAAATTTATTTGCAAAATAATATACTGGATTGATTATGCATTCCTTGGTATCATTAACAACATTTTAGATTAAATACTGGTTGATGTGTCTAAGTTTTAAGGGGAAACTTTCTGTTTACAAAATTAACATACAGAAAATACATTACCTGGAAGGTGAATAAATTCACCATTTCTAACCTTCCTCTTTACATGCAAATCCTTGCTGTTTTCATGATATTTATTACGGAAAGTATTAAAAGAATACTTATCCACTCTTATCAATGTAATTAAAACATTGCATTGCTTACAGAATAAAAACCATAGTGTATATTTATAAGGTTCATAAACTCACAGACAGCCTAATAACTTATTAGCAATCTGCTTGGTTTTTTACACAACTGATTAGAAGATTTTATCAGGGATTGACCTGGTGAAATATCCTTTGAACTTTTCATAAACACAAAAACTTTGCCAGGAAAAAATACACCTGAAATAGGCACAGGAAATATTAGGTGAGAGGGAATTCAGAGCCATGGGGACAAAAATGACTTCATGAGACAAGAACAGAATCCAAAATTCCTGACTGCTCCCTCCAAAGTGCTGTCCATTAAATTGCATTAGTGTAATTGCATAACTCTCAGGTCTTGAACCTTCTGTTATTTCAGTTCTGTGTCCAGTACAATAAATGCTGCCTTTTTAAAAGTACTTGTAGTCAAAATGCAATTTTGTGGGGCTTTTTATTGAAGGAGAGGTTGTTTAACAGAAAAAAGAAAAATTAAAAAATGTATAGGTCACTAAGTAACAGGAGACATCAAAACCATCAAAAGGGCATTTTTTCCAATCTGATAGAATATGCTCATCTTTTCCAAGCAGGTGAGTTTTTCTGAGCAATTAGGAAGGTGTGATCTTAAATCTAAGTAGCTTTTCTGAGGTGTAGGCAAAGGGTGGTACAGTTGTCATATAAGAAGCCACTAATGCCACTTAACAAATCTCAAGATAAATTTCAGCACACAGAAGTTTGTTTGAGGACATTGGGAATAATCTAATCTCCTCTTTCAAACTTAATTTAGTTTTAAGAGGAGGTTTTTTTACACTTTTGCTGTGTCCCTGCCACAGTTACATGCTGAAACTATTGCACATCACATCAGATTAAGGCCAGTTAGCGAAAGACTAAATTTGTAGGTAGCCTTTAAAGAAAAACTTATGTGCGTGCTCATACATACATACCTATGCAGAGAGAGAGAGAAATCGAGAAGCCTTTCCTGCTCACAAAAATGAAGCTGAAATAGATTTGCTTTTTTGAAGTTTGTGTCACTTGAGAGTTAAAGGCAGGTACACATGGGGAGAAGGAGCTTTTCAATTTTATACTGCAAAGCACCTAGCCCTCCAAGGAAATATGAGGAGAACACAGCAACTAATTGAATCTATCAGGCAGTTTTGATAAAGTAGGATGTGATTAGCAAGCTGGAACTTAGCCAGAGCATCCTGGTCCACATTTTCACTCCTCTCAGCCTTCATTCTCTCAAAGTGCCTGACTGTAATCTACCCCTATACAGCTGTAATGTTTAACTCAGCTTTTCATTCCACTGAAAATAATTACATATGGAGAACACCTGTTAATTGACTGTGCTAATTTAAAAAGGGAAAAAATTCCAATTTAACTCTGAAATGTGTTCCCATTAAAATGATATTACAAGTTTTAATTAATATCTTGATTTAATACTGTTATTCATAGTTCTATTACAGTCACTGAGATCAGATCTTCGTTGTGATATTGCTATTTTGACACAGAGAAAATATGACTTGTTAGGTATGGTACTTCTCTTTCTAAGACTCATGTATTTCAGAGTTCAGATAATTGAAACCCCTGGCATGAATAAACTGGTGGGAAAAGCAGTCCCTGTTTGCAGCTGGTAAGGTGCAAATTTATCTTGGCGACAACTGCAAATAACCTGTCCAAGAGAGTTTACAAACAGAACTAAATGCAAACATTAATAGCATTATTTATTCAGACAATGACACCTGCAGTGTGACTTCACTCAGCAGTGACTCATCTGCAGCACTTGGCTTATGAACAAGTAGGTGAAATAGAAATTTTTATCAGAGTAAATCTTTTGACTATAATGTATATTTTTATGACAGAGGTACTATTCGTGACTTCAGCACAGCTATAGACAAGCAGAGTCAGGATCTTTTTCCTCCCATACACCTTCACTTATATGAACAGCCTCCTTGATTTCCAAAGAACCCCTCCAAAAACCAGTGATGGAAGCAAGGACTGGACTCTGGTTCTTAAAACCCTAACCTTGCTGTCTTCACATATGAGAATACCTCACTTCTCATCCCCTAGAGCGCAGACAGAGCCTTGCTGGTGTTTCCCACATTGCCAGTGTTGGGCCAGAAAACAAATTCATGCACAAGGCCAGACGCTGTCCTAGAAAAGCTCACATGTTCCTGGATCTGTATGAATTAATTATCCACTCTGGAAAGCATCAAAACCAGCCAGAGCTGCATGGTAAGGCATGGAAAGAGTGTTTAGGACACTTCCAAGCAAAACCCAAGCAGATTGGAAGCCTCCCCCGGCCCCTGAGGTGTTTAAAAGAGGGGCGGGTGCCCTGCACCGCTGCAGTGTCTGTTCCCAGGGTTCTGGAGGCAGCAGTCTCTCCTTGCTGTGTTCTTCCCAGGCACGCTTCATTTCCCGGTGTGCCACTGTGCACGGCCCACTGCCGCAGGGGTATTAAACCACCAGAAAAGACTCAATTTCCTTCTGTCAGGGCTTTCCATGCTGCTGACAAACAGCAGTCGACTGACATTTAAGTGGGAAAAGCTTGGCTTTGAAGCCTCAGACGATCCGTGCCCTATTGCTTCTTGCTCGCTGGCTTTGTTCACATAAGCCAGGCTGAAATGTGCTGCCAATCATAACAGAGGGGAAAAATCCTCTGCAGCACTGAGCCAGCTGGAGATGCTGTCCTGACCTGCTCTCAGAGGACATGAGCACTGAATCCAGCCCTGCTAGGAGAGGATGTTGACTCCTGGTTTTGTTCCCATGATTTCAAGAAGCTTAAATATAGTCTTCAGAAAAGGCTTCTTATTAAAAAAAAAAAGTAAATGTAGTGTTACCATCCAAACTTAGCTGAAAACAATGTAACCAAATAAAAATCATGTATTAAAAAGTGTTCCCAGTTTAGTCACTGTACTAACGATACGACTAAGCACACTAAACAACTTGTCTGGTTTCATTATTCTATTACTTTTTCCTGAGGAAAAAAAAATTTAAAAAAAAAAAAAAAAAGGAAGAAGTAGAAGAATTCCCTAATTTACCTAGGCCGCTCCAAAAATGGAGGAAATGAAAAATGTTAATTCAGGAGACAGCACCCAAATACTCTAGGAAAGGCAAATTTTGCTTGATTTCCTACCAGAGCTTAGGGTGGATCCAAAACGGGTATGATCTGCACACAAAGTCCTCCGACTGAAAATTAAAATCCAGAACACTCCTGATCCCAGAGGACTTCAGTCCTTTCATGTCTGAAGTTTTGTGACCTCTCTTAGTCACAAGAGTTATGTCCTTGGGTAAATCTCCCCTGGTACAGCCAAAGGCACCGGCAGCTTTTACTGATCACAGCAGAGTAATCTCGAACCACTGAAGGGATCCAGAAATTTCTCACCCTAAATGCCCTTGGATTTCATCCATGTAGGTGGAGGCATGCTCTGGTCAGGTCTCATCACAGCAAGTTTAAGGCACACCAACAGGACCAGGCCCTTGTGAAATTTAACACGAGGGCTTGAAAAGCATCAGTTAGACCTCAAAAGTTATAAAATACATTTAGCGTTCTTTTTATATCCTCTGCCTGATTTAGGCACCTTCAGGATTCATGTTTTCTAGCACATCTCCACAATGCAGTGCTCACAAGCTATGTTTACTTAAATGAGAGTGGAGGTCCAGGGCACCTGTATAATTTCACAACTAAAGCTGTGGAAAGCAGTCGTGAATTTGAATGAGGATTTCTTCATGGGTTTGCAAGGCAGATCCAATAAACTCAGGATGAATCTGCAGGGTTGGGTTTTTTCCTCTCAGAATGGCTGCTATGGTTATAGATTTCTCTAATAGAAAAACGGCTGTTTCCTGTTCATCACTTCCTCATCTAGGAGGAAAGATCCAAATAAACTCTAGCTCAGAGCAATTTCCACTCTGCAGCCTTCAAATGGGTACAGAGAACATAATGGAGGTATTTGTACACAGGATACTGAACTCTACATCCCTCTTCGCAGCAACACTGAAAATTAGCTTGAGAATAAGTATTTACCAGACCTGGGAAAAGAGATTTTGTTGGGTTTGGGGTTTTTTTTTTTTCAAGAGTTGAGAGAACCTTTACCTGTCTCTACACTTTTTTTTTGCTAATTGTTTCAGTCTGAGCCCCTTAATTCAACTCAGCCTGTCAGCTCTTCACAAACTGTTTCCATGCCAAATAGTAACTGCATTCTGCTTTAGGAGGACCCTAGAAATATGAATGTTCAGTCATCATCAACTTCTATTTTCTTACTTTTTTTTTTTTTTTTAATTTTTATTATTTGTTCAAACTTCGATGCATTGTCAAATTTTCTCTCTCTTT
Source organism: Ifrita kowaldi (assembly GCA_013398055.1). Taxonomy (NCBI): domain Eukaryota; kingdom Metazoa; phylum Chordata; class Aves; order Passeriformes; family Cinclosomatidae; genus Ifrita; species Ifrita kowaldi. Next base: position 105,916 of record VZRS01009169.1, on the reverse strand, counting down.
TCCACCTTTACTTAACACATTCAGCAAATTCACCTATGGCGTGTTTGATTTTATTTCCCCTTGGATCAGACTTCAAGAGGTCCCAAGATTTCATTTCATTAAACCTGTATCACAGAATGGAAAGTGCTTCTTTTATATAATTAACCATCTTACAGAGGCAAATGCTTCTTTTTTCTCTAGAGAAAAAGAAAATATGGTGAAGATGTGTGTTAGAACAGTCAGCTTTCCAAACATGAAAGCTTCTCCTGTTTGTTTGATGTCTCAATTCCTTGCTGGACTTTCTCAGATGAAATAGAGAAGGTTCTCATTATCACGTTGAGATGTCAGCTCTGAGAAAAGTGCTCTTGGGCTTCATGAAAAAATTCGAAGTGTCTAAACAGAGGGATTGACCCAAGAAAGTACCCCAGGGCCTGATTTGTGGTGATGTTCACAGATGCTTGGGAGGAGTTAGGAATCAGGGAGAGGGACCTGGGTGATTTTCCCCAGAGCAAGTTCTCTAAATATGGAGCTTCGCCCACTGTTCAAAGCCTGCGTGACTCCTTCCATCTGTGATTAATAATCATGGGTCTTTCTTGAGAGTACATAGCCCTTAATTAAAAATCAAACAGGGTCTGAGAACAAAATTATTCCTTTCTTCCTAACCCGAACAAGCAGAGGAGGAATAGTATTGGGAATAGCATTGGAACTGCAAGTTAAGACAATAATTCAGATGTCAAAGCACCTAAGAAAAGGATTGCCACATTTCATTGCTTCCCAGACCCTGATGAAATGTTAAGCAGTGCTATGCAGCTAGTCAGACTGGGCAATATCCAGCAGTTATGGCCCTCTCCTTGCTTCCAAAGCCCGATTTTTTTTCATTACAGCTGAAGAAACTGAACTAAACCCATTAGTTTAGCCTTTCCACATTTAGAAAGGAAATATTTGTGTCAAATTCTGAAGGTTAGAAAAAGACAGAGAAAAGCTGAAACACAAATATTAACTACCTTTTATTTGCCATGCAGCTCTAGAATTATGCAGGAAAAAAGATTTTATTTTCAAAAAGTCAGGATTTTTTTTTTCTGAAAATACTTTCAATTTTACTTTGTTCTCACTGTAATATTCTTTCAACTGCTATTATTTTCCATTAAGTATTTGCAGAAATATTTGAGGAGAAACTCATTTTTCTATTCTTACAAATATGCCCTTCCCTAGAGTATACTCTTTCATACATTTGAATTTTTCTATCTTCCCTTCTCCATTTTCATTTGTACTCTCTCGACATCATACCTTCTTTTTACATTTATGACTGCTGTATAATGAGGAAAGCAAGCACAGATTCGTGACAGTGAATGATTCAAACCCTCATGCATAAGAATCAAAAGTGACTGCATAAAACACAAATTTATATTTACAAAAACATTTCATATAAACTGTGTAGGGAGTCTGTGTGGTTTCTCAGAGACTTAAAGCAGCGCAGAAAGCCAAGGAGTAACATAGGTGATATTTGAGGGATTATTTTGCTGTTGCAGAGGGAAGTAGAAGACAACTTAGTTTGTGCAAAATGAGCTAGTATGCAGAGCTAATAGAAAAATAAATAGAAAAATAAATAATAAATGAAATCTTATTTCTCTCTTCCTAGCCAAAATATACTATGACTGAACAAATATATGGATCTGCTCTGTTAAATAATAAGGTGCCATTCTTTCCTGCAATAATTTTCAAGCTAATTATTTCAGCTTGAATACCCAACCCACAAACTTGTTAACCTAATTAGCATTTATGCTTACTCAACAAAAATATATTTAGCTTTTGTCCTTGAAATAATGTTTCTCTAATGCTAAGATATGTTTAGCAACCAATATACATCAAAATTTAAAAAAACAAACAAAACAAAATAGGAATTTCATTCCTTAACAAAGTAATAGAAATATTTTTATTGCCATGAACCACCCCCGAATTCAATTTTTTTTTTCTGAGTTCTGAGCAAACTCAGAAACAAATAAAACAACTTCAAAATAATTTATTGGAAATACTTCTTATGATTCTACAAGTATGTTAGCAGAGCAATAATAATAATAATAATAATAACAATAATAATAACAACAACAATAATAATAGCACTGTCCTCTAAACTGTGGATCCTATATTCTTTGACATAATTTATAGATCCAAACAATGAATCCAGAAAGTGTGATTACTGGATGTTTTAGGAAGTGTTTTTCCTTCCTCTTTGATGTCGCACTTAGGACTAAACCAGCTGCTAATACTGCTACCTGGAGTGTTGAAGAGGTTTTATAGTATTAGTGCCACTGCTGACCATCAAAATATTCTGTTACACAGAAAGATATAAAATGTCTTTCCCTCTCTTACTGGAGTGTTGCAGATAAAGGAAAGTATTTCAGATTAGAGACATACTATCTGCACACTAGAGACTCCAGGAAGTATTTGTCTCACAAACTAATTTCTGTATTTGCAGAGAACCAGAAAGTAAATCCAAGGTGATTTCTTCACTATGGTCTGCTGAGAGCAGAAAAATTTAATAACACAGAAATAGTAAGATCATTTATCATTTGCATTTATTTTCAATACTAGTTTCATTTTCTGTTTGAAGCAGGTTGACCTTGCAATCTCCATTTTAGGGAATTAGATGACTGGGAAGGTTTCTCAGTTATGTAAAGGAATATTGCTCACACAGCTCAATCAAGAACCTTTGTTACAAAATGACATTATTATCAGACTACGCATTCTCTTCTGAGAGACAGCACATTGTCTCAGGGGAGCTATGAGGCAGACTTAGAGCACATCTCTTTGCAGGAGGGTGTCAGAAGCGCTATGAAACAATTCCTCTCCTTTTCCCTAATCCCAATACACACCAAAATTTTGGGCACTTTCGCTGAATATAAAGCTACAGAGTTTGGTGGAGCTACATTTGGACCTTGGACCAGATGTGGTCCAGAGATCCCTTCCAACCTCATGCATTCTGTGGTACTTGAGACTTGCCCTAACCTCAGAACAATGTCCTGTGTCCACTGATTTTCCTCCAAGCAGCAATGATCTGTGCATGAAGAGAATTCATAGCCATACAATTATCTTTTGTCTGCAGAAATGTGAAGGACAGCACCTGCTTGTCTCCTGAGCAGCACTGTCCGAGGATGGCCTATTAGTCACTGAGAACCAAAATCATATTTACAAAGGTAGGTAGATTTCCAGTGCTTCCTGGTAAGTATATTTTCACAAGCTCAGCCTGGAGTTTGCTTTTTTCATAATTAAAGGAAAAGCTGAAAGATATGTGCTGGCTGAGAATTTTTATGCACCATCTTTTATCTGTCACAGTTACATATAGAGAAATGCATCAAGAGCATCCTGCCCTCTGAGGTCTATGTTCAGGATTCAAGCTTAATAGTAATTTGCATTCCTATAGTGCCTAAGAGTTCAACTAGTTTTAGAAACATGATTAAATCCAGGCTTGCAATCCCTTCTGAGCCTGAGACATTAACTGAAACAAGCACGTGAGAGCATTCACTGTGGCTGAAATCCCCTTGCACCATATGGTTGCAGAAAATTATTACTGGTTAGGGCAGGTCTGGAATTTATGCCTTCTTTTATTCAAACACAATTTAGTGATTTTGGTGGGGCCCTCAGTGTGGCAAATACTTGATTGCACTTGCACACTGGTGAATGGCCATGTCTTTGAACAACTTGTTTTGTTCACTTTTACTGCTGGGGGTGGTGGGGGGAAGAAGATGGAAAGAGAGAGAATTCTGCTCCATTTTTCATTGTCAATATTTTGGTAAAGGATGCAGTGGACGCATTCACAGATGGGAAACATGATACACATTACCAGATTTTCAGGCCGAAACTAGAGAAATGGAAAAAAAAGGAAGACCTATATGTCTGATTCTCCTCCTTTTGAACACCATGCTTCGTACCATTTAAACTCCAATGGATATTTAAGAAAAGGTGCATGAATATATAATTATTTGATTGCCGACACTGATCAAATACCAACTGATCCTCCCTGACAGGAAAGCTTTATTAGCTATCATCCAAGTCTCCTTTTTGCTACATGCTTTTGAATATGTTTTCCCGCATCAAATGGGAATTTGCTTCGGCTCAGTTTGCACTGTGTGCTCAGACGCTTTCAGATAAATCCTCCAATAATTTGATTAAGTAAATGCATAAATATATTGCAGGACCTGCAGGAATTTGCTTCAGGAGGTCACCATTTCCCCAGCTTAAGGCAGCACATAATTGCCAACCAGGAGCCACAGCATAGTGCCTTGAGAGAGAGAGACTGGGAGCTCTCATGCCTCCGAGATAATCAGCGAGAAGAAAGTGTCTTCAAGCAGCTGAGGTTTTCTTGCTTAGCCACCCCTCTCATGTCTGAAGTTTCTGATTAACATTACAACCACAGGAGACTTTCCACTGCAGCAGCATGAACCACACTGGGCAGCACCTTTGGGAGCAAGGATATGTGTCTTTGCACCACCGAGGGATTGAGGAGCATTTCTCAGTGTCAGCCCAGCCCATATTCGCTGCAAAGATGTAAAGCACTTCCCTGTCGTACACTGGGAAAGTAGCACATACTGCTGCCACGAGCATGGCAGAAAAGGCTGCAGGGAATCAAATCAAAGCCCTCGTATCTCAGTGCATCTTACATGCTTCCTGTCAGGCAAGAGCCTTCCTGCCTCACAAACATTAAATTGACTGAATCCTGGCAACATTCCTATGCAATATGGGGCTGTTATTGTTGTATTACGAACAAGTACTACGTAAGGCTCACGGAACATCAAATCTAGACTTATGTTTGAAATTAAACACCCAATTGTTGTTTATTTAGGTTGAAATAAATGGAAATTGGGATTGAACTCAATTCTTTGGAGTCTAAATCCACTGCCTACCAGATCACCTTTTTTAACATTTATTTTTATCTCCAACACACACAACTCACATATATAGCTTTATCCAGAACCAAGTAACTGACACCAAAACAGAACACACTGGTATATATTGTTACACACATGCCATTTCAGATATCCTGAAAACAAATTACTATCATAGGGAACCTTGCCGTTCACAAGGGAACAGTTTCATTTTCTGTTTGTATGTGAATCAGGAAAGCAGCATAAGTGATGCAGGCCATATTTGGAGACTGGCACACCTTTATGTCACTTCTTTATCCTTGCTGTCTCTATGATGCAATTGCAAATTGCATCTCTCTCTCTCCTTCCCCTATTTGTAATTAGAGGGCAGAACAGATGGTAGTAGCTTACTTTAAAGTGATGTCTTCATTAAGACACTTCTCAGTATGCTGCCTAAAAATCATGCACAACAGCAAAGAAATTACTCTTGTTATGGGCAAATCTCACAAGGTTTTGAGGTTCATAGTAGAGAGACATCAACAACTCAGAAACTTTGTGACACCAGCACAAAATTCCAGACATGACAAACTGGGCTGAAGAGTGTCTCAGGAACATCACCTCCCTCTGAGGACTCTGGACACACAGTTGCCATCCATGTGCCTAGAACAATCGGGAATCAGAATCTCCTTCTTCCAAGCTTCTTGCTTCCAAATTAGTAGTGGCTTAATGCAAATATGTCTGAGCAGAGGTGCAAAAGGGAGTCATATTTACTGTTTTGTGCTTTTAGCTAGTGACCAATGGTAAGATTTTTACACGGGTCAGTGACAACTCACAAATACCCAAATAATTCTCCCCTTCCAAATCATTATATTTGCAATGATGTTTCTAAGATAAGCCAGTGGTTGTCTTGGGTTACGTAGAATGCAACATTCATTATCTTTATGAACAAATAAGCACCACTGTGGGCATGAGAAAAGGCATACAAAACTGAGGTCTTTTCATGAAAAGGGAGAAGAATGAATTCTCCAGAGGTTGTCATCTCCGAAATGTGCCTTTCCTCACAGCTCTGTCTGTGTGTGGCTTGTTTATAGCTTTCTGCACTTGATACAGTTCCTCCCCCTTAACTCAGATCTGACAAGGAGAAAGAATTTTAAGGAGAATTAAGGAGTATGGTGTACAGTGGAATTTTATTTTGTGCCACAATTTTATAGTAATTGTGGGATCAGTAGACACTGGTATCCTAATTTCAGTTACCACTGAGTATTTTTTATTTTTCATTTCTCAGCATACCTGAATGAATTTTCTAGCATATTCTTAGAGTTCAGATTGACCACCTAAATCAGCTAATGACAGTGCCACAAACAGAAGTTGTGTATTCTCAGACCTGTTAAACGTGTTACTTAGTAAGAAAAAAAACAAAACAAAACCAAAAAGACCACAAACAAAAACCCCAACAGATAATAAAATTGGTAGAATTTATGTATGGATGTTGATTATACTTTTTTTCTATACTTTCCACTGTGTTTTTTTAGCTAGAAAATTGTTTTATCAGGCTACGGTTACAAGAGTTAAAATATCACCACTTTTCAGAATAAGAATACAAAGTTCAAGAATTTCAGAAAGGTGTAAGCTAAGGATTTACTTATACTTCAGTTTTTCATTTAAAAACTTCGGTGTTATCTTTCTCACCTCCCAGGTAAGAATTATTTTAATACATGAAAAAGGCAAAAGGGATACTCTGAAGACTCATTTTCAGGACTTTACAAGAAAGCTTGCCTCATTATTTCAATTTGCTGCTTTTTCACAATTGATCAAACAGTCTTTTGTTCCCTTCTCTCTTGCTATTTTTTTTTAATTTATTTTTAAGCAGTCCTCTTTTCCTTACTGCCACCTACTATTAGCTCATGAGTCAGAATTCAAGTTACTATCATGTAGTTTGCAAATGAGTTCAAGCTGGTGTAGCCCAAGAGAAGAAAGTGAGCAGTTGCACTGTTTCTAGAATTTCAGTGTTAACATATGTGCTTGGCTCTCAGTCCTTTGGGATGCTAAACCCCATAGCAGATGCTAATCTTACTGTAAACCTGAATGAATGTTTTGTCCCAGCATAACAGAAGACACCAGTAGATGCATTAACCCTGTGCTGTGATAAGGAGGTGGTCTAATCCCCCAAACAGAATGTGAGAACTGGGTGTCAAAAAAAGCAACAAGCAGAAATGCTCAGTAAATATTTAAGTGGTTTCCTGGAAGAGAATCAAAGAACTCTACAGGTGGAATGAGAATGCACAATGGAAATCTGTATGAGTTACCATGGAGAGTGTAAAAATGAGCATTTCCAAAGTCTCTGTCATAATGCTATTTGGAAGTGTTGCCTGGGTTTTGTTTTTTCAGTATTCAGTGAGCAAGCAGAAACTTTTTTTTACTGTCCTTTTTTTTTTTTTAACTTCACGGTAGACACAATTCATAAGTAGACTAATTATGTGATTATAGTGTGATTTTAGTAAATCAATACAAACTTCTCCATTTATCATTGTGGATATAATCTATTTTAAGATGCTATCTAGCTGGACTGAAATGCAAAAGAATGGGTAGGAATGAGAAAATAACTAACCTCCCTACTCCTCAAAAAGGTTTAAACAAGAGAGGTCTTTAATTGATCAGGCTGTTTTTCTCTTCCCCCACAGCTTTGCTTTCTTGCATAATGCAGTATGAGAAACCTGAATTGCACACATTAACTGAAAGACATGTTTCTACCTATTCAACTCTGTGAAAGAAATCAAGTCCATATTCTCAACAAGGAAATCATAAGAATTTCCCCTACCCAAACACTAACTGGCAATATGCTATGGTAGTGAGAATTATTGCTTTGCACTCTCAAGCCATTCAGGATAAATATGAAATAACAACTAATTAAAGAGAATTAGATTTTCAGATTAGATTGGTAATATTGTTCAAATAAAGAATTTCACTACATCTGTTTATTATGGTAAGATTATTTTACAATGAATGCTGGGAGAGTACTCTTTTGTTTTGGAAACTGAAGTTTAATCAGCATGTGACAAGAATCTAGTCATCTCCTGTATTTAATTGGACAGGTTTCCACTTAAGTGACAGAAGAAGGATGGAGAGGCTCGCAGGAGACTGGTGCCAGGAAGGACAGATGGGTAAATTGTTCTCTCAGCCTGGGGATTTTCTGCATATGTACTAGAAACAGAGATCACTCAAGAACTGGCAGAATGAGACATCCTTATGTAGCCAAGAGAAACACTTCTCACTCCCCAATTTATTACAAAATAGTATAGCTTCAAGACACAAAATTTATGGTGTGACCAAGAATGCAGCAGAAGAGTTAATTGCTGTCATCTCTGGGCCTTGTCATAGTCCATCAGATAGAGAATTTCACTTGGTGACCTGTTCAGGTGGGAGCCTAAGACGAAGTTCTTTGTAAAGCTGGAAGGTGAATCCCACTGTCCTGAGCTTCAGCATTGCAGCACAGAAGAATTTATCTTCAATGAAATAGTTTTGCAGCCCAGGCTAGTTTTTGAAGAAGAAACAAACTTCTAATATTGTCCCATGGCTCCAGTCACGAGACCACTAGGATTTACTTAAATGCTTTATGATGTCTTTATTTCATTGTGTGTGTTTTATCTCTAACTGCATTTGTGAATTGCTTTATTCATCCCAAAGTGCTTAGAAGACTGGAGATACCAATAAAATATAAGAGAACAAACCAGGAGAAACAATTACTGAAATATAGGATACAAAAACTTAGCAAATCAATGTAGAGAAACTGTTGAAATAGAAGACGCAAAGATGCATCCCTTGTACTTTTTTAGGCTGAATCATCAGAGATGGGGTAAATTGGGGAAACTGCAAAAAATTTTTTGGCTTGATTCATCATATTAGAAAGAATATCACAGAACTTCTCAATTCACTGCTGCAGTACAGACACAGATTTAAGCACAATAAAGTTGGGAATAGTGGCTTAACATTTTTCCTGCTAAACTACATAAAATGAGGGGAATACTAACCATGCTGGAAGCTGGAAGCTGCTGAGAAATGTAGAACAAAGAGAGGCTAGGAGAAAATGACACTAAGGAAGGCAAGAAAGGATGCACTTAGTCCTTTATGTAATGAAGACTGACCTGACATTTCAGGTAATAAAAAATGACAGCATGAAGTACTGCACATATTCCTTTTTTTTCAGCCTGTAACATCATCCTCATGACTTTTGCCATATTATGTTTACAAAGTAAGATTAAGCATGTCTGAGGACATGGAGGAGGGACAACCTGGGAACATCAGGTTATGCTGACAGTGGGAGCAGGCTGTAGTGCTCTGCCCTCCAGGACTCCATTGAGCCAATCTGACAGCGACAGTGGTAGTGGAGGGGGTGGGCTTCTAGGTGCAGATAAAAGAGGAAGCCTGAATCTCAAAATCTCTAAGGTTTTCTCAGCAGGACGTATCCGTGCTGCTGCCAATTTTCCCTCTTGCTTGGACGCATGTGATTGACTGAAACAAATGTAAGCTACCCAAGAAATATTTTCTCTCTCTGTCTCTGAAAGTTTGGACTCGCTCCATCTTCAGTAGCTCCAAAATGCACACTCCACCTCCCTGACATTTCTTTGAGGATCAGCACTGTAGGTGAAATTGTGAAATACTGATTCATAGCAAAGCTACAAAAACCTATGCCATCACTAAATATAAACAAACCAGTTTTGGGAAGGGGCACGGAGGGGCAGACAGGAGCAGCAGGAGGGAAGTGACTGCCAGGAGCAGGCTGTAGGATCCCCCAGTCCTCACAATCCACTGCTTTAGCCCACACACTATATATGGACCAGCAGCAAGAGTCAAGGAAAATAGTCATGCAAATATTTGACAGAGGAGAGACTATGATGCTGCTGAACCACATCTCCAGATATAACATGTGAAATGTTAATTTTATTTCAAAAAAGGAAACATGAGTAAAATATTTTTCATTCAAAATGTGTGACTAGATTTTCCCAATGTGTCGTTTTTAGATGATGAATTTTCCTTTAATATATCTTAATTTAAATCTAAGTGGAGATATAATGTTGTATTATATAGACATCCCTTAAACCAACTATCATGACTCTTTGTATGCATAAAATGAAAAACCCAAGTGTTTTTTTTAAAAGTTAACAAGGGTGACTCATTATAAGAGCAAATTGAGTACTAATTTTCTAAAGTCTTCATCTTGGAAGGTGCTTAGCACCTTTAATTCTTACAAGAATCAAAGAGAAAACTAACATCTTCCCAGAGGACTAACTGTCTTACAGCATTGCTCTAAAACCAGCAAAAATGCTTTCTGATAAGCCTGAACCACTGTGCAATATACCCTGTTTTAGTGTGATCACTATTTCAGCTTGACTCTGCTTACCACAAATCTCTACAATTTGAGACTTTCAGAGGGAATTTGCATTGACATCACCAGGATGATTACAAACCTTCAGGACAGAGCAGCAGTGTAATGAAATAAATGGTAGATCCTTTATCAGAGAAAGCAGATGCCTTACAGCTAGGCTCCTTGGAAGAAAGATTAGAGGTCTTAAATGGAAGTGGAAGATATTTTCAGGTCAAGAGGTCACTACCAACTTCTCAAAGAAGAATTCTAGGAAAAAAAAAAAAAAGAGAAGCATTTTTCAAGATGAACAGGAACTCCACAGTCCATGCCTCCCCTGAGGAGCTTACAGTGGTCAAATGCCATAGATGTCTCTAAACTTTGAGGCCGAGGGAAGATTTGATTAACTGCAGATTTTAAGGCCTCTGCAAAGTCCTTGTACAAAATGCCTTTCAGTCCTGAAGCATTCCATAGTCCATTTTGCTCAGGCACTGAGTACTGCAGGAGGCAAAAGGCAAAGGAGATTCAAACCCCATGTCTGTCATTGATTCAAAGGCCCCATTCCTTTAGATATTCAAAACTTACATGGACAAAGCCCTGAGTAACTTGACACAGTTGTGTCTGTTTGAGTTGAACCAGGGATGTAACCTCCACTGGCACATCCCTACCTAAATCACTCCATTGTAATTCAATTACCATTAAATTACCATTACCATGGTAATTTAATTAGGCATTTGCATTTTAGCCGGTATGTTATTAATGTAGAGTCAAAGAGTCTTAATTTCCAGCAATCTGCTTTTTCAAAAGACTTATAACAGGAATATAATGCATAAAACAGAGTAAGTCTTACCTTTTTTTCGCATTGGATGCATACCACAGGTTCTGATTTCCTCACAAAAACAGGTTTCCTAGGTTTTGCTTGCAAGTAAAAGCAACAGTTAGAGACAAAGCATTTCTGGTGAGAGCCAGAAGTTGTGGAAAAGTAGAATGAATTTTAGTCATTCTTCTGTGGGTCAAATTTGTGCCTTATAAACATCCAACCAAAGGAAGGAAAGCAGAGTGTCAGGGCATCAGAGACACCCAAGCGGTTGATTATGACTGCTTTTCTCTCTGATTACTTAAAAAAAAAAAAAAGGAGTTTCGTTTGATTGGAAAGAGTACCACCAAGAAAATTATGCAGCAGTTGCTACATGTGTACAAAATCCTCTTCTGAGGCCATATTCAAGCACTTAGTTTAGGAAGGATGAAAAGAAAACCTCTGTATAAACAGCATTAATAGTTTCTTCTGTTTCATTCATGAAGTGATTCCAGCTCCAGTGTCTCCAGTGCTCAGCTATCTGTGAAAGCTTTGCACTGGCCTCAGCTATCATCCAGCTGTATGAATCTGCCGGTATTAAAACGAAAAAGCTTATTCAATTTTCACTGATATGTCAGGAATACTTCTCAATAAAATAAAAGGTCAAATTAGCACTTTTCCCATGTCAATGACATTATATTAAAGGTTCTGTAGACATGCCCAAATAGACTCACAGTCAGAAGAGAAACAGGTCCTTGAGAATATTGCAACTCATTGACAAATTTGCTGGTCTTTTAAGCTCAGTTACGTCTAGAGTTTTCCAGATATTGCTGCCTTAAATAAAGACACCAAATCTTGTTTTGCAGGAAATCTTGCAGCTTTTTCAGACACTGACACTTATTTTGGGTCTGAATTTGAAACCAGCACTTTTCAATTCCTTTAAATAACAGCTGACTGATTACAAGCCTAGAACTTTACCTCTGTTATTTATAGAGACTACACTCTCTCAATGAGCAAAACAAAATTGCAAAGGTTAGTAACATAAATATCAAGGAAACTTCCTCTTGGAAGATCTATACATTTCAAGTCTGAATTGTTTTGCTGCAAACACCTAATGCACAAACTTTGTGCTAATGTGTTGGTTGGCAAAGGACCAACAATCTTGAATTTGTAACAGATAAAACCATAATCTAAAGATTGCAGTGATGGCTGGTCTTATCTCTCTCTGGAACACTGTAAATTCTGCTTGGTGAAATTTTCAGAGGTAGGCACTAGCACCAGGGAGTACAACAATCTTGCAGACATCAACTGATGTCATTTGGAAAGAGAAAAAGACAGGTTAAGCTGGAGAGATTCTTTCAGCTGGGTAACTGATAGTACCTTTCACTTCTGCCTGCTATTCTGACCACAACAATATTGCTCTCTTTGTTATATATTATACAATCCTAGCTTATAAATAGATCAAATGAGAAAAAGGAGTTAAATGGAGACATATGCAGGTAGGCTTCAAAGGATGTCTCTGAGCATTTTGGATCTGGTTTCACTGGCTAATTTTTTGGTATTATTCTTGGTTGGATAAAAATTAACTGCTTGATTAGTGAGGTGGCTGTTTTACAAAACAAACAAACAAAACCAAACAGCAACAAAAGCCACCCCAAATCAAACAAAATAAACCTTCGTATCATTCCCTAGTCTGAGAGACAAAAAAGGAGTCTGAACTCAAAGTATGAGATATTCTCAAAAGCTTTAGTACAAAACCTGCTGATGAAATAGCTACTAATGACCTGAGCTGGAATAGAGTATATATAGCTCACCCGAGACTTTAGCACAGGCAAAGAGCCTCTAAAAGCAAAAGGCTGAAGGTTCTCACATGCATTATGGTCTTTGTGCCTTAAGATTGTTTTGTTTGTTTTTTGTTTTTTTTTTTTTTAATGAAATAATCTCCTCCAATGTGTAATTCAAGTATTTCTTTCATATGTAGGTTGGAGGAGCTCTATAAAATCACCCAATAGGAGAAGCTCAGAATCAGATCAAAGAAAACATTCCCATCAAAAGCACAATTCAGTGTAGATACCTAGAGAAAATCCTTTCTGATGGCAGACCATGTAAGGCCCTTTCCATCAGAAGCTGGCAGTCTCACTGCATTTGTGATTTATGGCAGACTATGAATTGTTGGGTTTCTTTGTGCAGGATGTTAGAGTTTGAACGCCTGTCTAAAGTCACAATGTAAGATGTAACCAAAAGTATGTATTCCATCACCATCTGTTAAAACCAGGTGGGGCAGTGTTCTTTGTCTGATAACCCCCTCCGGAGGGATATTGCTCTGTTGATGGGCCATCAAGCCTTCACTGCACAGCTCATAAAATTACATCATCCCATTGTCAGATTCTCCGCCCAAGGGGAGGAACCAAGCATTCCTGGATATACTCTGAGGTTTGGAACACCAAAGCCAGCCTTTCCTACTGGATTCCCAGAGGACAAGAGCTACATAACCACCACTGGACCTTCAGAGGAAGACCAGGCCCTTCTACAGCATCACAACTTCAACAGAACCATATCTATCACCTCAAGAGGACTGCAGTCACCATTTAATCGGACTTCTACTGCTACCCCAACCAACAGGGTGTCAGGTTGTACCCTGACTCTGTCACTGTTTCGGTACTACTGCATTTAATTTTAATTTTCCTATTAAATTGTAGTTCTGATTTCAAGTCTCTCGCTGGTTTGGTTTCAAACTAGTACAACGCTCTTAAAAAACTTAAGACAAGATGGGCTACGAAGTACTCTCTTCTTTGGAAGTGGTGCCTGCTCAGAATTTCCTGGATAGAAATATGAGCTGCACAGTTAAAGAAACACAATGATCTTCAGAAAGATCAGATTGATTACAACTACATTAATCAACAGAAGAGTTCACATGAAGGCAAATCTCCCACACTTTCATGAATTGTCAGATTTACACATAACTGCTTTGCATATGCTTGGAGAACTGTTGATGTCCAACAGAAGTTCTGGGGGGCAGATGATGCGTTGATAGGTGTGCAGGTGCTTTGGACAAATGGAAATCTAAATCTTGGGTGAATTTTCAAAGCAGAAAATAGAGAATTATAGTAATGAATCTCAGACATCCCTTCTTCAAACCCATGCTGTAAACCTCAAATCCTGATCTTGCCACTTTCTTCCTCTGCATCACAATCCTCCTGGCCCGTTTTGTTACCCTCTGAAACTTGCACTACGGAGTGCTGAAGAAATTCTGTTCTTCATCCGGTGTACCCAAGCCCATGTCCACCCTGGTCTCAGCATCCCTGGGGGCTGCAGCACTTGTGCTCCTTGGACTGGAACACATTTTCTTTGTGGGATTTATTTGCTAAAGATCTAAGGAATTATGGAACATATGTGAACCAATATCACGGAGAGTTCTAAAAGCACATCCCTGGTTTTGCTTCAAAGCACAGGCACATCAATACATTTTCAGCAGCAGAACAGAACCAATTCTTTTAACATGAGCCAATGCATTTCTTCGACTTCTCTGCATCAATTGAATGCACATAATTAAATACTGAAAATTATACTGCTTTCACCATTCTCTCCTGAAATGCCTCCTTTTCCTGATCCTCAAAAGAAAGTAAATCGTAGGTGTGTACCAACTATAATTTTTGATCTATTGCTTAAAGCAAGTAAAACTTTTCATTTCTGTAGCTGTTCTCCCACCCATTAACCCACTTAACCATGCTTTTACTCAAGATGGTACATGGGCTCTGGTAAATGGAAAAAGTGCATGTAGTGGTAAATGTACATCTGGTTTTGTATCCAAAACAGAGAGCTCAACACCGTCCTTCAGATGTGATCTTCTCCCTTTAACCTTAGAGTTGTCACTGCTTTTACAATTAGGCCTATGTTTTATTTTTTCCACCTCTAAAGACCTCTGTTATTAAAATAACAATGTAAATTTTACTGGTTAACCATTTCTGTCTGTATGAGTAAAAAGCATTTGGAAATGCAATACATTTTTAGGTCATATGGAAACCAAATAACCCTTATTCAAACATCAGAGGTTACAAACAGATATTAAGCATGCACACATTCAGCAGGAGATGACCGGAGATAATTACTATGATCTGATATATCAAATTCCATTGGCACAGTGAAGTAATAATGACCCTACAGAACAAGTGGTAATAGTTTAAAAAAAGAGAAAGTAAAAAAAAAAGAAAATCAGAAGCCATGCTCAGTCTGAATTCCAGAAAACCTTTCAGCAATGCTGATCTTTGTTTTCCAACAAAATGGGTTTCCAGTGATTTCAGGATTCATACACAACATGGAATTGTTTTACACATTTTACAAAACGTTTACAATCTCTCGTTGACATAGAGAGCTTACCACTGTGAAGGGTTGAAGGCACAAGCAGAAATCACAGTCTTGGCTTTTATCTTCTGTCATTACCACAAGGCATGTCTGGCACGTGGTCGATAATTTATCTTAGCTAAAATCAGATCTAGAGAAGCCAAAGGACTCTTGGGGTGTTCAAGTTTCACCACTTCCTCAATAATTTCTTTTGATATTGAGAGAGTAAAGACTGTAGGATAATTGACAAGATTGTCCCTGACACATTGCTTTCCTAGCAAAGTTATCACGCCCTTGTAGCTCTTGCGCTGAAATGCAGAAGCTACTTTTTCAAGGATGAATGGAGCTTACCAATCACCTATCCAAAATTTGTAGCAAAAATAAAGAATGCCATAAACAACCTGGAATCAGGAATTGCACAATTTTTTTCTATAGCCATATATTTCCAGTTAGACATAATGGAAATAATGAACATGATTAGACTAAGAAAGTTGTTATTCGTGATAGATCATCAACTCCTCAGAACAGGGAAGTTCTTGAAACTATTTAGGGTCTTGGTCAGGGAAGCATAAACATTTACTGACACGAAGACAAGACTTAAGCCTTCTTGAATAAGCAACAAGCAGAGAGGGGTTTGCTTGTTTAGAGTAGGTGCTAAGCAGTTCTGCTGAATATTGCAGTCTTTGATGATGAAATCACACAGTAGGTAAATGTTGTTGTGGTGTTGATGTTAATAATGCTTTACGGTTCCCTCAGAGACCAGCTTATCTTACTTAGAGGATTCTGATTTCATTTGGAGGGTAACAAAACAGGATGTCAATGCTAAAGGAGTCCTGAAGCCTTGGACAGATTCTGCAATGCTATGAGTGAAAATTATCTTGCTGAACTATACTGATTTCCATCATGTGAACATTTGATTCATACAGGGTACCAACTTAACTTTCAGAAAGTGCAATTTCTTAAATAAGTTACATTTATTTATGTTACCTTCGTTGATCTTTCATTAGGTCCATAGTAGTGACACAGATCATTCAATAACACTAAAAATCTAATTCTGTATGGTTTTGCTATCACATGTATTCACTCACATATTTTTTTGGGTTACAAAAATCACCTCCTCTTCTGAAACCATCCGTCTTCCATCAGCACAGGCTGACTGCCTTGCCAACTTTAATCTCTGGTCTTTCTTTACTGTTGCAAGTCATTAATCAGGTACTTCCATCATCGTAACCAATGGCGACCCTATCTATAATCATCTTCTACTGCTCTTTGAGAGCTTGCTATCCACCGGTGTCAGTGCTTCCTAGACAGGTTATAAAAATGTGCCATCCTAAATCCCACACATGCATTAATCACTTGACAGGCTTTTGCTGTTACAGTTTCCTGAATTCTAGCTGCAGCTATGCATTTTTTACTCAGAAAGGTATTAATTGTAATTATAGTAAGACACTGCTCCAAAAAAATCTGGGATAAAGCAAATTAAAAGATAATTAAGATTGTAATTCTATATCACTTTTTCCTCAGCAGTCCGAATACAATGAATATTCCCCTAGCTGTTCTTGCTGTGCAAGAGAAGGGAAAGACAAACAAACACTTAATCTTGATAAGTCAAGCTGGTAATAGATTCATAGATTTGAGGCTAGAAGGGATCATTAGTTCATCAAGTTTTCCTTCCCATCTAACATGCCAGACGTTACCTTTTACTGTGTTACCTTCAGTGAGCTGAAAGAGAAAAAAAAGGACATTGATGTTTAACTAAAACTCATTTTTTACCAACAGACATCCAGTCTTTACTTGAAGGAAGGTTGCTAGCTTTGTCAAGAAACAAAAAAAACAACACAGACAATGAAAAATTAAATTTCAGTGCATGCCACACAGTAGTGTAGCCTCCTGTATGATTGCCAGGCTCTTTCCCTGCCAGGTTTCTGGAGGCGTGCATACAGCAACTCTTCCCCCGGAACCTCTCCTGCCCTGCAGCCATCCAGCCTGCCTTCCTTTTCCCCACCCCTCTCTATTTCTGTCTGGCATTTACCCTCCTCTGCCTCCACCCAGGTAATTTTCTGTCCAAGAAATTTGTGGGCAGAGGCTGGGGCACTGCCTTAGCTGGTAAGGAATTCACAAAGAACACTCCTGATTGCTGCCTGATCACTTTCTTACTACTGACATGTTCCTTTCCAAAACTTTCTACTTTCAGAACAACGTGAAATTCAATTATTTCAAAACAATAAGGGCTTATAGGACAGATCATCAAAAACCCTGTTAACAAACCTTGTCTGCAGACTCAAAATCTACAAAACCTGCAATTTCCTCTGGTAGTTTCTTCCAATAGCTACAACTCTGTCATTGTGACTTATTTATTTATCCATTTCTATTTGAATTATAGTGGAATTAACTCCCTGCTGTTCTTATTATTTGGAGGCTTTTCTCCCCTAGAATAAATATCAAACTTTAACACTATTAGCATTTTTTTGTAGCTTTTAAAAAATTGCTTTGGGAAAAGGACTCCCTTCACTACTCATAATCTTAGTATCTTCCTGCTCCTTTTCTTTTTTNAAAAAAAAAAGTTCAAAAATCTTTCGGCTTTAGATCTGAAATCCTGTGAAATTTCTACTGCCATTTCAGTGGGGTTGGTGGTGAATCTATCACTCATCCCTCCTATCACTGCATCTCCTCTGGCTGCCCTCAATACACAACTCCCCAACTCCCCAGCCATTTATGCTGGCCAGGAAGAACATCCACAGCTCTGCTGCTTCTCATTTGTCTCTGTCTGTTATCCATCACCCCTAGAGCAGGCTGAGACCCCACTTGCCATCCTCTCCAGTCACATACATTTCGTTTCCATCTCCCCTTTCATACGGAGCATCTACACTTAACTACTTTGCCAGCGTTCAGCCTGTTTTTAGAGCAGGCAGCACGTGTCTCGGAAAGCTGCTTTCATTGATTTATTAGGTGAATATGAGGGAATACCTAAATCCACCACTCTCACAATTTATAGGAAAGAGTTATGTATACCGTTGTCATCCAAGCACACAGATAAAGGAAAGCTTTACACTCTTGCTGGGAAGGTCACCTCCCTCCATGTGTTTTCCATGGCTGGAGCCACAGTTGAAGGGAATAGCACACCAGTGTGGACAGACAGCTCCGTCCTGGGAAGATTGGACAGGGAAGACAAAGAGCATCCTGGCCCTTAGCACCCACAGGGCAGGTTGCCTCAGCTCTGAATTTTGCTTTGCCTATTTAAATCACAGAGTATCTAATAGGCACTGTCACTGGGGACCTGCTCTGGACAGGCCTGTCCAGGTTAAATAAACAAAGAAGCCTGAATTCAACAAAATTTAATTCTGTTGTCTTCTGAAGAGAATTATGTTAAACCAATTTAAAATGGCTTTAATTCTTTTTGATAGTATTATTTCACAATCTTAATTCAGGTTAGCAATACACTTTAAAATGAACAGGTTTACTTGTTCTCAAAGACTATCCTCAGTATTGATTCACAGACAAGCCCTTATTACTTTACAGATAACGCTAGTCCAGTGAAACATTAATAACGACACAAGTGATACCAGCTGCTGAATCCAATTCTTTCTGGAAATGTTATTTTCTCTGAAGAGCTCAGATTTAGTCAGAATCAGTTTTTCTGATTAAATTAGCACAAGAGAAGATACTATATAAGAGTATTTCTAAATAATTATTCATCTTAAATAGGATGCCACATTCATAAAACATATAAGAACAACTCATTTTGACAAGTAAGGGAAAAATATGATATTATTATTACAAAAATATCATGTGAAAATATTGAAAAGATATTGATTATTAAAACATATTTCAAAACTATGAGAAGAATGTATATTAACTACCACTATTGCTGACTATCTTCCTACTGCTATGAAGCATAAAAATATATCTAGTCTGCAGCATTCAAGTTTAAATCCAGCTGTTGCTTTAGTCCTTGCTTTCCTCACTGAATGCTTGTGGGGTTTGAACCTGGAAAGCAATCAGCTGACACTAATAAGATGGCAAGAGCTAAAGTGCTTTCACTTACTAAATAGCTGAACCCACATTTAACACCAGACAAAGGTGTTGTGCGACATGCTTCTTAATTTATGTTTCAGTAGTACATTAAAGACTTTTTCCATTTAATTCTGAGACAGATGCTCAAGTCTCAGACTCAGTCAGAAGAAATCAGATAGGTACTTGTAGCCGTCCAGGAAAGAGAGGAAGCTGAGAAAACCTGAGCTCAGGAGGTTCTGGAAAGGCCCACTTATTCATTGATATTCTGGGTTTGATAAAGCCATCGTCTGTGCTAAACAAGAGCTGCTCTTTGAGAGAAAAATGAATAGGCATCATTCTCACAGGAAACAGCAGCCACCCACTACCTAAACATAAGATTTAAACAGCGTAAAATACTTAATGTAACCTTTATGTGATTTTTTTCACACTGACAACAAAACCGAATTTGTGAGATTATAAAGCTGCTTTGCAGAAGGATCAGAGGATTAGAAAACAAAACATAACTAAACCCTGTCTTCTCCTGAAAATCTCAATGTTTCAAACTTTTATTTTCATGTCAAATTATTAAGAAAGAAAGTAACATCTCAGGAACTTGTGGAAAAACCTAGTTTGTTAAAAGTTGGCTGCTAATATGTGACATTTCAAAGAGGAACTAATTTAAAAATACCTCCTACATGGAATTACTTTTCCATTTATTTCATAGCATATACTGCTGACATACAATTTCACGACATGATACAGCAATAGATGTTTAATGACTACAAGAGTTGAAGCCCTCTATTATTGTATATAAAACTGCTACATGAAGCTGCTATGTAGAACAGAATGAAATATCTTTTTCTAATTTAGAGATCAAAATAAGTCATTTATGCAGAAACAAAATAAATTATTCTTTAAAAAATCATGATAATGGAGATTTTTGAAAAGACATATTATGGAGATCTCATTTTTAATGAAAAATAATTTGAGAAAATGTATCTAACTGAGGTACCTTACAATGTCCTTTTCTGTCAAAACAAAAGTCCTGAATGAAAACTTTTAAACTAATTTTAGGGAGGTTTGTGGAACTAATCATATATCAGCCTGGTTTTAGAAAGATAAAAACGTTATTTCTCTGTGGATTCCATTTACATCATCACAGGATTTAATACTATGAAATATCCTAAAAAGAGTATACACCACATCATATCAGTTGACTTTCTGGTCGTCAAGGTCAAATTTAATTGGTATAGAAAGACACTTCCTGTTAACTCTATTACTGTTTGTGTTTATGCCAAAGTGAAGTTGCCTGTGTGGAATTTATTAGAGGATTAAGTCATTGATATCAGAATGTTCATCTTAGAGGAATTGAAAGATATTAGATTTAGAGTAGACTTTATGGTAATTTATTAAGTGATTGAATAACTTGCATGTCTACTTATTTTGAATAACTGCATAAAATTTCACTCTAATTAATGGAATAAATTAGTCCTATGTCGTCTAAACAACCTTTATTTTTCTATTAACATTTTTCTCATAATAATATATGCCTAATCATGTTGCTAAGAAGTACAGAGTTGAAAGTTTTAAAGGAGAGGAGCAACAGACAAGTCTGAATTACAATAAAAGGGAGCCCTTTGCACAGATGTGATGCAGTGCATTTTTACAATAGAACACAATTTACTCTAAGACTGCCACTTCCCAGGTGCTATGTGGATCTTCAAGAAGAAAAGAAGGAGATTTCTTTTAGATAGAAGCAACCTCAGCCATAAAGATCTTCAAATCATGTCCTGGAATATTTACTCCTCAATTTTAGAGAAGTATCAGTGTGAAGGTTATATCACCAGGAAAGCTGAAAATACTCTTTTTTCAGGGAAATAAATCCTTTTCCTGTGAAAGGTGGGAGATGCCATAACATGGCATGATCCAAGGCTGGATTATGAATTACAGCTACAAAAAGTGGCATAATGTATGGAAACCTGAAAACAAAATAGCAATGTTTGGCCATGTTGAGAATAAAAGGCAATCTTGGACCTAGTCAAGGACCATGTGAAGTTGAATATCACAAAACCATATGATCAGAGGACCCTGTTATTCCATTTGGGTTGTTTAATTTGGGGTGGTTATATCTTGGTGAGTTCAGATTTGCAATGGTTCCCAAAAGGGATTGCCTGTTCTGCTATTATTCTAACATTCAGAAAAAAAATCCAAATTAAGATTAGAATTATTTTTTCCCATCAATTTTTAAAATAATTTAGACCTCAAATGATTTCACTATGGAAATGCCAGGGCATTGTAGTGTAAGAACAAAAATTACTTTTCACAAAGGTATCTCTGCCAAGCTCCTATTGATGACCACGTCATGTCATTCAAGTCTGAGCAGAGAAAACAACTTAATGCCATGCCACACATTCCACTCTTTTATATTTTTTTTTTCTTATGAAAAATGCACTGATTTTAAAACAAACAAAAATACTCCAAACCCACAGCAGTGGTCAGGCTCCTTCGCCTGTTAAACATGTTATCAGTATTGCTACTGCTGCTGTTCAAAAAAAAGCTGCACATTCCTGAAACAGAAACACACACAAGCCCATTTTTAGTGAGAATGAGAAAGGACCATTTTACATGAAACACCACTTTTTGTCACCTATCCCATTTGCTAATCAGAATAATTATCTTGTTCCTTTGCCCTGTGTTAAGGGCTTTGAACAACTTCAGTATTTTCTTTGTCAGCTTAACTGGGATCAGAACTAAAGGGTGTAGAAATGTGCATTAAAATGCTCTGCATCAAAACAATTGCTTTTCTCTTCTCTTCGTTTCTGCAGTGAGCAGAACTGTCCTTGGCTCTGTAGATTTAAAGACCTTTTAAATAAACATAAAAATAAAATTCCTATCTTTCATGTATGATTTCTATATGACCTGGATTTGTGAGGTTTTCCCACGCAACTTCTTTTGCAATTTTTGCTTTTTGCAATTGTTTAGTACTTTCTTTTTAATTTTAAAAAATAATTCCATTTAACATCTGAGCTTCATTTTTCCTCTGTTTTTAATGACAAAAATTGAAAATTAATTTCATTTAATTCTCAAGTTATTTGCATATTTCTAATGATTTCCATTTCAAACTCAAAGAATAAATCAAACTCAGAACACCTATTTTTTTTTTTTATTTCTAAGCAAGTTGTACTTTAAAATCATAGTAATTGTCTCCCACACACTCTTCAATCCATAAATATGATGCAGCATTTCCCCTCTGAATTTTAATTAAACATTGTGATTGAAAATAAAGAAAAAAGAACCCATTTTCAGAAGGACAGTAATTACTGGAAAATTAGAATATGAATATATCAGTCTAGGAACTGGCGTTTTGGCATCATAGCAAAAACAGTAAATAAGAATCATAATGAATTACTGGCTTGAGATTAACCTGAAATGCAGAAACCTGCCATTTCCTCAAGCTGGTTAGGCTTGTTATATTATTTATTCCAGTGAAACCAAAATGCCTTCTTTGGATGGTGAGCCAAACGAGACCATAGAAATTGCCAAGCAAAAAACTTGCATTAAGTGCTCCTAGCAATAACTTCCCACTTGAACTTGATTTACATAGGCAGTAGCACAGGACCCAAAAATGCTGACTTTACACCACGCAGACCCATTGTAAAAAAGAAACATTGTCTTAAAATATCCAAACATACTGGGTTACACTGACAGTTTACTAGAGTAGTTTCCAACTTGCAACTGTATCTGTTAAGATTTCAATTCCTAAAGAGACACAAAGGAGAAAACTCCCTTCCCCTGGATTTCTCTTTCATGAGTGCTGCACAGAAGAAATCTCAGCTGCTCATACAAGAAGTGAACACTGACTGGACTTACTCGAAGTGCAAAAAATCTTCCTTTTTGGTAAGATAAAAGCATTAGACATTCTGTCATAAGTCACTACTAGTGCTGCTTCAGGAGCTGGATTTCTGAAGATCTTTCCAGTCCTTCATCAACAAATATTTAAGGAATAACTAACCTATTTTTTAGGTAGAATTCAAGGAGATGTATTAGCAGTTAGCAAGATCTCCAAAACTAATTTCAAATTGTTATTTTGCAGCTTCAAAGCCATGCCTGTTGCTGATACTTCAACCCAGGCTTGTTTGACCCATGCTGCTCTTCAAAATGGCTGACACTCATTACAAAAGGAGGCGTACCCTAAGTAGCTGGTACAGGAAAACAACAAAAACCTCACCATCTGACAGCAGCCAAGAGACCAGAAGTTTCTGGGTTGCTAACAATAGAGTTGCTATTGATTAGTATTTATAGTAAAGAGCTACAGAGCATTGAGGTCCTTTTGTGATTGATAATCACCTTCTGTCTGAGGAGAAGCAGATCATCCATAGCTGCATTCAGCACAGGCCTCCAGATTGGGATTCTCAGCAAGCCAAAACTGATGTTGCCCCCCTGACCCCAAAGGGCAGCTGACTTGGGACTGTGCCCAAGCAGACAGCTTGAGATCTGGCTCTGTGAACTCTGCATTTCTGGGTTTTCGGCTTCTCTCAACACACATCCAGTGTCTTCAGCATTCAGTCATAAACAGTCCCCCCGGGAGTTCAGATTTATCATTCAGAAGCATAGATTTCACTACATAGTATACAGATATTTCACATGATCTCAGTTAGAAGGGCATGCGATTAATGATGAGTTAGTTAATTAATGGTGGATGTTGCAGCAGGTGGCAGTTCTACTCCAGCTGGTTCAGCCACCTGCTATTAGCTCCATGTTAGCCTGGCTGCCCTGTACCTAGCACTTGGAAAGTGTTATCTCAAGCTGCAATTAAAGATATGTCCTTTATCTGCAGTCCCTTTTTGGGAGAGAGGGGCATGACACACCACTCCAAATTCCAAAATGCTCCTTTTTTACAGAAACACGTTGTAAATTTTGCATTAGCATTTCAGTAAGGGGAAAAATATCCTCTATCAGCTTGTTGCATTTACATCAATACGTGTGTCATTTTGACATTGGAGTTTCCTTTTATAGAAGTGCAGATACATATTAATGGTGATACTAAGTATATCTGGGACAAAGAGAATTGAAAAAAAAAAAAAAAGAAAAAATCCTTGTCTGCCCAGTACATGAAGCCATTAAGTAAAAAAAAAAAAAAAAGTGTAGGTGGTCTGTGTCATCAGTAGTCTCTCTTATTCCTCTGGATGAGTTTACTTATCAAAAATTAAGGGTAAAGATCAGAGGTTCATTCATACATGGATACACCTCTTATAGACAGCAATCTCGAAATTTACCATGAAAATTATTGCCCTGAAAATTCTTCGCTAGACCCGTGACACTCCCTTCCATCATGGACTGTGGATCACAATCAATGGGAAATTTCTATAAGTGCAAAAGTCTTGACCAGATCTCTAGACACAAAAAGAAGGAGAGACAAACTCAGATAACTCATTTTGTAAGTATAAAGCAATCCTTCAGTCACAACCAGCTGGAGGAATGACATGTGAAATGATGAACAAAAATGCAGCAAAGTACCACTGATAAAACCCATCTTGTCTTCTTATTAACCCTTCCTTCCAAAAATGCTATTTCAACAAAAATCTTGAACTAGTGGTAGGAAAGGCGGTCTCCATCCCTCATCAAATGATGTGTGAATATTTAGTGAACACCTTTTCTTCTGACATCATGTAGATATAATTTAACACTTATCATTTCTCTTTGAAGTTGCTGGACTAGGTACTTAAGAGGTCCCAGTCAGCCACCCACCACACGCAAGGATTAGTTTCTGCTCGTTCATCATGAAAAGAATATAATAAAATACTAGTTAAAACAGTTACAGATTTGGTGTTCTATTTTGTTTTTTCCGTGCCTATCTCTAAATGAAAATTTTTTTTAAATGCCATAATCTTTTTGGTTTTTTCTTCCCAATATAATTTTTCTTTTTCTGGGTGAAGAAGTGTCCTCTATCTCCTCCTCAGCAGGCAAAAAGGATCAAAAAGAGATAGGATTAAAAAAAGATTAAAAATATAAAGGCATACCACACTGCAGCTACAGTCTGCCCCCACTCCCTCTTCATTTTGTTCAAAAGTGAAAGTTTTGAGAAGCAGTAGAACATATATTCATCAGCTGGGAAATGAGAAAACAGTTATTGTTATCACTTATTTTTTGATCTACTGAACAGAACAGAGGATGTTACATAAAAAAAGCCAAGAAATCTACAAGAGGCCCGTATGAAAATAAATTAAAATGTATATTTTAAAAAGTCATCAATTTCTACATATAAAGATTCCAGGTAGCATAGCTCACTGCATTTTTAGATATGCTTTTCCAATAGACAGCTATCCTTCATTGCACACTCTATTTCTAATAAGTCTGTCTCTGCCTTCTCTTCCAGCTACTGGATTTCATTATGCCTTTTCTCTGATAAATTGAAAATCCTTCTGTCACCATTATTCCATTTTTCATTGCTGAGGCATCCCTTTTGATCTCACGTGCTCTTTAGCTGGAAAGTATCGCATAGATGGGAGGGAGAAAACTGCAATATCCACTTACTGCACTGCATGACAGCTCAGCCTAGCCAAATTTAAATGGCCAGCTACCAGAAAAGCACATTAATAGAAAGACAGACCTCGAAAGGGCAGCCATTTCAGTAATGATATGGTAATTATTAAGCTAAGCACTTGTAGGGAGGAAGTAGTATCCAAATTTTATGAAAGCATGAGACCTTGTCAGATTCCCCTAAATTTAGAAGTTAGAGCATGCTATTTGAAATTACCAGTCTGATGAGACTGTATTTCTTGATATCTGTGAGTATATGTATTTATTGAAATTTCTTACTTTTTATTATCACTCAGTGGCATAGAACCCAAACACTATTAAGTCTCTATCACATGTTTTAATGTTTATTTTATAATGTTATCATATATATTATCAGAGAAATCATAGAGATTTGAAAAAAAATTGAGATTGAGAAAAATTTTTTTCTTAGATTAACTCTTCACTCGATCATTGCAATTCACCACCATCAATATTCTTCTTCCTCAACAGAGATCAAATAAAGGCTGTTTTAAATTTTAATTGCAATGTCAGCGCATTGAGGTACTATAGCTGCCTTAGCAGCTGCAAAATGCTATGATATGCATTTGATAGAATATAAATGGATTATAAATGGAAAATAGATGGATTATATTGATAGTAAAGTCAAAATGAGATGGCTAGATTTCCCCACAGTTCTTTGCTGACAGGCTGAAGGTGGAAGAAAATGGTAGTATAATGTCAAATATTATTCAACATGACAAGTTAAAAACTGTTTTCTTATTTGACATCACTTGGCAGCATTAGAGTTAGAAGCTTAAATCAGCTATTAAGAGACTTTTACATAGTAAGCCATACACTTGTCAAATATGGCTGCCTGTCAGAGATTCTTCTGAAGCAGGGACAGCCACTGCACACAGAATTTCAATGGCAAAACACCAAAAGTTTGACTGTACTCTCTCCAAAGATGTGAAAGGAGTTTTGGAGAATTAATGAAACCATGGAAAAGGACACCAAAAGGTGAAGTTGGCACATTTGGATTGCACTGAATGGCAGAAGAGTGAGAGTTTTAGTAATCAGCAATATTGATTGTTTAACTGCAGTCACACACAGCATGAGGGTTAAGACCAGAGAGACTACAAACACCATAGGGACACTATAACTCTCAGGTATATTAGCAAGAGCTCAAGACCTGCTGATATCCTCAAGCTCAAAATCATTGACACTTCTGGACCAAATAAGTCTTTCCTAGTCCTCTCCTTTCTAGAATAGGAAGTTGCATCCTTACTCATGCAAGAGATCAGTCCTTTTGGTCTTTGCCCTCATTTGCCCATTCTCAAACCCTCACCATGTGGTATCTTCTAGACTTTCTCAATACCCCAGGTCCTGGGGATAGGATGCCACCTCCTTGCATAAACCTTGCCTCTTAAGCCAGAACAGTTCATTCTGTTGTGCTAGCTATCCACCTATCTGGCTTTAATAATTTTTCTTCCTAAAGGCAAATTTTAATCAGAAATAGAAATACCCAGGAAAATTTTCTGCACTTGTGTCAAATGGTTAGATGGTTGATTAACATAACTTTTCTAAATTTATTCTTTTAGTTGAGGAAAAGACAGACCAAACTCAATCCTTCCACATTTAAAACGCACGAACTAGCTTGGCCACCTGGGCATGCCTGGCAGTTTGCCAATCTGTACATATGTAGTTCTTAACCAGACAAAAAGAAATGTTCTGGTTTAGCCCATAAGACATAGTAGGACAGAAAAAGTACTCTGAAAATGGTGATTACAGAAGATGTGGGAAGCTGGAATGATTGCCATGCAGAGACAGAGGACATGTGAAATAAATACATAGGAAACCAGGGGTCATATGTCAGATGCTTACTATTGTGATCTGGGGTCTCAATGTATTTTAGAGCTTCACAAAATATAGTGTCAGAAGGACATATTCCTGGTTATTAGTGGGCATTGTATGTTACACAAACACTAAGTGATCAATCCTGTAACTTAAATATTAGTAATTCACTGAGAACTAAGTTCCTGCATTTCACAGAAGAACTAAAAAAATTACACTCATGCCCAAGGCTACTGTAGTGGCTTAGAGTTCACAGACAAAGATGCCAAAGTTTTCTCCCAATGAAAAATTATTCTGTGGTAAAGAAGAGGGCAGACTGCATGGATGTGCTGAAGGGCCTTGTGATTGTTTCACCAATAAAACAATAGGCTCTGAGATGACTGACCATTACCATTAAGGAGTCAGATTTCTGGAGTAACTGCTCAGGTCCCTATTAGCTGCTGCTCTACAGCTCTGCTCCCACCTAGCACTGGTTATTGTTGCCTCCCAGCAATGGCTGCTCAGACACTCAGTTAAAGTGAGAAGGTCCCTGCCCTTTCCAGCCAGAGTTTCTCTCTTGTAATTGCAAGTATAGCCTAAATTCCAAATTCTAATATATATTATAGGCCTGTTAAAAATGGTAAATAGTTATTATTATTGCAACATAAGCCTCGCTAAATCTGGGACCTGTTAACTGGGTAATTCATGTCACCCTTCAAAATGGCTTTTCCTCCCTTTTTTTCTTGCTACCCTGTTGGTCATAGCACTGTCCTTTGCCATTTCACAAAGGATAAAAAGCAAGATGAAGAGGAAAGAAAATAGAAATACTACATCTGAAAAGAGAAGTGAAAGGAGTCAGGTTGCTATTCTCAAGTATCTCAAGGGAAAGTTAAGTATATACTGTAATTTTGGAGAAAACACTGAAAGGAAAGCTGAACAGATTTTGTTGAGGAAAGGAATCTTCTCTTATTGTATAGAACTAATCAAAAATCTCAGCTCCTGTGATCCACAGCCCCTGTGGTTTGTTATAAACTGATAAAAAGCAGCTATCTGACAGCTGCAAGAGAAGCAACTCGCCTAGGAAATAAAGGGTTGACTGAGGAGCATTTTGTGTCAAAGAGGCATGAGCTGAGATTCACCAGTTGCTATGCATGAGAAATGTGGCCACTATGCTCATTAATTCTTGAACACTCTTTATTTTGGTGCTAAAAGTGGTGCGACATTTAGGTCACCTTTAGTCTGAAGTTGGCATTTGCCTCACAATTAGATTAATGAACACTCAGGGAAAGCTCAACAAATGCTAAAATCCAGTGAAATTGAAAACACTTTGGTGCCCATTAGAAGGCTACATTTCATCAGGAAAAAGTGACTGGTTCATTTTGACCATAAGATATCGTGTAGGCTTGTCTAATTTTCTTTGGCTTTTCTCCAAATACATAGCAGTCTTTCCACAGTCCTTTCCTGCACTTAAGGAATGACAAAATCTTCACACCTTGGAGGGCGTCTCCTGTCTGATGAGACTCAGGGAACAATCTTCCTCCAAGGTCTATGAGCCTCATTGTAACATGGGAAAGGAACTGAAATTAAAAAAACCCCAAACTTATCTTGAAGATAGGAGAGATATAGTTATCCTTGCAAGTAGGAATGTGAGGGCTAACACGATCTCAGTCTGTGCAGGAGGATTGTGCAGCCTAGTGGCCAATAATGTGAAAGAACACCCAGCATAAGATGGTGCTAGTGAAGATAGGAGCAGGGACACTTTTCCTCCCTCTCCCCCAGTAAACCCAGTATATGCTGATTAATAGTCCTTATGATCTAAATGAGGCATTAATAGGCTCTGTGTAGACCATGCTATCATAAAGTACAAGGTCATACTCATAGGGGTTAATATCAAGACTATCTGATCTACGCTGATGTCGCATCAGTTAGAAAAAATAGAAGGGAAAGACCTGATGTGCATTTTTCAATGAGAGGATGATGAGAAGCAATTAATTTGGTGTGATCATGAAAAAGCCAATGCACTGCTAGGATCTAAAAGATAAGGCAGTTCCAGTAGCGATACAAGTTACTAACGATGTTGTAAAAGCCTCCATCCAGAATATTGCACATAATTCTGGCCACCTATATTGGAGAGAAATTTGTTCAAATGGTAACAGATGAAGAGACTGGCCATTAGGATACCCAAGGGAACTTAGAAACCATTTTAGAGACTAAAAGATCTCACCTTGATTAGCCAGGAAAGCAGAGACAATAGAGTTCTCTTCAGATATAGCAAAGGACTGAAAGGTAAAAGAATTTTGAAATCTCAAGGTCGCTGCTGGTGAGGAAATAAAGCAGCGCAGCTTGGACCTAATGAAAAGTACAGAGAAAATGAAGAAAAAACGTCTGTAAGCTTGTAAAGTTTTGCAAGAGCCTGCTTGAAAAAGCATCAAGGAGAAGCTCACTCATTCTAAGATGGAAAACAGTCAGTGAGAGGAATCCCACAAAACTGTGAAATCAGGATAAGGTAGGTCCTGCCCAATCCTACATTACCACAAAGCTTTATAGACTGCTGACATCCACCTATGTCTGAATCTCATGGTAGCTGATCAATAGCTTCAAAAATATTTGGAGAGTGGGCAGACTCACAGTAAGCCTTGTTTGTTTAGCCCCCCACAATAAAAACCATTCATGTGACTGAAAACCTTTCTATAGAACTAATAAAAGACATTGAGCAAAGCAGATAGAAAAAAAGCAGCTTGCCCAAAGGACAGAGAACACAACTGGTTATCGGGGTGGCTGGTTCCAGTTAGGTATCTTATCACCTTGTTTGGTACCATTACAGAAATTACTTTTCTTTTAGGAATTTAATGTCTTTTTGTAAAATAGCATCAGTAATATTATTCAGTCCTCATAAAAGTGGTGAAAAATAGTGGTATGTTGGAACTAGTACATATTTTATAAAATTAGCTTAGGACAAAAGATGGTTTCTTATCATTCACACCATATATTCAGGCTTCTTTCCTTCTGCTGGAAGAATTAAGTAAAAAAAGATAATTAGGTGCTCAAAATCAGGAAACCACATATCTTCAGAGTAATGATAATTAAACCGTGTCTCACTTTGGTAATTTTATTTTTAAATAAAAATAAATATAACATATTATTATATGTTTTTAAAATGTATTGTACTAGCTGAGTAAACAGATATTTATTCTTTCATCTTTTTGATAATCACTTGAAAACTAAACAGATTATATAAATGGCATAGTTGCCTAAAACAGTAAATATACTGGACTTAGTGGCCCAGGAGATCTCTTTCAAATTCGTGTTTCAAGAAGAACATGCTTGTGTACAGACATGGCTTTTGTGCTATGATGTGAAAGCCCTCAAAATGAAAAGTGTAATCTGCTATAAAGTAAGTGACAATGAGTGCAATGAACCCGTTTTTATTGGATCATTTCTAAAATGGATATGGGAAATGTTTTATATATGTTTACTCAAGTTTTCCCAAGGACTTTTCTATTTCACATTTCCCTGGTTTCCTTTGTGTCTACCTAAAGATTAAGAGACAATCTTTTCTTCAACCCACCAAATCCTGTTTCAATATTACTGTATTGAGCATGAATAGTTAAATGGCATCTGAAGGTTCTTTAAAAATATAAAAAGAAAAAAAAAAAGGTTTTGCTAAAAGGTTATATATCTGCTGTACACTATATTATCTTAACATAAGTAAAAGTATACTTCTTTTACTCAAAATATGACAAAGAGGGCACATCCACATTGATATATGGACAATGTAATCCTACAAGCTGTCAGAATCACAAATAGAGAAGGTGAATTTTAAAGGCAGGAAAGCAAACGTACTCACTGTGAGAAAGGTTACTGTTGAAAGGACTAATCTGACTTTTTAGAAGAGCATGGAAAAGATATTACATGTTGACCTTAGAGCGTGTCACCAGTTGTTTTTCAGAACAAATATAACAAGTCGTAACACTCTTTATGCTTTTCAGCAGCACAACTCATCTCAAAACATCTAGGTTGTCATCTCTGCAGCTTTGCCCTTTACATACAGAGCTTCTAGGTGAATATATTTATCGCTACAGATTTCTCTGCTGCATTTTACTAAGAAGTCAGCAACAAATTCATGTTACCTTAGCATTTTTTCTTCTTTGTGAGCGGCAGTGGGACATTTTATTTTGCACAACAAGACTCCACCTAGTTTCACATTTAGCAAGCAAACTTTGCACCTGCAAATTCAGACGCACGGTAGGTTTGCTTTATGATCAGAACCTCGGCTGAAAACACAAACAATATGGGTGTGCTTTATCAGTAACAGGTGTAAACACAAGTTGTTCTTACATTTCAGTATCTGTGGGTTTACAGCTAGTCTTCAGATAACAAGTCTGCTAAAGAAGAAGTATTACGATAAATAGCATTGCAGACAGCTTGTGTTCCAGCTGCGTTGTCTCTATTTACCAGACCCCATACCTAGTTTTCAGCTTGTACAACACCCTGAGAAACCCACAGACAGAATAAGGAAAAGCATGCTTGTTTATCTTGGTGTCTAGTCTTTAAAACACAGATAGAATTTCACAGATAAAAACAATTTCTGCCTGAAGAGAGTGGTTAAATTGCAGTTTTCTGATTTTAGAAAGAAGAGACTGGGTGACTTCCCATTTAGTTCTAGTTTGCCTAAGCACTGTATCTAATGTTAATTGAAAGAGTAGATATTATTTGACAACACTGCTGGAAATCTGGCTGGATTCCAGACAAGGAGGGAAACTATGATAGAGCTGTTCATTTTGCAACAGCTACTCTAAATAAAATATCTATCTTAATCCAGATTGCTTTTTCACTCAGAGGGATTGATAATCCAAAAACGACCTGAAGACTATAAGGGAAAAGCCATTTTGCTATTTCAGAGTTAGCACCTGTACTTTCCTCTAATGAAAAGTAGCTGAGAGGCATTTTGTATTTCCATGGAAGTGAAGGACAACAACCAATTAGGAAATTACATTCTATTTGTCATCACTCATGAACATCCCCACCCCACTTGTGCAATAAAGTTCCCACATAAATAATGCAAGAGAAGACTTTTTTCCAGACAAAATGAGCTCAGAATAGCAAAGTCCTGTCTCAAGGAAGTCACTTTGATCAGTTCTGTACATGAGAAGGGGGTGGGGGTGCTGTGTGGAAATCCTGCCTTTGGTTCTTCTCTCCTGCATTTCTGTTCAGGGTGTTTCCTAGTTAGAGCAGCAGATATTCAGCATCAGGGAGTAATGGGTCTTATACATCTTCTACTGGCTGAGTACCCTCATGATTCCCTACTCCACGAAATATAAACCCTCCAGTTTCTTCAAAGAGGTCACTGAACTATCCGGAATAAAGGCCCCAGCCCATCTTTTCTCCATGTGATTCATCTAGAATCACAAGCGAAACCTCTAGTCAGCAGCAGACAATGGGAGAAGAAATCTTTGCCTTCTCCTAAATGGAATGAATGAGAGGAACAGCTTTATTTCAATATCTGGACTGTAGCTTCAGTAATGATTTTTCCAGGTTATTAATTGGTTATTATTGTTGATAAGGGACCCATGGGTGCATATCACCTCGGAGTGTTATAAGTTTTTCATCTAAAGAAAGCCTTCACACCTGCAAGGTTCCCCAAAAAGGAAAAAAAAAGAAACTACTGTACAACTCTTCAGCTGTGTCTTCAACTCTTTGACCAGAGGCTGTGTCAAAGACAGCAGCAGATGCAAATGAGCACGTAGGGAATCTGACATGCTGCTTGCAGTTCAGAACAGAAACATCCTAAGGGGAAAGCCTACAAAGCACCAAACTAACATGACTGGAAGCTACAATTCTTAAAAGTTGCACTTTTCTGCGCCTTTTTATGTTTGACATGATTGCTACAGACAACAGGATATGCAGAGAAGGATGATGGAGGAACATCAGCTCACTAAGACTACTTGGTAAAATAATTTATTTTTGTTTTTAAACTTTGCAGTGTTGAGAAAAGCATGCATGCTACTGATTTCTATTGCTCTTCTTAGATACCTCACCAGCCCTCAGTAATCTGCTATCCAAGCTCCTTTGATGTTTTAGGAAATTTATTACAGCAATATCCTTGCAGGTTAAGGAACTGCTATCAGCCCTCTTGGAACAAATAAAGCAGATGGAGAAACAAATTTCGTATCAAATAAGGAAACCATTTTAAAGTTAGGAATGAAACCTAAAGTTCCTTAGTCAAAGCTCAGCATTTTAACTTTTGACTAAATGTCAAGTTCAAAAGCATTTTTTTGACTTGATCAGTGCTCCCACACAAAAGCCAGGCTCAGATCACACCAGAGATGGACTATTTTGGAATATACCAAAAAACATTACATTTAGAAAGAAAATGGGAGGAAGCAAGTTTTGCCACACCAATATTTCTGAGATAATCAGGATAGGACTTTCAGTATTGCATTCAGCAAGAACCCTTGGGCAGAACCAGACAGACACAAAATGATAAAAAATGTGACTCTGTAACCAGGTCTTGTAATGGCTAAAAAGATGACGCATCACAGGGGAAAAAAAATCTCCAACATATTTATTTATTAGTACAAAACCAACAAAAGAATTAAGGTGGTATGCATTTACGAGAATAATTCTGAAAATTTTCAAAACTCATATTGTCTCAAACCTAATTTGATAAAATCATGAGAGAAAAATACCACAATCAAGATATTCGTCACTAAAAAATTCTGTAAAATTATGTGGGAGAGAATGTAAGAATCGTTATGTGTTCGCCTTATTCATATGCTAAGAGGATGTCAACGCATTTTCTACTGTCTATTTTTCAAGAGTTTGAACTAGAGGCATCTTAGGTGTTCCCCACAACAAAACTCTTAGTACAAACTCTCTACCAGACTCTCAGCATTGCTTAGCTCTGCCTAGAAGAAGATAGAATGAATTTCAGGGCCACACAACCACATGTTAATTATGACTAGTTTTAGCAGAGCTGAGGCACTGAGTTATTGAATAGCTCATTAGAAGGACACACACTGAACTGTAAAGGTTATAAAAAGACACATCTAAACTTGCTAACAGTTGCTTTCATGAGAAATTTCTAGTGAAAAGGTCACTAAAGAGCCTGACTTCTCCCCTGCCCCAAATTACTATGCAATCGCACAGTACCATGCCTGAATTACAGGACATACTAACAATAAGAAAATTAAATCACTTAGAAAAAGTTAATAAAAATCACAGAAGCAGCAAGGTTAATATTATATTTGTGGTCTTGGAGACAAGGTCAGACAAGGGAAATGGGAAGAATAACACTACGTACATATTAACACAGATTGTATTGTACAAATACACACACTTCTGTGCAGACACACACATACGCAGATATGCATGAATGCTTTATGCTTTTCTATACCATGCCTCCCTACATACTGGTGGAAAAAGGCCCATAATCCATCCACTAACAAAAGCATGGATAGCCCATTATCCCAACACACTGATGTGCAGCAACTCACATTGGTGTAAATGAGGAGGAACACAATGGTGGGCAAAGCCTTAGGTTCACTTTCTTTTTACATAAATGACTACAGCTCATCTACTTTCTGCCAGCTAGGCAGCAGGAAAACCTAGCCCTTTGAAGCCCAAGTATCTCATTCCCTTTAGTTTACCTCCTTGTAAAAGGAAACAACACATTTGACCTTTTCTTCTTCTAACAGTTTAACTCAGATCTCTAATAGACCAAAAGAAATAAAAAAGGGGAAAAAGGGAAAAAAAGCTAAACTGTCTTTAGACTGACATAAAAGAACTTTCCAGTTCTTCACTAAGGATGAGGCTCTAATTGTCTGAGGCCAGGTAAAAATCACATGAAAATGAAAGCCTTTTCAAAGTAACTTTCACTCCATGTTCATACTGGTAAAACAGGGTGGGGATTTTGTTCAGCATTTATGGAGGCTAAACAGGTACTTGAAATCATTTCAGCAGGTTACAGATTAGCAACAAATAAAAAAAATCCCTTTTTTTCCAATAAATATTGTAAAGGGAACAGAAAGCCTTGTGTTTGGGGGCCACATCATGTGGTGTGGAAACATATCACAAGGTTGGGAATTACAGAAGTAAAACCCCCCAAACATCAGTGCTTTCCTTTTCCTTTCTTGCCTTTTCTGGACTAAACAAAACTAAGAAACCTCAGGTCATGTGAAATAAAATGATGGATCTTTTCTAGGTCACAAGTTTTCCCTTTTTATTAAATAGATAATGACTCATCTTCACCATCTTCAGATTAATTTCTCCACATTATGGTATAAATACACCAAAGTCACAGGCTGAAACAGACAGTGTAAGGGAGAGGTGAGCAGATCTCAGCCCAGACAATGGTAGGTTAAAGGTTTTTTAATAAAAGGCGTAGATCAGATGGAAGGGGAGATGAGAGGATCTGTATCCTCTGCTTATTTATTGTATCACTTGAACAATTTAACAATACTCTGCACTGGCCATCCTGTACTCCCTCTGGTCCCAGGACTCCTGGTCCTCCAGGCATTCCCAGTAACTTGACTTAGACCTCTAAACTGAGAGAATACTTGATGGCTCTAGAAACCTTTTCTAACATTTTCCTTCTACTTCGCTACCAGGACCAACATTCACCCAACATAATGGGATGCTGGATTTATGCACAGCTTTGTCTATTCAGGCCAGCAGACAGGAAGTTTAACATTGCAAAGGTATGGCCAAAACCCACAGTGGGCAGGTCCTTTTCTCCAGTGTCAGTCATTCTCCTGTCAGTGTCAGCCATTATCCTCCATTGTTCCATTAGACCTTGTTTCAGATAGGTTCATGACTTTTTGCATAGATTTTCATACTTTCAAGTCCATCTTTTAAATCATTGTGGGTTCAGTTTATGTTGTGTCCATCTCTTTGCTATATTTGTACATCGCCCTGTCAGCATTACCTTCCTGTGCACAGCTTTCCAGCCCTTTCAGAGTACAAACATTCTGATTTTGGTTCTATTATCTTGCTGCTTATCAGCCACAATCTCACTGGTCCCATACAGCTGGGCTTTTCATGGGGTTCATCTAAAGCAACTTTTTCTCACCTACAGCACGTAGAACTTCAGGAATGGAACACACTAGTCCTACATGCAGTCCTACAGTGGTTTGCTGTAACTATGAAACATGAAGCCTTGAATACTCAAACCACCTATGCAGACACCCATTGATAATCCACAAGGCTCTTCCCTAAGGCATTAGGCATTTCTGCCTCCAAAACCATGTTTAGCATCATGTGTGTACTCCTAAGATCACACATTCTTCTTGTATAACCAAGGAACCCAAAAACAAAGGCTTTTTAGATGTTAAAACTGCAATCTTCTAAAAGTACTTTGTATCAAAACTTGCAACAAGCACAAGGAAAAAAGCCACTAATTACTTACTTCCAGTTGGTTGAATTAATTACTCTTCCAAAAATGCATATGCTTAGGGGAAAAAAAAGTCAGTTTTTTGACAGTTTGATCTAATACCCTAATACAATATGCACCAGTGCCACATGATGAATGGAAAGCTGAACCAAAATGGAAAATATACATGAGAGTAAGATTGAAAAGATCAATTATTTTCTTATTTGGACATTTCCTGTTAAAAAAATGATACCAAAATGCTGCTTCCAAAAGTTAGCTGAATTCTGTGTACACAGGCAGTGATGAAGTGTTACATAAAGTATCCGGCAAGTTTTTCTCCATAGAAAGCCTGAAGTATCTTTTTCTCTGCCTGTTGAAAGCATTGTCCAATGAAAGAAAAGAGAAGAAAAAGACTACTAAGAGTACTTTAAACATTTAAGTAATTCCCTGGATAAAGTAGATTCTCTTTCCAAGTTTCTGACCACGGATTTTAAATAAAGTTGCAAAGTAAAAACAGGAAAGCATTGAAATAACCACATAAACACCTTCTTCAGAGACATATACAAGTTTCAAGACTGAAGAAGAAAGGGAAAAGGAAGGAAAAAACCTTCTCTCTGATTCTGAGCAAGGGCAAGTGTGACTCTTCCAGTTCTATAAATCAGCTGCAGTTTGGTAACTTGCCATTGAAAAATTCCCCTTCAAATAAGGGGACAAAAGGCTTTGATAAAAGGCTAAGTTATTTTCATATAGTACTGCCTAAAGGAGAGAGACATCTCTCTCCTCTCAGAAGCCAGGCTTGGCTTTCCACACAGGCTCCAGTATTTGCTATGCTTGCTCTTTGTTCCTTGGTGCTCATCTCCGGGAACTATTTAGCCATTGCTTTCTCCATTGTCTTCACGCATACCTTGCTATGAGGAGGAGAAAGAGTAAGATTTCCAGCACACTTTCATCATCTTCCATGGTTTGTGCTCTGCCTCTCCTATCTCTTTTGTTTTTATCTTAGAGTGGCACATCACATGCAGCAGACACTGAAGCAACCAACAGGAGAACAGCTGCACGTCTGTGTTCATCAATAGCTGGGCTTTTGTCTACACATCAATACTCATTGCTATCACTGTCATCTCAACCCTGGGGATCTCCAGGGTTCTTCTCCTGCTGTTTCTAATAGCTCTTGAACTCCTAACCTAACAGCATTTTATAACAAAGGATAAAATATGTTTTAGAGTTGAAAAAATCAACACCATGTCCTACCTACATATTTCAAGCTGACAAGAGTGAGACAAATTGCACTCAGCTGTAGTTGCCTCCTCTGAGCTAGCTTTACAGGTTCCTTTTGCAACCAGTAGAAGGAAGCGGACTTATCTAAGATACAATTCACAGATTCTCTCTCCTAGGCATCAGGCAGATCTTTTGGATGTCTGCCTTAAAGCAAGATAAACTGCATCCTACAAGAGCCCATCTTTCTCTATCAGCCAGTAAGAGAGCCCATACAACAAACTTAGAAGCCAGTGTCTCAACGTCTTCATTTCTGTTGGGATTTCCAGAGCTCCTATGCTTGTGGGGAACTCCTCCATGTGAAGAGCACAGCTGAATATATAATTAGGGGCATCCTCAGTGATCTGCAGCTTGCCATAATCTCTTACCATAAAACAGGCAACAAGACTCCCACAGCAGCTTCTTACAGATCTCTTTTGCCTTGTTCTGAAATCTATGCCAGTGGTCAACAATGAAGACAAAATATTAGCCAGTGTGGAACTTGGGTCTGATCCAGTCTGCCGAGTCCAACACTAAACCCAAACAAATGTAACAAAAAAAGAATAAACATTTTGCTCTAGGATACCTTCCAAGGAGAAAAAGACAGATAGATAAATCTCAGAAAGGCTGATTCAGTTTCATTGAATTTCATTTGGAATTTATCACTTATTCCAATATTGCCACCATGCAAATTCCTACAAAAGCTGAACGTTTGTTTGATTCATTAGCACATAGTTTTGCATTCACCTTCCACGGGCTGGGTTGGGCTGAGTATGCAGAAATCAAATGCTTGCAGACTGCCAATTAGAAGGATTTATTGTATGCCTTTCAGGAAGAATCTAGACATAACTATCCCCAGGGAAATACTCACAAAGCATGTATTCCTCTTAAACATAGATGCCAATGGGTGGTAACAGGCTGCTCAAGCTATCTATTTGTTAGTACACAATAGCTGATTAAAAAGCTTTTTATTGATTTCCTGGGTGAAAATCTGTGATTACCTTCATAGCTACCGGTATTATGAGTAACAGCAAGATAGCACTGTGGGGTAAAAACAGATTTTGCTTCTGAGTTAAAGCAGTACCTAGTTCCAGTTAGGTTTACTTGGAAAGCAGTTCCACGTTATTAGGAAAATCTAACATTTATATTTTGACACTTATTTTCAACAGATTTTGAAAAACCTGAATTTAATTTTTTTTTTGAGTTAAAGAAGAAAAACGAGAAATCTCTTCAAATGACAAGAGTTCAGCCATGTGCTTACCTGTGACTATATACAGAATCACCTCCCTGCTCAAAGCAGGTAAGTGGACAAACAAATCCCACAGCACATGCGTTTGCTCTTATTTTCTAATACGTTCCATCCTGTGCTTCAGAAATCTTTAAAAAATTTCGTGGAATTCAGTATGCTGTAACAAAACCTATTCAAGCCAACAACACTTTTCAGCTTATTTCTTTGCTTTTCTTGGGTGATCTTTCAGCATTGATAGTAAACTTGATTTGTCTAATATAATCCTTATCAGATGGAAGAAGCCAAAAAAGGAAAAGACAGACAGAGGTAGGATGAAACCTAAGGAAGATATGAGCTACATAAAGAAATTGTCACACAGGCAGAAAAACACAAGACTATTGGGAGAAGCAAATAAAACAAATGGGTGCTAGGGGAAGTAGTTGAAGAACACAGACCACTTTATAGCGACATTTTTTGTATGGATGGATCATTGGCTAAGCTATAATAACAATTATCCTGTCCTTGTTTTGGGTGGTGCTGAAATCTGAAGTCACATTTCTCCTTTCTTCCAGATATACTGTAACAATCTGAAATTATAGATCTTTAAAACGCATTGGGGGAAAGAAAAAAATCTTGGCATCAATTGTTTTCATTTTCAGCACATTTCTAGCAGATTCAGAAATGTCACAGGATTTCATAAGCTGCCTCTCATTATTTCAGTCCTAGAAATGGTGGTTACATCATTTTACAACATTGTTTCTGAAATTTAATAACACAATGCACAGAAGCTGCAATCTAAGGGAGTTTAGAATGAAAATATCATAGATAAAAATCTTAATTAAAAACTTGCCCCATTTTAAGCCACTGAACATCAGAAAATGTTTAAAAACATGAATGATTGTCCCAAAAATATATCCACATGAATTATATATCTAATCCTCCAGATTCTTCTGTGCCTGCAGTTTTCCGTATTTTTTTATTACTGTTTTCTTATACTGCCTCTAATTGCCTGCTGAAAAACAATCTGGAAATAAAAGCAGTGTGATTCACCTTTACCCATAAGATTTGAACCTCGTGGTTTGAAGTGAAAACGATAGGCATCAATGATTAGCCAGAAATAGAACTTATTACATTGGTCACAGAAAAGCTGGGTTTTTTAAATAAAATGTTGTGGTTTATATCCACTAACCTATGAGCAAGTTCT
Organism: Ifrita kowaldi; assembly: GCA_013398055.1. NCBI lineage: Eukaryota > Metazoa > Chordata > Aves > Passeriformes > Cinclosomatidae > Ifrita > Ifrita kowaldi. The sequence continues at coordinate 65,181 of VZRS01009169.1, read as the reverse complement.
TCTGCACACTGCAATCTCCTCCTCAGACTGCTGTCACTAAAGCACCCCTGACAATACCCCGGATTCTGCTAAGATCTCTGGAGCTCACCCCCTCCCTATCTTCACCTCCCCACCACATCCTTAGCTGAAAAATAAACCCAGTTTGCTCTGGCTTGCTTTGAGTTTTGCATTTTGACTCATGCACTGGCCATTCCCATTGTGCAAACTCGGCAAGAATCACTGGGAGCTGAATTGTCTGTGCCCTTCTCTACGCAGGTGTCCCTTGTCTTTCTAGCACCTGATTGTCATAAAACTTGTAGGAGGTTACTGTCTTGCGGATCTGCTGTATTTTATTGAAATTGGCTAATAAATTTAAAAGTTACTAGAGGGCTCAGGGAACTTCCAGCCCTACAGTTTGGTCATAAAGAACTTCTTTCCCTAAGACAACAGGTTTCCCCGTGCCCGTCACACTCTGAAACACACAAAAGTACAATTAATTCAACACATTCAGCTTGTGGAATTTCCAAAGAGAGAAAGGAAAGATGTTACATTCACAGAGTTAAGTCCTAACTTTCTCTCAGCTCAAACCAGTAACTCCAGCACAGTAATAGGTATGGTGGCGGTTTTGAACAGAGGGAGACCTTGCTTTACAGTGAGGAGTAATTGATAGAGGAGACACAAGCTGATAAAGCATTCAGGCACTTGGGTCCTTCAAGCCAACATTACGCAGACTGAGGAAGAAGTCAGAGTGTCTGCAAGAGATGTTTTCACACAAAAGCAAACTATAAAGTTAAACTGAAGAGAGTGGAACGCTGTCTACCATCAAATACAGCATGGGCTGTCCATGCTGAATAGGTATCACCAGCCTGCACATTTATTTGTGATTCCCAGCATCACCTACAATTCTCCTTTCCAGCCCACTGTTGGTTGGTGGGGATGTTGCTTTCTGTTTAGTTCAGTCCTGTGTGGCTTGGTAAGAGTCTAGGCTGATTTCTGCCATGTCTTTAATCTTGTAGTACACCCTGAGATAAATTAAAGGGTTAATATCTTGTAGACAAACAGTCCAAGCCATTCTTTTCATGGCAGTATGATTAATAAGAGGAGGACAAAGGATTATTCAGGACTTAGCTAATAAGTCTGAAAATGTGAAGTGTTAACCAGAAAGAAAAGCAACATGTGAGGAAATGTGAACTTTAAAATGAAACTTAATTGATCTCAAGAAGAAAGTCTGAAGTTAGAGAGAAAAGGCATGTTAACAATCCAAGAGATGGAGACAGTCCCTCCTTGTTCCCACTCAGGCTTTTTTTCTTTCAAATTTTTCAATTTATCTACTTTATTAAAATCTCTTATTCCCAGACTGTTGTTCAGAAATCTCATTAATCGAGATGTAGGAACATAACAATGAAGAGAGCAAATAGATTTTGATTCATAGATGTTTAAAGCTGCAAGAGGTTGTTCACACTATTTATTTTGATGCCTCATATAACAGAACCATTCATCTGGATTTCATGCAGTAATTCTAGAAGTGGAAGAAAGAGAAAAATCTTATGCATAAATAAAATGTTCTGAGATTCCTTATTCACACACACAGATATACAAACTCAGGAATTCACTATCCAGAATATTTAAAGTAATTCAAACATCCAGAAAGGAAAAAAAAATAAAATCAAAGTCAGTGAAGAATTGCCAGAAAAGGCTGCCAGTTACCCTTTATGCATCATATGCCTCCAGCCAGGGGAGGGGTGTTTCAGAGAAAATGATCTTATTACCTATAGATAGGAATGTTTGTCACACTCATGTTTTCTGGGAGCTCTGCCTGTTCACTGCGAATGTTAATTTAAACAACACAACATCAAATGACAGCAAAACTAGAAAAGATTGTCCTATCCCAATTTCTGAAACTTCCTTCTATCTTTTCCTTCTCATAATTCTAGTTCCAGCATGGATGCCTGCCCACTCAATTCTAGGATATTTTTTGTTTGTTTTCATTAGGGGCTGGAAAATTATCCCATCGTCAAAAAGGAAGAATACAAGAAGGAAAAACATCAAGTGTCTCTCTAAGCATACATCAAACAAACACAGACTCTGGGTGTCTCTTAGGTACCCTAGCAATGAAATTAACAGTAGTTACAAGAAGACTAAAACCTGCCTTCAAGACAGACATAAGGCAGGATTACTCACACCCAAACAGCTTTACAAGTTCTTGTCAATGTACATTATTGAAATAGGAGTGGGAGAAAAAACACAGTGGTACAGAGACGGAAGAACTTGTTTAGAAGAACATGAGAGACCAGGGAGGTCTCATGCATTCATGAGAATCCTTCAGCCACTGAAACCCCTCACTCTGCCAAGGTCTGTCCTGCTCTTCCTGTGAGACTACTACAGGACTCTTCTCCTCCTGGGAAGAGTTTAAATTAGGTTGAGACATCTTTTTACATCTCAGAAAGAAGGTCTGTTAATTCCAGACCTCTTCTTCTGGGAGATAACTAGGTAATACTCCCCACATCACAATGAAATTTGGCCTTAGGGCCTGATTTACCAAGCAGATTTTTCTTTTTTGTCTCCTTCCTTCATTTGAGTATACTATTTTTACATGGCTTGTCTTGCACAGAGAAGGAGGCAATGTTTTCTGTGAACTCTGCTGCTGAAGCTGAGTTCATAAATATCAAAGAAAAATGCAGATGAATGGCAGCAGCAGTGAAAACGCTGAAGCAAGGAAGAGAAACAGGATAAGAAGGAGAAATGCTTGGGAGGATCATTTAAAAGCTGCAAAATAAAGTATTTGTTTTGCAGCAATGGAAACATCTGAAATGAGAAAGCAATTTGCAGGCTATTTGGTCTCAAAGCTCCAGCATGATCAAACAAATATGCCTAGAGTAAAAAAAAAAAAGATCAGGGTCTTTTCATGTTGTTAAGATCCTCTTTTCCTAGTTTCCCTCCTCACTGCAGAATTAGCTGAGGAACTCACAATTTTACATTTTCCTTCAATGGTTTAAATGGCAACCCCAGAACACGAGACTGCTCAGTCTCAAACTCGTGGGTCACTTTTCTCCCACTTACCCCACACTCCTGCAGATTGCAAATTGCCACTGTGAAAAAACCAGCTCTCTGCACACTTCTCAACATATTACTTTGGGTTTGCATCTGAGGGGCTCCCCTGCCCTCATCGCTTTACTTTCCCTACTTTGCAACATCCTCTATTGCTCACAGTACAGCAACAAACACCAGTCACCTCTGCAATGGGGAAGATCACTGCTCTCCAAGCAGGCAGTGGAATTCATTGCAGTCAGGAGTGCATTTTTTTTCACAGATGGAGGATACAGACAGCAGGGAGGGGCCCAAAGTTAAGCTTCCTGAGAGTACTCTGACGGAAATAGACACAACCCCACTGGAATTGTTACAGATTGTTGTTGAACATCAGAGCATTGTCAGAACTAAGAAAGATTTGATTAATTTAAGTGTCCTAATGCTTAAAACAATCTCTGTTTTCCTGATTCTGGCCATACAACAATGAAGGTGTCTCAGATATTACTGCATCCTTTCCATCAAGGTAACTGCAGTTTCACCAGTGGTTGCCACTGCTTTCCCTGCAGACTACTCTGAGTCAACAGTGATTCCATAGTCTATTTACAGGGCCTTAGGGATAAGTTGGATTTTTGGGGGGTTTGCAAAAATTATGTACTGTTATAAATATTTCTGAAAACCGGTCCTTGTGATTCATCTTCACTATCATGCACTGAGTAAAAGGCTCAGGGACCCATCTCTTGTTTCACAGCCTTACTGACATTCCGTTTCCACACTTCATTCCGGTTCCTAGGACCTTCTTCAACCCAGGCCTAGCAGCCATGCATACAGTGAGACAATCTGGATTTTAGTGAACCCGTGAAGACATCAAAGATGATGTGTTCCAGGTGAAACAGTCTATTTCCAATTCCTTCAGCTTCATATATTTTAAAACCAGATTTGATATATAATTTCTGAACTTCAGTTGCATTATGGTATTGCCTTAACAACACAAAGTATCTTTTAATACCATGTTCCGTAGTCTTACAGACACAGTAGGATCACATACTGCAAGAGGATAAGATGACAACTTAAAGCTGATTTTCAAAGGGATGGCAGTTTCAGAAGAATTGAAGGTTTGAGTTTCTTAAAATGGGAAAGACCTTAAAGTATTCTATATTATTGTGATCAAAGAGTATTGTGCTATTGATCTGTTAAACCTGAAGAAATGCACCCTAATAAAACCTGAAGGTTATTAGAGGGTATTACCTTCAAGGCAAAGGTGATTTTGGACCTTATTTAAGGTTGGCACAATCCCCAAAGAACAATTTAGCTGGTAACTTTTGCTAGTCATGATTTCACTCTTGCATTGGATGCACCTAAATCAAACTGGCAACATATCAAAGTCAAAACACAACAAAGTTTCTGGAGGTTAAAAAAAAACCACTAAAAACACCCCATAAACAAACAACTCTGTTATATACCTATCAAAAACAAACAGAAAAGGAATTCAGTGTAGACTCTGATAAGTAAAATTTAGCACAAACAGTACCAACATAGCACTCCATCCCTTCCAGTTGTCGCGTTATAATTGCCTGTTCTGTTCTACGCATCTGTCCCTATGATTATATTCCAGGTTTCAGGCAAGAGGTGCGTGACATGAAGAAATATACTTCAGAAATAACATTTTCTTGACACTTTCTTGAAGTTCCTCAAATAATAATTTTCAGTATTTCTATAATGGAATGACTGAAGGAGTTGGGCAAAAAGATTAAGACAAAGAACGACACTGAGGCAGGGAAAACCATACATGAAATTATATGATCATTTCCCCAGGGTGATGACACATATGTACCAAGATTTATCTGACTTTATGTTGTTATCCCAGACAAGCTGCAGCCACTGTGGATCCCATCACTATGTTCCCTTTCCTGTTTTTTGCTCTTAGCCAAATTTTCTGCAGGTTTCTCAGATGGAACATTCTCATGCCTTCCACCTACCTTCTCTGACACTCAATTAAAGTGCAGTTGAGTGGAAAGAGCGGAAGACAATTCCATTAGGCAGCAGGATAAGAGGGAAACATCAGTTCCTGTGCAAAATAGGTTGCTACTTAATGACACATCAAAAGATTTTTACAGAAATATAGTTGTTAGAATAAAAATGTGCTGCTTATTCAAGGCTAAAAATGCTCAAGGATTTTTGAGTCCATTGTCAAAAATTCACTCTAGATAAGCAGGAACATTTAGTAAGGATTTTACTCAGTTATGGAAGCTGAGGTTGCTGCCTTCCAATCAAGAATTCTTCAATATTAGGTAGGTGCTTTTCCATCTGAACTACAGGTATCAGTTCTGAACACCAGCATTTTTAGAGCAGCCTAGAGATGGCTTCAAGCTATGCTGGTGGGCAAGAAAAACACAACCCCAGGTGTGAGAGAAAGAGGCATCAGAAAACCTGTTGGTGTAGTCAGTCTCAGTTTCCTAATAGCCATTTAGAGGGCCTCTAGGGATGTCAGAGATATCACAGGTATATGCAGGTCAATGACAGACAAAAACCACACCCTGAGACACACAACCATGTTACAGAATCCATCATCTTGAAATGAAGGGATTTGAGCCAGAGAGCAGTGTCCTTTGCCTTGTGGAATTTGGTTTGGTATATTAAACATCACCTGGATATATCTATATAGAACTGTGGACAGAAAAAGGAGCTAGGCTAAAGATGGATCACTTTTAATTATCTACAACCTTGAAGCCTAAAGAGGATAGTTTTAGGGGATTTTTGTTTTTTTTAAGAAAACCACTAGCAATTAAAATTTTTACTATTTGACAATTGCTGGAAATATATTAAAAATACTTATCAATAGTGTCTAGTGAAGAGTAAACTTAAAAACTTGATTATTTGCCAACAGATAGATGGATGTGTTTAGGGACAATAACATTTTGGAGACAAAATTTTCAGATCAGCCTAGCTATCATCCTAATTGTTATAAACGATTGAGCAAATATCTTTGTCATTCAATAGTCTTGACTCTGTCATTTCAGAGGCAAACACACTTCTAGTGTATTTGTTTTAATGGAGGTTTAAGAGTTGCTGATGAGCTGCTTGGTTTGCTAGGGGAAAGCAAAAACCCTGTTGAATCTTCTTTAATTCCACTGCTACAGCATCCATAGGACAGGGCTTTGGAGGGAACATGAAAACAGCCTGGGTGGGAAGTGGTGCCCTTAAGGGTTTGTAGACAGAAATCTGTTTTCACCTGCTCTCAGTTTAATCACCAATCTGCTTAGTCTGTGGGGTTCCTCATGTATTTCAGAAATAGCTTGTCTTACTTTCTCAAAGCTTCTGATGACCATGACCTATGGAGACAGATTCGAGTCAAGCTTGTGCATTTGTGTCCATCACTCCAAGTGTCCACAACCACATAGTAATGAAAGCACAGAAAAAAGTCATGTCTTAAACTGAGGGAGAAAAAAACAAAGGTAGCAAAAAAAAAAAACCACAAAAAAAAGCCACAAAAAAAGAAGAAAAAAACAACAAAAAAACCACAAAAAAACCAAAACAACCAAAAAAACCACAAGCAAACAAACAAAACAAACCACACAAAAGAAACCTCACCAAAAACCAAACCAAACCAAAAAACCAGCCCACATCTAAACCAAATAGAAGCCATTTTTTCAACTCCTATGAAGGCCTCAACTCTGATTTCGAAGGCCTGCTAAGAAACAATTTTGAGCATATTTCTCAAGGACCAGCCCAGAGAGGAGACGTTTTAACAAAATCTATTAGTGAACAATAATTCATGCTATCTATCATATTGTACCATTCATTCATGCATCATCTAACAAGATGACATTTAATACAAAATAAGAATGATGAAGGTCATGGGAATTTGCACAATTTATTATTGGTGTCAAGCCAGATTAGTTTAGCCAGTGCTTGACTAAAATTTGCCTAGGATGACTGTCTCTGAGTAAAAGGTTATTATCTGGTGGATATTTCCATCTCATATTTAGATTTACACTGTGAGAGCAGAACTGACTGTGGGGAGTTGTCTGAGTCTCACTGGAAGAGGTTTATTCACATCTCATGTCATGATTCTCTCCCTGCTTTCACTTACTTTTTCCAGATCCCTACAGTCACTCTTCTCAATAACCCGTCTTAGGGCTCTGAGAAAATGCAGGACCAGTGCTATTCCATCTGGAAACTGATGGAGAAACACCCCTGGGAGACGAGGCGGGTAAAAGAACACATGGTGTGTATGAGCAATGCCTTTTCTAACAGAACCTTTGAGAACTGACCTAAATAATCATCTGCAGGAATGAATGACCCCTTTGAACACAAGTCAAAACCAATCCTGCTTAATTAACCCATCTGATAGTTTTGGGATTTGCTCTTGAAGACTCCAAACCATTTCAGTTCTTTGGTCAAGACAAATATGAAGTTGTAACAAATCCTAGTGTTTTTTGAAATACAACCCAAACCAATCACTAACATGGGTATAAATGCAGAAATTGTTCAGTACTTCTCAGAAATCCAGTTGAAGTTTATTCTATCTACAATTCTTGCCAGAGATTTGGGATTTTTTAAAATTCTCTTTTTAAAATACCACATTTGTGCTCCTGTGGATGATTCAGACAGTGTTCTCATCCACCTCTAACGAAGTCATCAGGGTTACATCAGGGTTAATTAAACCCAAGAGGCACGAAACTTCAATGTGGATTAAACACGATGTCTCATAAGCCTTGGATATGAGAATGAATAATATTCAAATCTGACAAGCTCCTATCATTCCCATATTATTCCTGAATGCATTAGTTGTTCTAGTTCCCTCATTATATGACAAAATTTGTCCAACCAGACTTGACATCAATTTGTACTTAATTTGGAATCATATAAACATCATTTCTTTCATCCAGCATGTAGTGCAGGGTTAAGCTACACCTCTGGGTAACAAACAAATCTAGACTGAGTTTCCATGGATTCATCATGAACAAAGTAATGTTTTTGAAGAGGGAAGTCAAAAAAAACAACAACGCAAAAAGCCCTTTGTTCTGAGTAATTTTAAGTCCTAATGCAACATTCCTGCCTATGAAAATTAATGCTGTAAAAGCCCTAGAGAGAAACCTGTAGAAAAACTAATCTACCACTACAGCTAGAGCTGGGAAAGGCTTTTCCTCTTAATTTTCTTTTTTTTTT